>CM077823.1:40184790-40697906 GCA_039720395.1 Liquidambar formosana | reverse complement strand
TCAGGGAGGCACTTTCCACTGATGAAATCAACAACTTGGGTCACTGCCAGATCAAGTGCTGCAGTCACCGCTGCAAGATTCTGCATGAATTCCTCAGCGGTCGGTTTTTCACCATCCACAATATCAGTTACAGCCTTTAGGAATATCACAGGACCTTTAAAAGATCTGCTACGTAGGCGACAGCTGCTCCCTGAAACCCAAAATTTAAAGAAAAGGCTTTACTTAAATATAGAAGCACAAGAAACAACTATATCATCTTTGGCATGCATAGATCTAGAAAATCGCTCCGGATAACTCCTACAGTGTCATCTTTGTAACAAATAAAAACTCAATTATTTCTTATTAATAATGGAAGATCCACCAAAATTAGTATAATGAATTTTCCCCTTTTTTACCAACCATTTTGATCTTTCACCACTTCTTATTTCCCAGACATTATTTTATCACAAAAACATAAATATGCTAACTTTCCGTAAGATGAATCTGACCGAGGAAAAATATGGGTGAAGAACATAGCCAAGAGTATGCCATAAAATATTAGTAAATAATTAGGCACAGCAGTTGCCATAAAACATTAGTGAACAATTAGGCACAGCAGTTGCCTTTAAATTAGTATTTACTAAATGATACTTTCAGTCACATTACCTGTATCCAAATTCACAGTGAGCCTCAATAATGCATCTATCTAATCGAGGAAAAAATATGGATCCATTAAATTCTCTGCATGAGAGGGTAGTAAAGCAATGACCCATTTTTCTATTAAATTTTATTATACCTTAAAGGGATGGAGGACTAAAAAAATTACCTCCATGTCTTTAACTGTAGCATCATTTGTGGTTATTGATGCCTCATCCTGTGGGGACATATCTAGAGAGTCGCCAGTGGACAACTTGCCAACCTGATACATACTGAAACTTGAGATCTTTGATATTATAAAGAAGAAACTATGTTGTAGAGCAGGAGTCATATTATCTGATAGGAGTCATATAATTTAATAATATGAGAATCTCTACCATAGGCTAAATAAATACACCTATTGAGCTGCAGATGGCGACAAAATATGGTCAACTTTAAATATCATTGCTATTAGAGCCAGATGCCTAACTATAAATATTCACCAGAAAAACAATAACATTATCGAAAACATTTCCAAACTATATCTATCAGGCTGGTAAAAGGCCTTGGACATAAGTACGGTCCAGATACGGTATAGGTGGGTGCATATATCTAGAAATAGTGACATTATCCATCCCCAAACCACAAGGCCAATGTGTGCTATGGCCTATGGGTTAGTGTGAGCAAACCAATCAGGCAATCATTACCATTATGAACATTCTAGGCAGCAGAACCCATTCATCATGGCTATGCTAGGTTACCAGCAGAAGCAAAGTCCAAAAATATTAGAAACCATCGTTCTTTTCTTTCTCAAAGTGTCACAAGTGCATACACATACATACTCATGCACATGCCAAAGGTACCCTCTCTAATCTACACCAGCAACAGCAACCCTCCTAACCAACAAATCAACCTTGTTGTTACTGGATCTAAGGATCCACTCCATCCTGATCTCCAAGAACTTTCCCCTATCCATAATCTGTCTAATAATACAACTATATCTCCAAAAATTTCCCCTCCTCCTTCTGACCCTTCTCACAATCACCGAGTAAACCCTTTACTCAATAAGCTTCCTCAACCCTAAGGAGCAATTATCAAAGTTAAGTTTCACTAGGCCAGTTCATTAATGAAAGCATCATATCAAAATGCAAGCACTTCCTTCTACATTCTGAAAACCTTAAATTTCTGACTTTCAAGAACATAACAAAATAAGTATATTTCAAAGTTAAGTCTCACCAACACACTGTTTCTTCTAAAGAAAAGACCTGAGGATTAACCATTTTCTCCAAGAAAACATGATCAACAAAAATCTTTAAACAATAAAGAAATTATTTATGGAAGTTATAAGTAATGTTATGACCATATATGATTAACTGTGGACATCTGCAGGGAAGTTGCTGGACTAAACACTACAACCAATGCAGACTTGGCAAAGTTACAACTGCTTGAAATTTTCAACAAATCAAGGATTTATTCCAAAAAAGAAAGCATTTAGAGAGAATAAACAGGGGTTTGAGGTGTTCATAGTTGTTTAACTAAGCATTCTACTGCACAGTAATCACCTTTAGATTAAGCTCATTCAGAAGATTGGGTGTTGAGAGGGCCTGCCGCAAACCAACTCCATATAGATCAAAAACCTGAAGAAGAAATAGGGGGCAGATAAAAACTGAGAGAGAGAGAGAAATGCTGCTATAATTTGGCACAAATAGTTATAACAAAATTAATGCTATAAGACATGGAGCAGGTTAAAAATTCATAGAAGCCTAAAATAACAAATATATAATTTAATAAAGAAGTGGAAATAGTCAGATTGGACAGAGAGGAACAAGAGAGTTTTTGAGAATACAGAGAATTCAGTACAGTCTTTAGTGTCTCATGTTCTTGATTACTGTTTTGCTTGGGGTGATCCTGACTATTTTTGTAATAGGAAGCCTTTAGAGGAGTTTTTGAATTCTTTACAGCTTTTTAATCATACTTGTATAGACTCTGTGTACAGGAACTTTTACTCCTTATTGTTAATACTTTACTTCATCAACAAAAAAAAAAAAAAAAAAAAAAAAAAAAGTTTGATTAAGACCTCAAGAATCTATAACATTAGCATATGAAATTAGGCATTTAAATATGAGTAGTAAAATTGGTGCTTGACCTGCAAGTTCTAAAGTTCCAGATATATATTAGGGGAATCAGAAAATGGGGTGTGGCTAAGATTATCAATGTAGCCAAAGTTTAATTGATTTGAATGAAGGAACACACTAAATTGTTAGTCTTCTGATACATTATATTTACCATTTCTTTCATTCATCTCAATGTTTTGGTGTTTCTTGTGCCACAGAATAATACTGGGTATTCCATAGCATTGCCAAACAGAGAAAACACCATAATGCCTGTGTTACATGGGGTTAACATCCCAGCAATTTCAGTCAACAATAAGAAACAATAAATACAAATGAAAATTGCTTTGCTTATTGGTTTCTTATAGAAGGTAGTGCAACATATACCAATGTTCTAGGTGATTCTAGTCTCCCCCCCCCCCCCCCCCCCCCCCCCCACTGCGGGTGGGGCCCTGGTTAAAGAAAATTTCATCCAAATTTCATATGCTTTAGATCACTTGAGATAATTGAGTACTAGATGCACCTGTGGCTTCATAAACTCTTCAAGGCATATAGTATTGTGAAAATAATTCATTCCTTGATTTTGACTTCCATGAATTAGCACTAACCACAATTCAAGGATTTTAAGTACCAGAAAATACAAAAGGCATTGACCGATACGTAACACCATTTTGGTGGCATCTGCTGCCGATACGAGCTGACATGGCAGATGCATAAAAATTGGACACCATATTGACCAGTAGCAGCTAATATGCGTCAACAGGGACTACAGGTCCTGTTAAGCATGAGTTGCAAAGACTAGCTAAAAGAGTTACAAGAGGTTTTCTACCTCTCCCTCTCTCTCTCTCTCAACAATAGATAACCAACCCAATTTAAAGATAGCAGATGAAGAGTAAAATTTTCAATCAATTCTGCAATCAGAATACCTCAGACATGCTCCATAGGGTAGTTATTGGATAAATTCATGGACAACGATTCATCAACCTGCCATTCCTCATTAAATAGACAAGAGAAATATGAGAATTGAAAACTAAGGAAAACTTACAGGGATAGGTATTCTTCTATCATGGAAAGCAGCATCAGATACAAGAAACACATCACCAATGCATGCTCCTTTGGCCTGAAAACATCTAAGAATCAATATGGAAATACATATTAAAAATAGTATATTTCACTCCTCGTACATATATACAATCTGTCTGTCTGTCTCTATGTATCTATCTATCTGTTATCCATCTATCTATGGTTTTGGTAACCAAATATATTATATCCAAAGCATGCTATGCAAACTTCACTACAGAAATTTTCCTTTATTCATACAACAGAATACTCAGAAAGGAGAATCATACAATTCTACAAAATTCTCATGAAAAGAGTTTGCACACAAGATCACCCTTTATTTAGATCATCATATCTACCATGCAATAAAGGTTAATTTTAACTTTTCAGCACCTTTTCTTAAGAGGGGGGCATCCTTCTTATCAACGACAGCAAATGTCTAAAATCTAGATCATGGCTTAAGAGAGAAAGACTATTTGAATCATTACACGTAAACTTTCAATTTTAAATAATAAATTCTAAAATAAACCATTTCTCAGTGTAAAAAGAGGACAAACACTACAATCCATCAAATATAAGAGAAATCATCTCCAGATGATTTCAGATTTCAAAACAAGAAAAACAGAAATTAGTACAATCTTGGCAGCAAGGAGCACACCTTAAAGCCACCAGCAGTGCCCGCATTTATGATAAGGTCTGGTTGTAATGCTTGAATAGAAGCATAGGTAACAAGAGAGGCAGGAATTGTGCCTACACTATCAACCCCTGAAAGAATGGTTTGAGGTCTCAGCAACAGGTAATCCAGATATAAAGCAACCACATGAACAACACAGAGAATTGAAAATAGTGACATTGTTAAGCACTACCAAGTAAAGTAGGCAATTCAGGGTCAAAATTCTGGAACTTTCCATCAATGCCCCTATGTAGAGGGCTCCCAGCTTCTATGAATCATAATTAACTCAATATTGGCCTTCTGGTTTGATAAAACTGTCCGTTCTAAGTCTCCAAAAAATAGTTCCAAACACAAATTTTCTAGGAGCCACAAAGGACATCAATTCCCAAAGAATTAAAATATATAGGTGAATGTAAATTAGTCGTCCTGAATTACAGCTTATTTGCAACTAGAGCTGAAAGAACTATTTTTAAGTAAACATTTATACTAGAAAATTTCTATAAACTATAATTGATTTCGAATTCTCAAAATCATGTATTGGGTATACAAAAGCCCATATTCATCATATTTGGGTCCAACAATGATTGAGAAGTCCAAGTTTTAGTAAAACTCTCTCCTTATGAACCTTCATAAATAAAGGATGTAACCACCACCACCACCACCAACACCCACAAAAAGGTTTTAACTTGTATTGGGAAGTATCTTAAATGGCATACACAATTTATCCTTAAATCTTGATTTCTTGAAAATGTAACAGAGACTAGTCTGAATCATATTATAGGTCTGGGTTGACCAAAAACCTACATTTCAGATGTCTTATCAGCTTTCTGTCACTAGAAAACAACATCATAATAGGTTTTCCACGAACAGGAGGAACCAAAATTCCCTCAAAACTAGTTTTAGTCTTTCCAAATCAATTCCAAATACTGTCTTTACCAGAGTCAACAACCAAATTGAGCAGAGCCTGACAAACTTCTTACTTTATCAAGCCAAGTTTGATCAGCGTTGGCTTAATTCAAACAAGCTCAAACACATAATCAACTCGCCTCAACTCGACTAGACCCGTAACTACAGACAAATAGGCACTAGTGCTGATTGGAACTTAATGGACTGCCTAGTTGGATTGTATCAAAATAACTGGCTTGGGAATGGGCTAATTTGATAGGAGACTGATTGATAATGGGCTACATCACTCCATGTCTCCAACCCATCCCCCAATCTACTCACCTACTGAAAATATAGGATTCATTTGACAAGGATAAATACATCATTCCTGGGATATGAATGCTACTACACAATGAATATGATTGTCTAGCATATTACAACAAACTTGATGAAAGGCATTAGATCTAATGAGGATTTAATGCTTACTAAATATGTTGGCTTTTTCGAAATGTCTCAAATACAGAATTCATAAAGCTTATGAATATACAAAAAGCATAGTATGCAACATTCACAACACATGGTCCATGATTCGAGCACACACACACACACACAAAGAACCACAAAAACTACATACTTACCCAATTTTGGATCTTTTCCTGGCCAAATAATATTAATATGCAAATCTTTATAAAAACCATGATATCGGACCCAGGGGACCCCTTTTGGGAACCTGCATAGTGGTGCATAGACATATCAAATTTAAAGCCAAAATATAATAAGAGAGATATAAGGTACTCACAATCAGCTCTATAACAAATCAAACTTCAAACCAGATTATAAAATATGTCTATGAGCTAGGTCATGATATTGATGGTTCCCATGTAGTGTTGGTGATATTCATGGTCATATAAGTTAATTCCAAGCAAAATGTTTGTACCAACTATTTGTCTACTTGTGACCAGCTACACAAATCATGTTTGCCATTCAGCTCCATTGATGGCTTCAAACCCGAAGACCCAGTAATGACCTCTGGTTCTCCATGAAATAAACCAGATTCATGTAGAAGAGGTACCACACATTGGCAGAGCCACCAAGGAACCAGGGGGGACAGCAGCCCCCACTGAATTATCTATTTATCTATTTATTTATTTTTAAAAAATTATCTATAAATTTTGTAATTATAAATTTGCTCCCATTAATTTTATTTATTTATTTATAAGACTCCCATTAATTTTTTTGTGCCCCTATTGATTTATATCCTCTCATTTTGCCCCTACCACAAAACCTTTTATTTTCAAAAAAATATATATATGTAATAAATAAAAAGAATATACGCTAATCTCTCTCATTATGCCTAATTTTCCCACATGAGGTTATCATGCAACGCTTTCAAAAGATGAAGAATCATTGAGACAATTGTAATAGTAATAAATAAAAATATTATCAATCAATATTTTCAGTTTTTATTTTTATTCTTAGTTCAAGAATTCTCTTTGATCTTGTTATTGTGAATAAGTTTTAAAAATAAAAAAATAAGGAATTTTAAAGAAATTTGTAGTGAATTGACGTTTTTAATTTATAAAATTACGATATAAAACCAACAACCAACCAAAGGTAAACTTCATTAGAGTAAATTTTCGGCTCCATACCTGGTGTCGCATACCTATGAATGAATCACAACTACTAGAAAACATGAACAAAAGAGAAACCAAAAATTACATTGCATTTGAGTACTTTGTTACCATGGTATGAATATGATTGCCAATGAACTCTTGAACAACTTAGGCACCGAATGGTTAGCACTTAAAAAAGTTGTTTTTTTTTTTTCCCCAAAAATTTGCTTAGGCACCGAAATGAAGGCAAAATTTGCTTCCAAAAGCAATGAAAAGCACTTCCAAAATTGAAACCTTAAACCCTAATGAGTGAGCATAATGAGAGGAGAAATCAGAAGCATAATATCAGCGCAGAAAGAGGTAACTCACAAGGAATCGGAGTCCTCCAATAGCTGGAACTTGTTCACGAGCGGAAGCGCTTCGGTCTGCATAGCTGGTACTCCATATCAAATCAAATTCAAAAAAAGGCCAGAGATTTCAGAATCCTATACAATATTCGCAAAACACATACATACGTACATATATACAGAGAGAGAGTAGAGATTGAATGAAGAAGTACCGATGATGATGACGATGGTAGAAATGGGACGCCTCTCAGCATCGGCAACAATGGCTTCCTCAGCAACATCTGATCCATCCCCGTGAGGAGCCATAGCCGTTTCCTATATCTCTCCCGGAATCGCAGAGAGAGAGAGAGAGAGAGAGAGAGAGAGAGAGAGGAAGAGCTGCTGCTATTCAACGGCCTCTGTGATTTTCAACTGCTTTCTAGAAAATTTTATTTATATAGGGAGAGAGAGAGAAAGAGAGATTGGTGAAGACCGGACACGGTAAGAAGAGTCCGTTAAACGGATACGGTACGAGCAAGCTGATATTATTCTTCCAGTGCACCGAAATTGGGCGATGCACAAGTGGAGCATTTACGGTGTGGGACCCATTTTGTGGATGGTCAAAGAGCGGCTTGTTGTATATGTAACTGTCCACGTGTGGATCAGATTTAGCCAAACAACGTTGGAGGGTTTAATACACATCTTCATCATCATTTATCCTTTTTTGTTAATTAAAAAAAAAAAAAAAGACCTTTAAATTACACAAGATTTTCTTTGTTTATAGGTCAATTTTACGAAACTTTTGAATTTTATAAATTAAATAAATAATTTTTGAACACTTAAACTTCGCTTTGATTAAATTTTAAAATATTTAAGATACCATCACCTCTTCAAAGGTTAGATCCTTTTGGAGTAAATGCTTAAATTTTGTCATGATGCTGCCAATATGCGTGTTTTGTATGTTATCCTATAAATTAAAAACTGTTATATTATCAAAATAAATCATGTGAACATCACTCGAATGCTCGATGCCATTAAACTAGTTTATATTGAAACTATTATTAAATAATTTAATTAGGTATTAAATACAATGGAAAACACACCATTTATAAGTCTATTTTTGGCATACTCAATATGGTCTAGTTTCACCAAATTTTTTATCTAAACTACATATAAAAAGTACAAAGAAAAAAAAAAAAAAAAACTAGTTATAAAAGAATGGTTTTGGCATTAAATTGGTGTAATGGCATTATGTGATGCTTATATAGTTTATTTATTTCTAGAGATGAATATAAAAATGAGGCAAAGTATTTGAACTTAGTGCTTCAGAGGGTCTTTAATACTATTTTAAAGTTTAGGTAGGTTTCGTATAATTTACCATTTTTCTTGCATATAGATCTCATATTTTGAAGTTTAAGGAGGTTTCCTATAATTTATCATTTTTCTTGCGTATGGGTCTTATGACATAATATGCTTATACTTACTCCGATAAGATAAGATCCCTCACCCGTCCATATAAGGAGGGAGAGATATTGGATTTGTCGTTTAACTACAAGGCCACTAGCCATCTGGACCAATTATTAGGGGTTGGAATCCACCTCAATGCTCCATAAAGAAAATTCTTATGACCCAAGTGAAGACGTAAACACTAATAAGATGGAGGCTGGTCATTTAACATTGCTTGCTCCAAAAAAAAATCTTGTGCGATGACATGTAAGTCTTATCATTAAAGTTCTAAATACTTTAGAGAGTTTTTAGTAATTTACGTACTCTTTTTCTTGCATATAGATCTTATAACATAATATGATTACACTTATTCCCATAGGATAGGATCCCCCGCCCGTCCTTATAAGGAGAGAGATATTGGATTTGTTGTTTAATAACTATAAGGCCACTAGCCATTTGGACCAATTATTAAAGGTTAGAATTCACCTCAACCCTTCAAAGGAAAATTCTTAATGACCCAACTTATTGATCCGAGTAAAGACCTAAGCACTAATAAAATGGAGGTCATTTAACTTTGCTTGCTCCGAAAAAAATCTTGTGTGATGACCTGTAAGTCTCATCATTAAAGTTGTAAATGTTTTAGAGAGTTTTTAGTACTATTTTGAAGTATAGGGAGGTTTGGTATAATTTACCATTTTTCTTGCGTATGGATATCATATTTTGAAATTAAAAAAGATTTCGTATAATTTATCATTTTTCTTGTGTATAAATTTTATAACATAACATGATTACACTTATTCCCATAGGATAGGATCCCCCACCCTCCCTATAAAGAGGGAGAGATATTGGATTTGTCGTTTAACTATACGGCCCTAACCATCTGTGGACCAATTATTAGGGGTTAGAATCTATCTCAACCCTCCAAAAAATTCTTAATGACCCTACTTATTGATCCAAGTGAAGACCTAAGCACTAATAAAGTGGAGGTCATTTAACTTTGCATGCTCCAAAAAATCTTGTGTGATGACCTGTAAGTCTCATCATTAAAATTCTAAAACTATCACCAAACCAAATTCCATCAATTATTTTTGGAGCTTCAATCAATAGTATGGGACATAATGTGGCCTACTTGGTTTTCATTCTTGCTTGTTCCAGTAAATTCCATGCCCAAACAGCACCGTTTTCATAACCATAGGACTTGGCAACATCATTTACCTAACAGTCGTCACTGAATGAATCTCTCTCTCTCTCTCTCTCTCTCTCTTAAATAATTGTGTCAAAGTAGTAAAAGAAAGGCAGACTACCTACTTATAATATAACTCCTTTTATAATGTGATTTTCTTACATTCTTGAGATAAGATTTTTAACTTATTGGCTCTAGCTTGAAAGGGAAAAATATTTCATTTTAAGAAATGCAATGACACTGTAGATTGATCTCTTCTCCACCATCCAGTCCTCTATCAACTCCCTGTGCTTGTAATTCTTGTTTTTGTTTTTCTGCTTTATTTTTTGATTGGCAGGGTAATCAGATATTTTGCCTGATTGATCTCTTAATTAGAATACGGATAAAATCTCCTTCAACTCCTTGTCCTTATGTATGTGATTTTCTTTTTCTTTTCGGTCAGCAAGATATTTTGCCTGATTAATCTTTTAAAATACATATAAAATCACCGTCCACTTCACATCAAAAAAAACAAAAAAAAAAAAAAAACTTGAGTAAAGACCCACAACTTAATATTGTAGACATGTGTATCCCTACGGTAAGAAAACAAAGATGGTGAATCTAAACAAAGTTCATCGAGATGCGAAGGATCGGAGCTGTTGTCAAGCTCATATTGAATGACACCCTATTGATAAATCCAAGGGTTTTACATAATTAAGCATGAAACTAAACTTCCTGTTACCACTAATTGTTGTAGCTATGGACAAGTACAAAGAGACGTGCACGCTTCCCACGTTGTTTCGACAAACACAGACGAGTGAAACCAGGAATCTTTAGTCTGAATTTGGGACCATGTGCTCTACCATAATTGGTAGTTTTGTACTATATACACATCACCATGTCCGAAGATAAGGTTCAAAAGTAAGAAGGGGAAGTTATGCGAGCCACAATGCACACTGGCAAAATGCAAATGTATTTTGTCACATGATTAAGATGTGAAATTACATAATTTCATGAAATCCCATAAATACATGTGCAACAAATAAGCAATCTCAGTTCTTACGAAAAAAACTTAATGGGCTAATTTCAAATGCCTTTGTTTTGAGACATTTTAAAAAATTTACACCATTGAATTAAGATCAAAGTCGAACGACTAAAATCGTCCTGGATTGAACATAAGTGACAGTTCTTACAAATGCGTTAGATCTCATAAATGATTTTATTCAAGCATGTACATTTTCCACCATTAGGTGGTCATACACGCCTCAATACAGTGCAAAAATGATTTGAAAATAGTGGGAAGTAGAGGTGCAGAGTTTATTAATCAATACCAAGTAAGTAGTGTGCTAAAAGCCAAATAAATTATTAGGAGAAAAATGAAGTGGGGGTGAGTTGGTTTGTGATTAGAGCTACCATTTGGTAACATTGGGAAGGTGTCTGGAAGAGGCATCTCACAGTTCTCACCATCAAAATATATTCGTCGAGGAAAGGCCCATCCGTTTCTTAATGTGAATGAGTCTGAGTCCTTGGCTAAAAGTATTTCTGTCGTCACTGAACCCACTTGCTTCTCATCGGCCCGCAACAGTGCTTGATTGTAGTTTTCAATCCCCCAAAGGAGTGCAACCTCTTCTGCAAGAGGTCCCATGACTAAGATATAAAATCAATCTATAGCAATAGATATAAAGCATTCATTCTTCTAACACCATGGTGTTTCGAGAAACTTGTGCTGGCCATGCAATCTTGATCCACCAATCTATTCCTAGAACCTAGCAGCTAAAAATGGACAAATGTATAGAGATGGGAGAAAGAAATTGATAACTAATGCTGTAAAAATCTTGTGATGCAACCACTATAAGAAAGTAACCTATCAAATTCACACCTACAATTCTAGTGTGAAGGCATTACGAATCAAGATGTGACAGAGTTTGTATTTCAAGTGCCATGCTTCTCTTGGTGACAATTGGCTGACTGCAATGATATTAGGTTCACTAATTTCGTAGATATCAAACTCTCATGATGTGGGGGCTCTTGTTGACCTAAGAGGCAGTCCTTGGATCAATGGGTTTAGTTCTCCACATGGCATCTGTCAAGGGACTAATAAAGACTTGCCATGCACCATCAAAAAAGGTTTGAGACCCACCACACAGGAAGTCTCATTGATGAATCAAGAGTACCAAAAATCAGCTGAGTAGATAATCTCAGCATTTGATTTCTTCAACAAAAATTTCCAAATAATTTTTTGTAGCATTGATATAGTCCAGTGAACCTGTTAGATGGGGAGTCCCAGTTTTCTTTTGATGCTGATGTGGTGAGATTTTAGGTGTCACATTGATCACAGTTGACCGATTCTTACAAAAGAGGAGCTGCCACATCCCGATCAGTAGGTATGTCATGGACATTGATTTCATGCTTCCAACTCATGATTATTTTACAATACTTGGTCAATTTGGTTCTTTAACATCATCAAATAACAAGAATTGATTTTGGAACATGAAATGTTGCAACAAGTACCTGCAATCCCAACAGTGGGAAGCATTGTGCTGTTGAAGCTGTATATTCTTGCTGGCTGGCTCAAACCAGGATGCTGAACCAAGACATTCCAGTCTGAGTAGTTTTTCGCATAATTGTAATTTGTTACCGTCAGTTTCACCCTCCAGTGATCCCTGTAGTTATTCTTAATGTGCCAATGAATTCGAACTGGGCACATATGATCAGTGCATTGCACCATGTCGAGAGAGTTGACAATCTCTGACTGTGTCAAGGTGTGATCATCACTGTTCCACAGAGAAAGGGAAATCAGTGGCACTTAAACTTTTGAACTGTAATGCGATGCTAAACATAAATTCACATGAGCTGCATCCCCTAATAGTTATGGTCCTTATGGAGGCAATCACTGAGAAGAACGCACCTAATGCATGAAACTGTACTTTGGTCTGCTTCTCTGCATCCACAACTGCACTTAGGGCATGGTGTGATGGTAGGATTATAAAATGTTGAGAGTGAAGCACAACAGACTGGTTTTTTATTAGCCAAAAAACTAGAGTAAGTACACGTTGATTTCCATGTTTCTGCGAGCCATGAAATCATTGACACAATTTTAGCTATATAGACCCATAATTTGATAGGTTAAATTCGCAAACCAACCCAATAGTAAATTAGTATGTACATTTACTAGTAACCATCAAATTTCATCACATCCTTCACAATCTTTAGAATGCCATTCGTTCTAATGTTACAATTACCAAACCAGTTTAATGTTTGGCAACTGAGCGGTTCTTGTGTCAATAGCGTGATCTTATTCAGTTAATCCTAAAGGTGTTATACTTGACATGCAGTGACTACTTACTGAAGACTTGAACGTGTCTTTTGCCCCCGATAGCTGAAGAAACTGTAGGATCAGTGTCCACCAGTTGGCCACAAGTGTAACCGGGGCCGGGTGCCATCAAGGAAAGATTTTGAGGCGGTTGCACATTATTCCAATCCAAGTTGCCAACATTAATCTCAAAGGATGAGAATGACATGGAAGGGTTGATAGCCCAGGCAGCAAGCAAGCCACTGCGGCAGCAGTCCTCTGACCTGTTTTCTGGTGCAGCATCTGGGGTGAGATCCATTATGACAGGGTCTTGCTTGCAGCAGTGTGGGATTGGGGTTTGGTATTTGAAATTTGAGCAATCCCCTTGTAGTGTGGCAAAGGCACCACCCATTGTCAAGATCACCTCCTTCTGGGCCCATGTCCAACCTAGCTGCCAACCAGGTTTGTCCACATGGCGATATTGATAGTAGTTTTGGATGGTCACTCTTGCCTACAAACAACAATTGTCTTTTAAATAGGAGGACTATGGATAATCATAAGTACAGTGCAGTAAAATTTTAATTGTAAAAGATGCTATGGTGTAAGTCCACATTCGATGTGGATGCCATCATAGTCCACACTAAGTGAACTGGCAGAAAAAGTCATTTAAGCAAGCAGAAGATCACAAAAGTAGATTTATTATTGTGCATAAGTCATGGACTTCATCTAATGTGGCAAAACTTAATGTTCATTCCATGTGGAATCTAATTATTGCAACTTTTGGGAAAATTACTAAGCAAAATTGGACATTTTGCTATGATCATGTATAAGAGACCTCCAATTCCAACTTAGCTTTTATTTTATGCTATTTCTGGAATATGTACTTCAAGATGTTTTTTCCTGAGGGCAGAGTAAAATTAGCCATCTAAAATAAAAGAACTTTGCAAATATATGTAATCATAGTATTAGCAAAAGAGGGAGTTTTTAGAACATTTTGTGATTCTTTTTCATACCTATTTATTTATGTCCAACAACGTTGCTTATTAATATAGATATTTTAATGGTGGCACCAGCATCTTCATGCACTTAAAAATTATGAATACAATTCAGAAACCTCTCTCCGGCATGCACATTGTAACTTAATGTCTCCTCAAACAAATCATAAATAAACAAATAATTGGATAACTTAGTGGAGGAAATGATTTAAGAAGCTCATTGGGTTGAACAAGAAATGATGTAGGGCACTGGTGTATGGAATAACTAGTTAAATCTTATGTATAGAGAAAACTCAATCAACTGATAAACTAACAGAATCAGAATTAATATCAGTATATCACAGTATCATTGTAGCATGTTTACCACTCAATGATGCAGAATGTAAAACATCTGCAACATATTGATCAAATAGTTGGGCAGAATTCAAATAATGATTGATTCCAATTGCAGTTTAAAGCAGATTACTGATTGCATACTAACCACATAGCCACTATCTGAACACTCATGAATGTCGAATGTGACTGTGATGTTCCCATTAGGATCCAAAGGGTCATAGCAATCTGAAAACCAGAGAAAAGGCTGCACAATTAGCAACAAACAGTTCTCCCTTTAAAAGTGAAATCAAAGAAGCAAGAAAGGAAAAGTATAATGCCTGATAAATTGCACATAGCAACTAAGAAGATTGACATCAGTGCAAAAGGCCATACGCGAGAAAGAAGAAACTCCATTTTTCCTCTGGTCATTAGCAGGTACAGATGGATAGAATTTGTTATAGTTGAATGAGACAAACAAGTTTTTTATTGACCATACTAACAAGGAAAAGATAAGTTATGTACCAATCATATTTAACATGCTCGGCTGGAGCAAACAAGAATCATCGGAGATATCGACCGGATATAGGCAGATAAGTTCAAAGGAAAATTCCTATGAAGGTTCAACTAGCAGATTCTCTAATGACCCATCTATACTAAGAAACCTAACACAAACTTTTGGAAGTTCTCTCTTGTCCTTCACACTATCTCCTAGATGATGGACAATGTAAAAGGACGGCAACCACACACAGTCACCATATGGGAAAAAAAATGATATTATCCATTATGCTCAATCAACATACTCAAAACTGTTGCTGTTATAAAAGAACTTTCACCTATCCATGCTACAGCTGTGTATATGGGAACTCCAAGGTTGCTGGATACTGTTCTCGTTAGACCCTCTTGCCTTGCTTCTTGCTTCGAAAACTTATGAAATCCTAGGATAAAAATGGCGAAAGGAACCCACTTTCATAATCGATGTCTCCAACCACAACCTGTTGTAACATTCCAAGGTTTTGTTTATTTCCTATGTTTTCTTGGCAGTTGACGAAAATTTCATGCTCCCAATACGTTCCATATTCCATGTCCAGCATTCCAAACAAGTTGAATATATTCCAAGAATCCAAGGTCAGAATTAAACAAACCACTGATTACGCAAAGGGTAAGCTCAAAAGGAAAAAATTGGACTAGAAGTGTCTAAAGGTACGGTACATGAGGTGCCCCAATTCCATGGACCCCCCATAGATAACTTTTTTCTTTTTTTGGTGAACCCCTCCCTAGATAACAGTTGCACTAAAGATCAAAATTACCTGAAATGATTGACAAGTCAATGTCAACTATATAAACTATGAAGCTATCTCCAAACACATCTATAATAGTCCAAAATAATGGGTTACTACAAGGCTGATGATGGACTGCCCTCGTATCATTCAATGACACTGCGCAAGTGGAAGGTTTTAGGTTTGAATTTCCCCTTCCACTTGGACCCAATCACCATCCAAATTTGTCTTAGATGTTAAACGATGTGGAGTGGGCAGTGGCCTTATCCTGTCCATGGGATTAGTCAAACCGAAGGTGCGAGGCCTCTTGACAAAAAGGAAAAGAGGGGGGAGGGGGGGCTGAACTGAACATGATCAAAACCATGCTCATTGGATCGCTACAAAAGGTGGGGTGGTTTCTGTTTTCCAATGTTTTGGAAAAGGATCCAAGAACCTTCTTTGCCTGACCATTCTATGTCTTTGACCACAATATAGTCGTATATATTCAAGGTAAAATGCATCAGTGGGGCATGGTGTACGTCTTAAGTTACAACACCCAGATAGATTCGGAGAAAGTAATGTGGCTAGAAGTTCCTTCAGGAAACAGCTCACATTCAAGCATTTCGTAAAACACTTTACCAGCGTGCTGGGTTCAGCACGAACTCCCTTTGGTTTTTTGGGTTCAAATTTAGCACGAAATTCTGAAAGAGATTGTATAGGGAGGCATTTTTTGATGGACATATACCACTACACCAGCGTAGTTGTCGTTTGATTGCCGAGAAAATGCGATGAAAAAGAATAAATTTTAAATTTTAAAGATCACATTTTTGCTGCTTTTTTTTTTTGGATAAGTCATTTTTGCTGCTCACTTGCAGGACAGTGTGCACAACCCACAGGCGATTGGATGGTGCAAGACCGTGCATGGCACGTGCGTGCGACAATCGTATACGATTCCGCGCGGCCCAATCCTTGAGGCCCTGCGGGTGGGCAAACCTGTACATATATGAATAAACAAAATTTAAATTTTGGAGTGGGTTATTCACATTCTTTTTTTGATAATCTACACCTTTCCATGAATTAATAATCTCTTTTTTCTTTTTTCATTTTTGTTGTTAAATTCACATTCTTTCTTTAAAGGGAATTTTGGTCATAGTCTCTTAATATAACATACCTTTAACAATAGAATGCAAAACAAATTTGTTTCTCTCATAACCCTTTTTGAGCATGACTGGACCAAAATACCCTTTATATACACTTAACCCTTCCTTCCCCCTCACTCTCACCCTACATTCTCTCTCTTTCTTTCTCTCTCTCTTGTCGTTCTTTTTCTCTTCCATGATTACCATAGGTGACAACTTCCACCGGCGATCGAACTCCAACCATTGTTCGACCTCCAACAACCCTATTACTGACCTTCTCCATCTTTGGCTACCTCTACAAGATTCGTGACTCTCCTCTGCCTTTATCTCAATGAAACAGCAAGCCCTAGCCCATCACACCAATTAGATCACTATCTTCTTCATTCATCTGCTCTTTTTCTTCTTTTTCTTCTTCTTCTTCTTTGAAACTCGTTCCTATTTAGAATGGAAAAAAAAAATGGCATAGTATAAAATGTTATTTATAGCAAATAGTAACGATTTACTATTTTGGCTATAAAAAAAAACATTTTTCGTACTATTAAAATTTTTACAGCAAATAGTAATAGTTTACTATTTTGACTATAAAAAACTGTTGTTTCTCGTGTTACTAAAATTTCTATAGCAAATCATACTAGTTTACTATTTTGGCTATAAAAAAAACCACTTCTCGTGCTACTAAAAATTCTATAGCAGATAGCCATGGTTGAACAAAAACTAAAATAAAAAGAAAAAAAAAGAAAAAAAAGGGAGAAGATAGCCATAGTTGAACTTCGGCCAGATCTGGTGGGACAAAAGAAAAAGAAAGAAAAAAGAAAAGAAGAAGAAGAAGACGACGAAGAAGAAACAGAGGACAGCCATGGCTAGCTGGTAACAGATTTGGTTTTCAAATCTGGTGAGGGAGGGAGAAGATAGAGAGAGAAGAGAATGATATGTAGTGGAAGTGGAGATAGTGGTGGCCTGTCGGAGAAGAGGTGTCACTTATCCATTGTTAGAGAGATGTTGCTGGTGGAAACCATGGGAGAATGGTAGCCATCATCAGAGAAGAGTCGTCGCCGGTGGGAGTTGTTGCCAGTAGAACCATGTGAGAGAGAAATAACCCAAAACAAATCTAATAAATAGAAAAGGCTAAAATAGGAATTTCTAAAAAATGTTTTTCCTTATGTTGAAAGAATCTCTAAAAAATGGGGTTATGGAGTGAAAAATTCTTATGGTGAGTTTATTGTTAAAAGCACTCTCCTATTAGGGGTAATTGCTAATTTCCCTTTCTTTAAACCAATGGAAGGGTGTGGATTAGTAAAAAATTCATAGAACGGTGTCAATTACGGAAAAAAATGTGTGAAAATAGGCCTACTTTAAATTTTGTGGTAAATTACAAAAGACCCTCCTAAATGTATAACATTTTTTCACATAATCCACAAAGATCCTAAGTTCGAGCATCCCTTCCTATATTATTGATTTCATACATTGGTAAAAGATTTGTGCATCACAGCAGAGAATTAATCTAAACCCAAACATCAACCGGAGGAAGACCTTGAAAATGAAAAAAAAAAAAAATAATAATAATCATAATTGTCGCCAAGGACCATCATGATACTCCATATCTTGTATTCTTTTGTTTATATTTAAAATTTATTGTGAAGGTCTGCCTCCATCTCTCCCATCCCGAATATATTATCCACAATTGCAAAGGCATAAATGGAGCTACGATCATCTAACAAGCCCACTCCCACCTGCTAATTTAAAGCCTAGCTGCTTGACACCGATTAACAACTTCCCCCATTTATTGTACTTAACCAATTTATGAGGCCCATTAAAGTGGGACGACTACAGTGCGTGACTACTTTGTTCCAAATATTCAATGCACATTATATGGCAACAAATGCAGGATGTGCAGGTTGAAATCTATTCTCACCTAAAAATAAAATAAAACTAGCAAGATGTGATGGTTTGGGGCCTCTCTGAATTTTATTTTATTTTATTATTATGTTGAAAGTAGCATAAAATCTGCAAGAATAAATTTAAATCAAATAAAACAGATCATTCATTAAATCAAAGTATTAGACATTTATGTGTACTGTGAGTGTCAAAAAATCGATGCCTAGGGTATAAGGATTTATATATCTTATTATCGTTTCTCCAATAAATTATGAGCCGGAAAGGTTGTTGCAAGCAAGATAATTTTCGTCATTAAGGAACTTGTATATCTTATGGCCCATCTTATTAAACATGAATCTAGTTAATTAATTGGGTGACAATTCGGTTGGCAACAACCAATAGGTTTGAACTTTTAATTAATTTGAAAGTAATAGATTTGAATTTTATTTTATTATTATGTTGAAAGTAGCATAAAATCTGCAAGAATAAATTTAAATCAAATAAAACAGATCATTAAATCAAAGTATTAGACATTTATGTGTACTATGAGTGTCAAAAAATTGGTGCCTAGGGTTTAAGGATTTATATCTTATTATCGTTTCTCCTATAAATTATGAGCCGGAAAGGTTGTTGCAAGCAAGATAATTTTCTGTCATTAAGGAACTAGTATATCTTATGGCCCATCTTATTAAACATGAATCTAGTTAATTAATTGGGTGACAATTCGGTTGGCAACAACCAATGGATTTGAACTTTTAATTAAATTGTTGTTTCCATCATTATTTTATTGAGTTTGCTTGGTTAAATTTATGCAACAAACGAGAGGAATCTCAAGTTATTAGGATCAGACTTATCTCCTATGATACACCAGGAAAGCAGGAAGCAGAGTAAGAAAAAAAAATGTAAATGAGTAATGTTATTATGCATTTTTGATGTGTCTATTTTTATTTTTATTTTATTTATTTATTTTTTGGTGACAATCGATAGAATTTATCCGTATCTCTAACTCCTAATATCAACAAATAGGTTTTAATGCTTCTTCATAAGATTGAACCCAAAATCGCTCACTAAACAAGTGAAGAGAATGCCAATGGACTATAATCTAATTGGCATTTTTAACATAATAACTTAATGCTATGTTTGGTACGCTGGATAAAAAGGTTGGATAGGATATAATTATTGAATGAAGAAAAAGTCTTTAATAGCTTTGTTTGAAGTGGGAAAGACAGCTCTTAGATAATTTTCTATCCCATTGTTATTTTTAAATGAGATAGTATCATAGGATAAAAATATACCACCTCTCATGACGGGTTTATTATATCCCATATATGGAAGATATAGCTATCCTATTGATAATATGGATAGTTATATCCCTTATTTAAAAGTAGCACAAAGCACATGAAAATGATATATTTATTCAATCCAACGTATCCGGTATACCAAACATAGCCTAAGTTCAATATATAAAATTTATTAAAATGGCATATAGTAACGTCATATTTTGACCCTTATATAATAAAATTGCGAGTAGTGGCTGAATAAATGGAAAATATCCAACGAAGTCGCTCAGAGGAAGCAGTTGAAAAGTGATGCAATCACTGTCAAGGCAGAAGTGGATTGGCTGACATTATTACGTAATTGATAAACTCACACTTCCTGCAAGTCACAACCATATTGACTTGATTGGAATGTGAGCCCTCCTTTGGCCTTTCTCTTACATCTGACTCTATATATATATATATATATATATATGTGTGTATATGTATAATGCAATGACTCACTGAACAAAGCTGAAGCAGAGAGTGTTTTGTAACTCAAGATGGCTGGAAATGTGGTGGTTGATGATGAGGAAAGCCTCTATGGTGTAAATAGAATCCAGCCTTTCTCCACTACACCAAGGCAAGTGCCTCAATTTCTTGTGGTTTTTCATTTCAATCCTTGTTTTTGAGGGTTAAACTGTCATTGACAGAGGGCAGTAATGTCCCCTATTTGTTGTTTTCATCTTATCATTTTTCAGGCAAGAGAAAATTGATGAAAGGAAGAAGCAAAATCCCACTACATTAGGGGAGAGGTTGGGCTTGGAGGAATTCTTTTCATTGAAGGTTAGTATGATACTACATTCAAGTGGCCATGTGACTTGATGCGGTGGATATTCATTTGTTGAATCGACCCAACCTAAGTAAATATTCCGATTGGTGACATGGGTTTGATGGACTGGCGACATAGGTTTGATGGCATGTCCCATCCTAATGAGGTGTGGGATTTGTGGAGGTCTTAATTTCGACTCTTTTTTTTTTTTTTTTTTTTTTTTGGGTGCGCAGGTCAGTTTTTTGGGTGACCCAATTGAACATTTACTCAACTGGACAATTATGTCTACTAAAGAAAAAATTAAGGTACTTGAATTCCTATGCATTTTAATCTCTTGTTAGGTGTGGCGAGCATCTGTGGCTGAGCTCCTTGGCACGGCAGTACTTGTCTTCACCCTCGACACCATAGTCATCTCCTCCTTCGAGTCAGAAACCAAAACACCAAACCTAATAATGCCATTCCCCGTCGCCCTCACCGTCGCAATTCTCGTCCTAGCGGCCATGCCCATTTCAGGAGGCCACATCAACCCTGTAGTCACCATCTCCGCCGCACTTATTGGGCTCATCTCCTTTGCGCGTGCCATCATATACATTCTAGCCCAATGCGTCGGTGCTGTGCTAGGTGCCCTGGCTCTCAAAGCTGTGGTGAGCAGCACCATTGAACAAACATTCTCACTTGGAGGCTGCACTCTCAATGTCATCGTACCGGGCCCTGATGGGCCTGTGACGATCGGCCTCGAGACGGGCCAGGCCCTCTGGCTCGAGGTGATATGTACATTCGTGCTTCTTTTCGCTTCGATAAGGATTGCGTTTGACCATCACCAGGCGAAGTCGCTCGGCGCGGTTATCGTTTGCTCGATAATTGGAATAGTGGTGGGGCTCACTCTGTTCATCTCGACGACCGTCACGGCGAAGAAAGGCTATGCCGGTGTCGGGATGAACCCAGCAAGGTGTTTGGGCCCGGCGATTGTTAGAGGGGGTCATCTGTGGAATGGGCATTGGGTGTTTTGGGTTGGCCCCGCTGCAGCTTGCGCGGCATTCTTTCTCTTCACAAAGATCATTCCACAAAGAAAGGAATAGGCATGATTTCTTCTCTATTTTTTGGGGGGGGGGGGTTGTGTTTGTCCGGTTGGGAAATGATATGATAGGAAGATCTAGTGTACAATGGGCCAGCATTACTGGTGTTTTAAGACTTTTCATGAATTGGTACTTGGGTAGTAGGTATGGGCCTCCTTGACTCTTCCTGGGGACCGTCTTTCCAAAATTGTGTTGCATCAATTATAAGCCATATATGTATGTATGTATATGTATATACTCTTGTGTTATGTTGTATGGTCAACTTGATCGGCTAGATGATGATGGGATATGTCTCATTTATGTTGTGCATGTATAAATAGGGATCTCAATGAAAAAAATGTCTGCAGTGACCTGCCAGTGATGAGGACATATTCAGACTTGTTTGGCCATATTTTTAGGAAATAAATCTCAAAAATGTGTTTTTGGAAAAAATAATAATAATTTGGAAAACATGTTGCTTTCTGTGGTTTTAAATTTCTTCCAAAATAGAAAACAGAAAATAGAAATCGAGGACATTGTTCTGACATTCCAAAAAAGAGAAAAAAATATTTATTTGCAAAATCTGAGCTTTAAAAGACGTATCATGAGAAAGGATTAGCTCCATTTGCCCTTGGGGATTAGCGAATAGAGATGGATTGAATTTGTTATAGTATAAAAGACAAAGAACTAGTTCTCCATCGACTTCATTAACAAGGACAAAAAAATTTCTGTTCCAATCTAGACATCCGCCTTTACCATAATCAGTCGGAACAAAAACAAGAATCATCGAAGATATCGACTGGATAGTGGATATATATAGTCAGAGAAATCCAAATGACCAAGTCCAATGGAGGTAGAACTAGCTGGTTCTCTGATGACCCATTGATGCTAAGCATATCTCAAAGCACAAACTTTTAAATGATCCCAAAGGCTTCTCTAGTCCTTTACAATATTTCCAAGGCTTCTCTTGTCCTTTACGCTATCGGTCAATCTCCTGCATGGACTATGTGAAAGATGAGCAAATTTGACTCCACATTGCAAATTAATTGCAAAAAGAATAAATGATTCCATCCCTAGCAAAAAAAAAAAAAGGAGGGGGGCAATTACAGATTGGTCCGGCTACAGGGCAAAGAATTACAGTTCAATACAAATGATTACTTACTTCCTGATAAAATACTAATAACTTAGCTAAGAATGACTACTAACTGCAATTATTTGCCCTAGCCAGACAATTCTGT
This sequence comes from Liquidambar formosana, assembly GCA_039720395.1. Lineage (NCBI taxonomy): Eukaryota > Viridiplantae > Streptophyta > Magnoliopsida > Saxifragales > Altingiaceae > Liquidambar > Liquidambar formosana. Next base: position 40,674,763 of record CM077823.1, on the reverse strand, counting down.
ACCCAAAAAAAAAAAAAAAAAAAAACTCAGAACTATTGCTTTTATGGAAGAGAACTAAGATCGACCTATGAATGGTATTGCCTTATATGTGGGGGCATTCCAAGGTAGCTGGAGCGCTTTAATTCCATTAAACCCTCCCCCTCATGTTTCTTGCTTCAAAATTCATGGAATACGTACCTATATAAAAATCAAGAAGGAACCCTGGCCTGCTAGGCTGCTTCCAAAATCGATGTCTTCCAACCACAACCTACTATAATATTTCAAAGGTTTAATTTTCCTATGTTTCTTCGGCAGTCAAAACAAAATATCGCATTTCCATGTGCGACACTCCAAACAGGTAAATATATTCCAAGGTCAAAAGTTAAATGTACTGACCGATGGATGACCACAGGAATTGGTTAGACCCAGCAGTCCAAAATTGGACCATGCAACCAAATTCTAGAGGTGCATTAGGTGTCCTTGTTCCATGAACCTTCCTAATCAGCCACAGCATCACGCGCGAATCAAATTCACTTAAAAAAAAGTTAGTTTCTTGCATCATACAGACTTGGATCACAAAAAATGGGATTTTATTTTGGATGAATGATATGGTCAATCATTTACCGGCATGATGGATTTAGCGCGAATACATTCAACCCCTCCTGCACGGATTCGGATTTGGTGCAGTTGACTACTTTTACTGCATGATGCAGTAAACGTAAGATCGATAACATGTGGGCAATGAGGAGAAATAGAGGGCTATTAAGCGTTAGGCGTCAAATGCATTTTTCGAATTTTAGCCCTCCATTTCTCTTCCTTGCCACGTGTCATCGGTCTTACATTTACTACACCATGCAGTAATTGCACTAAATCCAAATCCCCTCTTGCAGGATGTGTATGAACATAATGGGCACGGCTCCAAAGACCGCTGTCATCTCTAGTGAGGGCTTATTGCTTTGAAGTTAGTGGTCACATCAATGATAATTCCCCAAAAATTTTATATTTATCGATCATAGACATGCATCCTTGTTTACGTAAAGTGGATATACTTTAATTTAATTAATATAGCCGAAAGGCGGCCATGGCATCAAAGAGTCTATTGCATGAAGAATATTACATGAAATATACTCTCTGTGCGTTCTTGATCATGGATATTTCACTATGTGTATGGATATATATCCATATCTGTAGCATCAGTTTTATATAAAAAAGGAATGTTGCCAAAGCTATTTTGGCAACTTGACCCCCATCGTCATTTGCTGCATGGCATTGGTTTCTTTTTTGTGAACTGTAATGGAGTTGGGTATGTCGGATGAAGCTGTTCAAGATTTCCCAAGATCAATTGATGAGAAAGGCAATGCTACTAATTTAAGCGGAAGGAGGTCTCGAAAGAAGACCTTTCTCACTTGCATTGGTGCCCATGAATTTTTTTCGCCAGAGGTGAGATTGATTAATTGCTTCATTTATAATTAACATTCTTAATTCTAGAATGATTTGGTGTCACAACATTATACCATGATAAGGGGCTATGGATTGTCAAAAATTTTTGAACATGATACAGACTTCGACCTAATAATTAATACTTTGTTTCTGTCCTAGTTGATCGTGATTTGACAATATTGTTGGAAGTAAATTGATTTTGAGACGATGCTTGCCTTGTCAATGGGAAAGTGGAACATCCTGCTGACCCCTCCTTCTACCTTATGTCATGTGTCCAAGTTAATCGATATGATTAAATTAGAATTAATGGGGTACATTAGTCCATTTATGTTTATGTCATTATGGGCACATGACTATGTGTCCATTTCTTTCTGTATGTCCATATTTTTTCTCATTCTTGGACAGGTGAGTGGGGGTTAGCAAGAACACCTAATTGGTGAGGGGGCAAGTATTTGTCTTGATTTTTTTGTATATCTAAGAAGGTCATACCTAGTACACAAGGCTTCTGGTTAAAGCAGGGTCTGGAAGAGGTAAGTGGTAGGCAGCCTTACCCCGATTTCATCTAATGACTGATTGAAATTAATTTGTATTTGTAACTATTTAGAGTTCAAGTACAGGGTAGAAGAGATTTTGTATTTTTGAATTCCTGGTTGAGTGGGGCGATCCTGGCCTCTTTTTTCACCGGTCATCTCTCGGCGAGTTTTTGGACAGCTTGATTCTTTTAAGTTTTTTCTTTTGGTATACCCCCTGTATACATGGCAATTGCCTTTCTTTGATTTAATACTATTTACTTTACCTTTTTCAAAAAAGTACAGGGTAGAAGTGGATTGAAGTTTCCCTTTTGATTCATCGTTTCAGATGTGGAAAGCAGCACTAACAGAGCTAGTAGCAACTGCTGCCCTTATGTTCACTCTCACCACTTCCATCATCTCATGCTTGGACTCCCATGAGGAAGACCCTAAGCTCCTAGTCCCCTTCACAGTCTTCATCATTGCCTTCCTCTTCCTCATGGTAACAGTTCCTCTGTCTGGAGGCCACATGAGCCCAGTCTTCACATTCATCGCCGCCCTAAAAGGTGTCATAACTCTTGCTCGCGCTTCAATCTACGTGGTGGCTCAATGTGTGGGTTCAATTATTGGTTTTCTCATACTTAGGAGTGTATTAAGCCATCAAGCAGCAGAGAAATATTCCTTAGGCGGCTGCACCATCGATGGAAATGGAACATCATCCAGGATAAGTGCGATAAGTGCAGAGACTGCATTGATTCTAGAATTCTCATGCACATTTGTGGTACTCTTAGTTGGGGTAACGGTGGGATTCGACAAAAAAAGGTGCAAGGAACTTGGTTTAGCCATGGTTTGTGCAGTGGTGGCAGGGGCCATGGCTCTAGCAGTGTTTGTGTCAACTACTGTAACTGGGCGGGCCGGATATGCAGGTGTTGGACTGAACCCAGCAAGGTGCCTAGGCCCGGCATTGTTGAAAGGAGGCTCATTATGGGATGGGCATTGGGTTTTCTGGGTTGGTCCTTTTTTCGCTTGCATTGCTTACTATGGCTTCTCTATGAACTTACCAAAACAGGGTTTAGTGTGGGTAGAAGGAGAATATGATTTTCTGAAGTTAGCCGGGGCTTGTTTTGGAAATGGCACCCCCACCTCTCTTGAAGGGAAGAGACAGGAAAATGGATTTATATAGTCTCACACCATCAATGAACATAATCGTATATCAAAAAATATGTAGAGTCCAGTCCCCTGCCGTAATGCCTTCTTAAGGACAACTCTGTAAGGCATTCTTTGGCATATAAATGTAATGCAATTCCTTGGGAGTAATATTCACAATCCTTCCAATCTCTCTATACATTCGAAAAAGCTTTTGATTAGGGTACGCCTTTCATGAGATGGTTGTTTTTTGGGGCACAAAGCAAACATATAAATGGATGATCTTTAGCAAAATGTAGTCACTGCCTGTCCATGTTTGTTTTGTCGTTAGTATTTACACCAATTGGGCAGGCGAGAATTGACAAAAACGGCGTGGTGGAAAAATTTCAAGGGTATTGATGCTTCTTTGGGACATTGGCTTGTTTTCCTTAATAATCATCTCATATACTATATCATCCCAGTTAGGCTGTCCTCTTTTAGTTTATATTAATCATCTCGTATTACCAGAGAAATTTTCTAGTAAAACTTCTCATCTATACATTCTTAGTTTTCACTCCGTGGATGTGACTTTCTCACTGATTCATCCAATTTTGTCGTTTACATTGAGGTAATGGGTGCTTGAAAGTTGTCAAATATAAGAGGGACCCCTTAGAATACTTGGCATTTTTGTTTTTTACCCACTCTACAAATCGGCTACAGATTGGATGTAGAGTTACAAGATAAGATAACCAAATGTAATTCAATTATCATTCATTGAAAATATGGCATTAGTGGCCGATCACATCACCGCAATAAATGGGTTTAATCAATTAATCACTTACTGAAACTATGGAATTAGTGGATGATCACCACGCTAAATGAGTTTATCTGTTAACGCTCACTCAAAATATGGCATCAGTGGACCGTCACCTCACCATAAAAACTTTTGAAAAATCTAAGAACAATGATAATAAATTTTGTTGGCCTTAAAGGCCCAACTGGCTTTGCTAGTTACTGTCAGTAACAGAAGCAAGGGTATGAAATAGTAGACTTGGAAGACTAAGGTATACAGAGGCGGAGCCAGGATTTATCTTCAATGGGGGCACTATGTTATGATTCTGTGAAGTGGGAATTGAGAACTAAAAGCCCTAGAAAGCATTTATTTGAAAAAATTATTTTTTAGTTATCATTTTTCAATTTAATACCAAAAAAAGGATTTTTTTGTCAACTTATTACAAATTAACGGTAAATATATTTTAAAATGACTACTATCTTCCTCTTTTTGGCATTATGTTAAGAAATAGTCATCAAATGATAATATCTCTCTCAGAAGAAAAAAAAAAAAAAAAAAAAAAAAAACCTTGGTTGAGCCAATGGGAGCACGTGCCCCCAAAGCCCCCACTGGCTCCGCCCATGAAGGTATATATACCAAAATATAACAGGCTGAAACCAAATTTGTGTGAAGCAAAGGTATGAAACCCAGAAGTCCAAAATTGGACCATGTCCTAGTCCCATGAACCTTCATAATTAGCCCCAGCATCAGTGATCAAATTGACTAAAAAAAATTAATCTCTAGCATCATACAGACTTGCGTCACATAAGATGGGATTTTATTATAGTGAATAATATGGGTCAAACAACATTCCCTAATAACATTTTATATCATGTTTAATCACATTCAAGAAATTTTGTTAAGCACTTACCAACATATATGATGATGGGTTTAGCACGCGCGAACACATTCAAGCCCTCTTGTTGGATGTGTATGAACATAAATGGGCACCAGTCCAAAGACCACCGTCATCTCCAGTGAGCGCTTATTGCTTGGAAGTTAGTGGTCGCATCAATGATAATTCCATGTGAATTTCATATTAATCGATCATAGCCATGCATCCTTGTTTATGTAGAGTGGATATACTTTTAATTTAATTAATATATCCGAAAGGCATCCTCTTGTTTCGTCTTCTACGCCCGCCATGGCATCAAAGAGCCTATTTCATGAAGAATATTACATGAATATGCTCTCTGTGCCTTCTTGATCATGGATTGTCAATATTATACCATGATGAGGGACTATGGATTGTCAAAAATTGACTTCGACCTAATTAATACTTTATTTCTGTCGTAGTTGATCATGATTCGACAATATTGGAAGTAAATTGATTTTGACACGATGCTTGCCTTGTCAATGGGCCAGAGGAACATCCTCCTGACCCAACCCCTCCTTTTACCTTCTGTCATGTGTGATGTGTCCAATTTAATTGATTTGATTATATTAGAGTTGATCGAGTACATAACTCCATGTATGTTAGTCATTAGATTTTTATGTATGTCTAAAAAGGTCATACCCAAAACACAAGGTTTCTGTCCCGAGGAGGGATTAAGAGAAGTAAGTGGTAGACAGCCTTACCCCTATTTCGCTTGTAACGATTTTTTGAAATAAATTTGTGCTTGTAACTATTTAGAGTTCAAGTACAAGGTAGAAGAGGATTGAAATTTCCAATTTGGTTCCTCCTTTTAGATGTGGAAAGCAGCACTAACAGAGCTAGTAGCAACTGCTACCCTTATGTTCACTCTCACCACTTCCATCATCTCATGCTTGGATCCCATGAAGCAGACCCTAAGCTCATAGTCCCCTTCACTGTCTTCATCATTGCCTTCCTCTTCCTCATGGTAACAGTTCCTCTGTCCGGAGGCCACATGAACCCAGTCTTTACATTCATCGCGGCCCTAAAAGGGGTCATAACTCTTGCTCGCGCTTCAATCTACGTGGTGGCTCAATGTTTTGGATCAACTAGATATGAGCACACGTGCATTGCACATGAATATTATTTAAATAAAAAAATTTATAAATTCTATATATATATATATATATATATATATATATATATATATATATATGTATGTATGTATATATATTGAACATGAAAATCTAATTATTTGTTACTTTTGTGTTAATTTAACTTATTAGAATAAACGTTTAACACAATAGGTCAAAATTCCTTTAATTGTTAGGAGTTATGAAATGAATAAGAAGTTAGTTAGAACACATGCATAGTAGTGAAGGCTGTATAGAATTTATGAAGTGAACATAAATTGTGTTAATTGGTTAAATATAAAACATTCTTAATTAGTTAAATATGGGAGGCAAATAAATATTTAAAATTTAAAATAAAGATGTAATGGTCAATCAAAAGTGTTTCTAAAGTATAAACTTTTATAGGTAGTATAGATATAATATAATTTAATATGTGATACAAGAGTATCTTTGAGAGAGGTAACAAAAAAAAAAAAAAAAGTAACAAATTTGTCTTTTGCTACCTTACGTGGGCTGTGGCAATTTGCTATTTCAATTTGAGATGTGCATTCCAAAGGGAAGTAGCAAACATAATTATTTTATTTTATTTTCTATATTTTATATTTTTGATGCTTTTAAATATTATTTAATTTATTTTTTTAATAAGTGAAATTGATCCCTCATAATATAGTTTTTCTTACTTTTTCTATAAAAAAATTCTCAATTTTATTTTTATATGGTATCATCATCTACTTTTTTTTTTTGTTCACTTAGAGATTGAAAAGAAAGTGGAGATCGAGATTTTCATTTTATTTTTTTCCTTTTCCTTTTTCCCCCTCCCTTCCCATCAACAACCAAATTCAAGCAAAGTAATAATAATAATTATCATATACATATATGACCCATTCCAACAATTTCTACGTTACAATCAAAACACACTCAAGGGTTTTCCTAATCTACCCAAAATTTTCGAAAACAACCATCCCCAACCACAAACAAATTTAGCATTATATGAATTCTCACCAAATTTCAATAAATATATAATAAAAGTATAAAACACTCACGCAACAGCCCCTTGAGATCCGCTATCGTCTCCATGATGTGGATATTTGGTTTGTGACTGTGTTGGGAAGCAGATGTTCCTTTAAGAGAATGAGAGGAAGAGGGAGATACGAAGTCAACGTGTTTTAGGATTATATGAATAGTATTAAATGGAGTATTTGATTTAGGGTTTCCTTTAAATTCCTATTTGTGTTTTATATATTAAGGTATGTGTTTTAGAATATCTTAAGGTATGTGTTTTAGAATTATAGTTTCCATATTGCTATATTTCCTATATATGCAGAAGGGTAGGTAGTTATGTATTTAAAAATTAAAATAAGGGTATATTAGTCAATCAAAAGTTTTTCTTACATTCATCTTTTTATAGGTAGTATAGATTATTGGTTTTCTCATCCTTAGAAGTGTAATGAGCCCTCAAGAAGAAGACATATCTTCCTTAGGCGGCTGCACCATCGATGGAAATGGAACATCATCCAGGATAAGTGCAATAAGTGAACAGACTGCATTGATACTAGAATTCTCATGCACATTTGTGGTACTCTTAGTTGGGGTAACAGTGGGATTCGACAAAAAACGGTGCAAGGAACTTGGTTTAGCCATGGTTTGTGCAGTAGTGGCAGGGGCCATGGCTCTCGCAGTGTTTGTGTCAATAACTGTAACAGGGCGGGCCGGATATGCAGGTGTTGGACTGAACCCAGCAAGGTGCTCAGGCCCGGCATTGTTGAGAGGAGGCTTATTATGGAATGGGCATTGCGTTTTCTGGGTTGGTCCTTTTTTTGCTTGCATTGCTTACTATGGCTTCTCTTTGAACTTACCAAAAGAGGGTTTAGTGTGGGTAGATGGAAAAAATGATTTTCTGAAGTTAGCTGGGGCTTGTTTTAGAAATGGCACCCCAACTTCTCTTGAAGGGAAGAAACAGGAAAATGGGTTCATATAGTCTCAGTCATCATTGAGCATGATTGCATAGTTCTATCCCCTGCTGTCACAGGGCTAAATTTTCATCCATGAATTTTCAGCCTAGTGCAGCGCTAAACAGCCCCTACTGCCTAGCCAGCCTACCCACAATCCACACTCACATGGATTCTCCACACTCACATGGAGGTTTGAGAGAAGAATACTGCACAAGCAAACCCACATAAGGCAACCCACGAATTTCCTTTTTACGAGTGATAACTCACTCACCCAACTAGATTCAATTCCATTAGAATACAGATTCCGGCCTTGGCTTGTGCAGCAAAACATCCCCTCTGCCAAAATGCATAACCAGGTCTGCCTACTAATAGGCTACAGCAACAATGGCAGTTACATCCCAACTGCCTAGGAGTTACAATGCAGTTGACACCCCCAACTGCTTAGGCTACTGATCCAATTACAATGTGCCACACAAGCAAGACAATTGCTCTCAACTGTTTCTCAAAGACTGTTGCAATCCCAGCCCGCCACTTGTCTGCCAACAGAATGCCAGGCCATGGCTTAGCCACTGCCAAGCCTGCCTGCAAGTGTCTGGTTCGTGCCAACACCTTTGGCCAGGTCCTTGACCATGGCTGCCTGTCTCCAGCCCATTGTTCAGTCACCTTCATCAAGGCTGCCCATGCCTTGATGTTGCTCCACTGTGCTGTTGACACTGCACATGCTATGCCATGCCTTCTCCCATGGCCCTAGCCCACAAGCCAACTCAAGCCAACTCGTGCCAAGCCATGCCACCCCATGGCCTTGGATTTTGCCTCGTTGCCAAGCCATGCCACCCCATGGCCTTGGTCTTTTGCCAACTCAATGTGGAGGACAGACCCCGTGGCTGTGTCCTTGGTCAGTCGCGCGCAAGGCCTCACCCAAGCCTTGGCTTTCCTTGCTTTGCTTTGATGTGGCTTGGACCGTGCCAAGCTGTGCTGCCATGCCAGGGCCTCGCATGGCCTTGGTGCTGCCCCGTAGCCAGGCACCAAGTTCAAGTCACAACCCCCCCTAAAGAGCTCTTAAGACGTTTACCCAAATGTCAAGGGTTTACATCAAAACATACCAAAAGCAAGAATAACCAAAATTACATAATTCCCACATTTATACAAATTATCAAAGTAAAACCTATACTTTATAATTTAAACAGTAACACAACTTGCTTCCCAACGCCCCCAAGTGTCCAAGCCAATCTCAAAAGGCTGCATATGTCCACCCATGTTGCTGCACATCTTTGCCCAACATGCTGCCCATACTGCCACACTTCTGCGCACAAGTTTGTCACCAGCCAAGTCAAGCCCTGACTTGTCCCAATTTGAAGTCCGCCTAAGACATGCCTCCCTCATGTCTTGGCCACGGCCTAGCCACATGCTAAAGGGCTTACACCTGCCATAGTGCCTTCCTAAGTACAACTATATAAGGCATGCTTTGGGCATATAAATGTCTTTCGTGATTTGGGTGTTTCAATTTTTGGGGCACAAAGCGAATATATAGATGGATGATCTTCAGCAAAATGTAGTCATTGCCCATGTTTGTTTTGTTGTAAGTATTTACACCAATTGGGCAGGCGAGGATGGACAAAAACGGCATGGTGGAAAATTTTCTAGGGTATTGATGCTTGTTGGGGGCATTGGCTTGATTTCCTTAATAATAATCTCATAACATATATTATCCAAGTTAGGCTGTACTCTTTTAGTTTATATTAATAAACTTGTATGACCAAAGAAATTTTGGAGTAAAATATCTCCTCTATACATTCTTAGTTTTCACTCCATTGATATGACTTTCTGATTGATTCATCCATTTACATTGAAGTAATGAGTGCTTGAAAATTGTCAAGTATAAGAGGGCCTCCTTTGAATACTTTTTCTACCCACTGTACAAATCGGTTACAAATAGGGGTGTGCATGGGGCGGTTTGGAGTGGTTATGAGAGAAATTATCAATCAACCCATCAAAGACGGTTTGAAAAATTTTTAACTCATCGCCAAACCGTTGGTCCTAAAAAAAAATTGACAAATTGGTTGATTTCTTTTGGCGGTTTTGAACTAACGGTTTGAGCGGATTGGGTGGGTTATATCATACCCTTCATAACTTTTATGAGGATTGTCAAGATGACCAAAAAGTGTGCTTTCATAATTAATATGAAGATGGTTTGTTGATTTCTTAGCAAAAATGTTTAGAGATAAACCGCTTTCTTTCTTCTTTTTTTTTTTTATAGTAAAAAGAGATAAATCCTTTAACATTTTATAATATCAAATCCCACAAAATAATTATAAATCAAGCAATAAGAAGTTTAAAAAAAAAAAAAGAAAACTATAATGACTTAACATGTTTTCTTCTAAAAAGTGTATATATTATATATTTATATTTATATATATATATATTTTTTAATGAAGTAGTATATATATATACACTATTAAGAGAATTCACTTTGTCGTTGGATTGCACCTAAAATTACTAAAAGACCCTTAAAATTTCATTAGGCTAATAGATAATTTAGTAATTTCAAAACTTGAAAACAATTATCACCCAACATTTTCTCCTACTTCTCCTCACTCTCTCTCTATTTCTCTCTCACGTTTATCTCCTAATTTTTTTATTAAAAAAAAAAAAAAGAACTCCCTCTCTCCCCACGTTCTTATTTCTTCTACAAACTACATAATCCCCCAAAATTCTTTCACTTATGCATTTTGTTGCACAAGCATTGTGTGTGCCCGACAACTAGTATATATAAAGCCAATTCTCTTTGTGGTTGGAATTCATCTATAAATACTAAAATACCCTTATAAGTTAATAAAGTTAAGAGACGATTTAATAATTTTAACAACTTTGAAAAACCTACCACAACCTGTTTCCCCTTAATTCTCTCCCCCACACACACATGCGGTTTAAAAACTTGGAAACTGACATAGCAGTTCCACTGATGTAGTGAAAATTTGAAAAGATGTATTGTACACGCATCACATGTGCTCAATTACTAGTATATATAATTGACAACGTTGGGTTAGTCTATTGGTGGTTTGATAAAGTTCAACCCACCAACCAAGCTGAACCGCCAAATTTATTGCTCAACTCATCCAAACCAATCTGCCTATTCTCTTAAACCGCTTAGGTCGGTGCGGAGTGGAGCAGGTTGGTTTGGTTTGGCGGATTGAGCAGTTTTTTGCACATCTTTAATTACAAATTGGATGTAGTACAAGATAAGATGACAAAATTAAATTCAATTATCATTCATTGAAAAAATGGCATTAGTGGCCGATCGCATCTTCGCAATAAATGGGTTCAATCAATTAATCACTTACTGAAACTATGGAATTAGTGGATGAACACCTCGCTAAATGAGTCTTATCAATTGACACTCACTCAAAATATGGCATCAGTGGACGGTCACCTCACCATAGTGAATGGAGTTTATTCTCTCATTCTATCACAACAACTTGAAAAATCTAACGATGACATTCCCTCCGTCCTATAAAATAAACCACGTTTGACAAAACACGTGATTTAAAAAAAAACATTATTTCATCGACTTGTCTTTTATTAAATTATATCTTTTTCAAAGTCATCCTCTCCTACTTTTTATTGGGTTTTGTGTTAAAAATACTTATTGAAATAACAAAGGGTACTATAGGAAATTCAAAAAAATTAAAAAAAAGAAAAAAAACTCTCTAATTCATATGATACTTCATCACATATATATATATAATCACGCCAATATGTGGTCTTGTGACTTTTCTCCTTCCTCCATTTTACCTTTAGCAAAAACATATATATATATTTTTAGGATGGCATTGAATTGCAAATTTGCAGCTAGCTAGAATTGCATTGAGCAGTGTCAGTTACTGTAATCGCACCACAAAGCAAAAGAAACAGGAAGAGAAAACCTCAGATAGCTAAGAGAATACTCCACCCATACAAGCATCCCATCATATTTGCAAGGCCCTTTTACTCAAATGCGTCAGCAGACGAAATTAGTGCATGGCAGTGTGATATTGGGACCCCTAGACTGGGAAGACTATAACCCAAAACATGGAAATTACATTTTAGGAGTCATTGTGGAGGTGAGATTCCAAATGTGCGTCCCGAGCATGGGAATTTTCTTGACTTTTGGGGTCAATTTATTCAATGTGCTGTGCAATTCATTAGCACATACTTGTGGCTGCCATAATTTTTCATCTTACTACTCCTTGCATTGTTTTTCTCTAACTTTTCCAATCATCTGTGGTGTAATTTTTCTTTTTTTAACCCTTTGTTTGGTTCATGGAATCTACCAAGGAAAAAAAAGATATGGGAAAAAAAATGAGGAAAGAAAATGAAAGGAAAAAATAAAATCATGTCAAGCTAAAATTATTCCAATTTCTTCTTATTCTTCTAATTTTCCATTGTAACCAAATAAGGGAAAGTACAATTCCTTATATTTTATTTTATTTTTCTTGATAAAATCCTTAAACCAAATAGAGCCTTAAGGAAAAAATTTATCTATTCTTGAATATGAACCAGTGAGATTGCTTGTTGGTATAATTCAGAAAGTCAATAACAATGGCTCACTGCAGCCTACACAATGAAGCTTAGTATATAATTAGATGCAGAAACACTGTTTCTGGACTACCTAAACATTCAACTTTCACCCGCTTTTTGGTGCTGGATTTCCAAATCATTTGATCTCTCACATACTTTTCATAGTTTCTGTGCAATCAGTGGCATAAACACTCGTGGAGACAGGGGGCCTTTGGGGGCACGTGCCCCCACTGGCTCAACCAAGGTTTTTTTTTCTTTTTTTTTTTTTTTTTTGGGGAGAGATATTACCATTTGATGACTATTTCTCAACATAATGCGAAAAAAAGAAAGATGGTAGTCATTTTAAAGCATATCTATAGTCAATTTGTAATAAGTTGACAAAAATATCATTTTTTTTGGTATTAAATTGGAAAATAATTACTAAAAAATATATATTTTTTTTAAAAATGCTTTCAGGAGCTTTTAGTTCCCAATTCCCACTTCATAAAATCATAACACAGTGCCCCTATTGGAGATAAATCCTGGCTCCACCCCTAGACATAAAAATAGCCATGCTTCATGTTGTTTTGTTTTGGAATTTATACTGATTAAGCGGAAACAAACTCATGCTAAAAATAGCTATGCTTCATTTGAAAGTGTTGGGTTGGTTTATTGGCAGTTTGACAAAGTTCAATCAACTAACCAAGTCAAACTGCCAAATTTATTGCTCAATCCACCCAAACTAATTCGCCTATTCTCTCAAACCGCTTAGGTCAGTGCGAAGTGGAGCGGAATGATTTGGTTTGGTGGATTGTATGGATTTTTGCACATCTTTAGTTACAAATTGGATGTAGAGTTACAAGATGATGACAAAATGTAATTCAATTATCCTTCGTTGAAATATGGCATTAGTGGCCGATGACATCACCGCAATAAATGGGTTTAATCAATTAATCACTTACTGAAACTATGGAATGAGTTTATCCATTGACACTCACTCAGAATATGGCATCAGTGGACGGTCACCTCACCATAGTACGAGAATGGAGTTTATTCTCTCATTCTATCATAACAACTTGAAAAATCTAACAATGGCATTCCCTCCATCCCACAAAGATAAAACATGTTTGATAAAACACGCAATTTAAAAAAAAATTATTTTATTGGCTTGTCTTTTATTAAATTCTATTTTTTCAAAATCACCTTTTTTTTTTACTTTTTATTGGGTTTTGTGTTAAAAGTACTTATTAAAATAACAAAGGTATTATAGAAAATTCAAAAAAGTTATAATTTGACTGTTGAAAATAGACAAATATTTTGGGAAAAAAAATAGCAAATATGGCATATCTTTGTAGGTTGAAGGGAGTAGTAAATTTTGTTGGCCTTAACGGCCGAACTGGCTTTGCTAGTTACTGTCAGCGACAGAAGCATGGGCATTAAATAGTAGACCTGGAAGACTAAGGTATATATACAGCAAAATATAACAGGCTGAAACCAAATTTGTGGGGAGCTGAGAGCTTCTGGGTGGCCTTGGTGCCAAGTAGTGCAGTGAAAACTACCAGTGATGTAATGTTAATCATATCCAATGCATTCAATGATCATAGGCACCAAATAAGTTCATATCTTCTGCCCATATAATAGAGTAAGAACAAGGGCAAAAATGGCAGCCAGTTTGTTTCCAATAGAAATGGTTGAGTATCAAAAACTACCCTGAAAAGATAACCTTTTTTTTCTTGTTTTTTTGGTCCCAAAAGAAAAAAAGGAAAAAAAGTAAGTGTTTTGTAGCTCAAAGATGGCTGAAAATGTGAAAGCTGTGGAGGATGAAGAAAATGTTCATGATGGAAGTAGAACCCAACCTTTCTCCTCTACACCCAAGCAAGTACCTTAATTTTTTTATGATTTTATTTTAATTTTTCACTTCTTTCCTAGAGGGAGAAATTTACTTTAAGCACTAAGGATAATATTTGTTTAAATTCATTCTTTTCTTCAAATCGCTTAGCAGGTGGAAAACTGAGGAAGGGAAGAAGCGTAATCCCACCATATTGGGTGAGAGATTGGGCTTGGATGAGTTCTTTTCTTTGCAGGTTAGTATGATTTTACACACAGCTTAGTTTACATGTCATATGGGCCATGGGCTATAGTTTATGCCATCTCACAAAAGGGATGCCTTTTTTTTGGTCTAATTGCATCTGGTGCACCAATGACTATTTCTTATTGGATTTGTTAGGTTTGGCAAGCGTCCATCGGGGAGCTTGTGGGCACGGCGGTGTTCGTCTTCATGCTCGACACAATTGCCATATCCTCCAACGAGACCGAAACCAAAACACCAAACCTAGTAATGTCATTCTTCACCTCACTCACCGTCACAACTGTAGTCCTTGCCACCTACCCTGTTTCCGGTGGCCACATCAACCCATTAGTCTCCTTCTACGCCGCACTTATGGGCCTTATCTCGTTTTCACGCGCGGCCATCTACATTCTTGCCCAATGTACCGGCGCCATGCTAGGGGCCCTAGCACTCAAAGCTGTGGTTAGCAGCACCATTGAACATACCTTCTTGCTTGGAGGCTGCACTCTCACTGTGGTTTCACCAGGCCCAAATGGGCCCATCTTGATCGGTCTCGAGACCGGCCAGGCCCTTTGGCTTGAGATAATATGTACATTCGTGTTCCTTTATGCCTGTGTAGGGATGGCGCTTGATGATCACAAAGCAAAGGCACTTGGCCCAGTTATCGTTTGCTCGATCATCGGAATAGTTGTCGGACTCATTGTGTTTGTAGGAACAACGGTTACGGCAAAGAAAGGGTATGCCGGGGTTGGGATGAACCCGGCGAGGTGTATCGGCCCGGCGATTGTTAGAGGGGGTCACCTCTGGAATGGGCACTGGGTCTTTTGGGTTGGACCTGCTATTGGTTGTATGGCATTCTATATGTACCTAAAGGTCATTCCACGTCAACAATTTCAATTCAGAGAGAACAAGCATGATCTCTGGAATGTTTTGGAGGCTTTGTTCATGTTCGGTGGTGATTACAAGTAGGAAGGGATTGTGAAGATGGGAATAGCTATAGCATGGTTGGAGACTTGGAGGATCCTGTGTATAACGTGGGCTATTATGGTTTAGGTTTAAGGTTTTGCTATTGTCTTGTATGTATGGGCCTACTTGTCCCTTGATGGAGGTAGGAAATCTAAGTCTGTTGTTCACTTGCTTAGAAACCATTAGTCTACACTAGCACCCCAAAAAATAAATAAATAAATAAATAAATGTAACTATTAGTCTATTAGTCTAGTAGGATATATCTTCATGTTCTTCTTTTTCTGCCATTATGAAGAATTAAACCTGTTGTCCGCTCCATAATGATAAAAAGTTAATACTATGGCGTTGAGAACTGTGGCTCACTTATAGGATTAATCTCATATACGTTCTTTTGCAATTTTCTTTTCACTTGCATTGTTTATTACGCATTCTCTAGCTATGAACTAAAATTAAGGAGGGTCTGGTGTGGGTAGAGTGAGATAATGCCATTCCAAATTGGGCTAGGGCTTGGTGAAGGGTAAAATCTTAAGAGTTGTTTGGCAAACCTGAAAACTTGACCAACTGAAGAGAAATCTCACCAGTTTTGATTTACATTGTTTGGTAAGTCTTTTTTTCCTACTAAACAGTTCAGCTTTGTTATGAAAATCAGGCATAAACATAGTTTTTTTTAAACCAACTATGAGTTTGTTTATTTAAAAACCAGATAACAGTTATAGAATTGACCTAGTCTGATCTAGTTTTTGAAATTCCCAATCAAACCCTTAAGGTACAATACATTTATGATGTACATATTTATCTTCTAATTGTGTCTTGCCTATAGAACTAAAAAGGTCATAACCAATGCACAACGCTCCCACCTATAGCAGTGTCTAAAAGAGATAAGTGGTAGACAGCCTTACCCCCATTTTAAAGAGGCCAGTTCTTGAATTCAAACCTGCGTTGAATTAGATCAAGGTTCTACCACTATTTGTCAAGGCACACCAATTCTCTTGACCTGATATAATTTGTGACCACTATGGTGCCTGCAACAAGATTTCGTTTCTACCTAATGACCACAAAAAGAACTTTGCTTTCTCATAAAATATAAGAGCTCTTACGCACACTGCTTTCATTACCAAAACAAAACAACTGATTATCCAAAAAAAAAAAAAAACCACCAACTGATTATCTGCTGGAGCTTTTAGTACATGGGGGTCATTTACACCTAATAGAAGTGGACGACCATCGATAATTATAATTCCCAGACTGCATAAGATCTCATATTTTCATGTTTAAAGGATTTCATTAGCACAATCAAGTGAAACTGCTACAGTACATCACTTAATTAAGCTAGTGATTAATTTCCTAAATCATAGGCCCTTTTTATTTTTCTCCCTTAATACGCGATATTTCTAAATCATCAAACACTAGATATATATCCTATGAGGCAGACGGCGTCAAAAGCGTAGAAGGAGTGGCAAGGGGCTCGTGCACGACCGAATTTGAAGAAACTGAGATGGGATTCCCTTCCAATTGCAACATGATACTCCCCAGAATTTCAGTCAATATTTTCTTGAACTCGTCTTCTTTAACGATCTTTCCGTCGTCCGCGTCCACCATCTTGAACACATCGGTGACAACCTTGTCCATCTGCAAAATTTTAATCACGAGATCAAACTTCATTAAACAAGTTTGATTTGGATAGGACAGGCACACTACGCAAAAATTGATCAAGCCAGTGGTGTGAGTAGGTCTTGGGTGGCTACAACAAGAAAAAGGGCAGAGCCAGAGAATCAATCTTGAAAGGTAAGGACGTTAACCCACTTGGTAAAAGGGTCGTGGTGACTCTACTTGGGCATGACCATAGTAGCTCCCATATCCACTGAGGAACTAATGACAGGAGGGGTCTAGATGGGCCCATAAAGGGTGGAATCGTAGGCATTCTCAAGTCGGTTGAACTATAGCTTAACCTCAGTCTCATTAAAGATTAGTGACTCTAGTGCGTGAGTAAGACCATCAAAGGACAAATATACGTCATGCCACTGTTTTTGAGACTCGAACCCTTAATTATCTAGCCTCCTACATTTTTACCATTAGACCACCACCCTTGGTGGAAGGACAATAACTCATTTAAAAAGGGGTTTTAGCCCTTTAGTTTAGAGGGCTAAAGATAAGGTGAATATGGCAATTCACCCATAATACCTGATCAAGTGCACCGAATGGAGGTAAACCAGCTGATGGAGCGACCACATCCAGCGCCACACGCAGATATTCCTTAGACATTTTTCCATTGCGATCTGTTGGCACAGTATTCAAAGCCGCTTCCAGGGTCTACATTGCAAAATAGTTTGTTATATTTTAATTTTATGGGATAAATTTTGGATTTGTTTACATGATGAATAGTCCAATAATAATTTATGAATTTTCTGAATATTCAAGTAAGTTTGTCACAATTATATTAATTCGTACCATAAAAAAGAGTAAGGATTCGCTCCATTGCAATGAATGGTCCTGATTTGGTCCAATGAAGTTTAGATCATTTGTATCATGCGAGACTTCACATCATGTGAGATCCACGTGATATGAACGATCCAAAAGAGTGTGACCTAGTGTTTTCATATGTTTTCTTAATGATGTTTTCCTAAATTTCTTATAATTTGTACTAGCTTATGGTTTAGCCCAGGCACAATCCAATTGACATTGAGAGTGATTGTTGCCTGGAGCTCTACAATGAGCAGAAAATAGGCTACATTACAAACCTTGTCCAATTCGAACTTGTTGGATAATAATCTCTTAATGCCACTTCCATCAAAAGTATTTTCGCTGTGAGCAACGATCACAGGCTGGTCTTTAAGATGTTGAGCCACACTATCTGCTACTTTCTTAAATTCCACCAAGAATGTCTCCTGAGAGATGGGTTGCCCATAATTTTGGCTACCACAGGATTGCAAAGCTGGTTCCACAATGTTGCTCATAACCTACACATGAAACAAAAAAATAATAATAATAATTGAAAAAAAAATTCATATTCATAATTGTACGTACTAAAAAAACTATATAATTGATTGGAACAAGCCAATTCAATATTAACAATATGACGGTGGCTATTTTATCTTGAATTGACCAAAAATAAGGGTGACCCATTTCAGGAGTTTGTTTAGGATCCCAAAATATTCAGGACCAGTCTTGCATACCATTACCCGTTAGTCAGGTTTCCATGGTCAATTATGAATTAACGAATACTGAAAAGTGTAGTTTAAGTTTGTCAAATCAATTACCCAAGAATCTGTAGATGGGGGCATCCCTTGATCGACAGTGAGTTTTTCCAAACCCTTGATAATGTAATCATGGAGTGATCCATCCAGCAACTCTATTTGCGAAAATATGGACACCATCTCAGGCTCAAAACTTGGGCTATTGATGAATTCCTGGAGGTCTTCCCCATCGATACGGAGGATCACAATAGGGTCTCGCTTCAAACCGGCAGCCATGCCCAAAAGAATGTCTGAGAGAACTTCTTTAAATTCAGTCTTGCTCACTTTCTCTTGTTTGCCATGGGTGAATTCACTCAAAACCTAGAAAAACGTCAAGAAACGCATACCATTTCTAAGTGTACACTTTATGCAATCATAGGAAAGGGACTACCAACATAGAGAGAACTCTACCTGAGGAATATATTAGGCCCAAAATCATATAATATAA
This sequence comes from Liquidambar formosana, assembly GCA_039720395.1. Lineage (NCBI taxonomy): Eukaryota > Viridiplantae > Streptophyta > Magnoliopsida > Saxifragales > Altingiaceae > Liquidambar > Liquidambar formosana. Next base: position 40,655,689 of record CM077823.1, on the reverse strand, counting down.
AAGGAAATTAATGTGCCTTTTGACTTTTAAAATCTATATATAGTTGGGTTTTAATCTAGGTTAAGCTCTTAATCAACCACAAAACACTACACAATAAATATTATGAGGTCATCAGTGACGTCCCATGTCAACTAAATTCCACCATTATTAAGCTGGCCTACCTCGGAATAAAATATTAGAAAAGAAAAAAATGAAAAGGCTCAAGAACACAACTTCTGTAAATTTTTTTGCACAAGATTTGTCTGATAGTAGATAGTGATTAGTGAATAAAATTTGTCTTGGCTAGGTCAATCTTCTTCTTTTTTTCCTACATTTTTTTGAATCTTGTGGATATTCGATGGCTTAAAAATCATGTAAAAACTTATATACAAAAATTAATTCCCGATCTTGACCATATATATGGGAGACAGATGGAGAAGGGGATGGCTGGATGGGGGAGGGAGGTAGGCCAAATCAGGTTGCTGAAGACCACCTGGGCCAGGCCCATGTGGTTAGACAACCACGTGTTTTCATCTAACCACGGGACCACCATGGTCCCGGGGGCTAACCTTTTGTGGCCTGCTAATAAATTAAGCTCCCTCGTTTTTCATGTGCATCACACTCACTAGCGACACAGTTCCACAAATTAATATATTATGAGCTTCAAAATAATTTATAATTACTTCTGCAATGCCGTTAGCAGATTTAAGTACAGAAATATTATTTTTTTTTATATTTATATCCAAAGCAAATCCACAAAAAAACATTGTGCCCAGTCCACAGTAAACTGTGACGTGGCAAAATTGGCTCCCACTTAGTCAAGGATTAGAAAATTTAAGCACATATATTGACTAAGGTCACGTTAATCTTCTATGCAGAAAATGAAGTTCCACCGCATATTCCTACCGACTAGATTCTTCTTTACATTAATTTATATATAAGATGGTATAGAAAAAGCAAAAGTGAGCTAGATAAGGAAAATAAAAGCCCAATTGATAGGGAAAGTGCATCAAGACCGACATCGTCGCATCATAGGCGAGATGGCTCTCGAGCTTGCTAGATACAGATATTTGAAAACTGGTCCCCTCGGATACTCCCCCAAAAGGCAAATACAACCACATTTCTCTTCACACTTCTAGAGTGAAATAAATAAATAAATAAATAAACTAGAATGGAGTAGATTTATTCGAGCTTACTTTTTTATTTTTTATTTTTTATTTTTTCTAGTCTCCTACATCTAATTAATAATTTTATTTGTTATCACATTGAGTGCAAATACGAAAAGATAAGGAGTTTAAGTACAAGTGTTTCATTGATTTTATTGTGTCGATGGGTTACAATAAGGGCGGAATAAAGATTTATTTCCAATAGGGGCACTGTGCTATGATTCTGTGAAATAAGAATTGGGAACTAAAAGTTCTGGAAAACATTTTTTTTTTAAACATTACTTTTTAGTAATCATTTTTCACTTTAATACCCAAAAAAAGATAATTTTGTCAACTTATTACAAATTGACTGTAAGTATGCTTTAAAATGATTACGATCTTTCTCTTTTTGGCATTATATTGAGAAATAGCTATCAAATGGTAATATCTCTCTCAAAAAAGAAAGAAAGAAAGCTTGGTTGAGCCAGTGGAGACACGTGCCCCCAAAGCCCCCGTCGTCGGGGACTCCTCCAGTGGTTACAATCCCCTTAAAATAAAAAGGCGATGGTTTTTTTTGAAACCATCGTCAAATTCAGATCCCTCGTTTTACTCAATCTCACTAATTATATAGATGAATTGTATTTGAATTATTTGCCTAGTACTAATACAAAGACCACGAAATCTACACCTAGTACTGTCCAGCTAAGTTAGTCTTGAGCAAGGAGTGGTAAGCTGGGTCATAACCCTTGTGTGATTTTCTTTTCTTTCCACCTTTTAACAAAGTGGAAATCATGCCTCTGAACTTTGTAATCCGAAATTTCAACCGTTGCACTTGACAGTGGACCTTAATACAGTATATAGTAAAAATAAAATATATTAAAATTAATAAAAGAGAAGCTCTTATCTTCTGCAAACTGGCTGGAAGCTTGCAGCACTCTTTCATACAGAGATAAGATAAGAATCTCATTACAATGAGTTCCGCACAAGACCTTTCACACAACATCACATCACCTCCAAAAAACTCACCCAATTAGAGGCAGTTTGTAGCAAATTAATATTAATACTGCTTATAGGAATTTCTTTTTCAACCTTTGGTGCAATAATTGAACTCTTAAACAGAAAGGAAAGCATATATTTTCTTAACCCAGAAAAAGGTTTTTTCTTTTTTTCTTTTTTTTTGGGTGGGGGTTGACATTTCTTGTTTAATTTCCCATTCTAATATGCAGACCAAATTCCACTGTAAGACAACGTACCCATTAACCCATCAAACACTATCAAGGGAAAGAAAAGGAAACGAACCTCAGAATAGATATGATCAGAATCAGGGGAAGAACCCTGAGCAGGCAAGCCAAGAGCAGCACCAATATCAGCCACAGCAGGTTGAAGCTCCTTCACTGACAGCTTCCCATCTTGATCTCTATCCAACTCCTGGAACTTATGATCCACAAAGTTACTAAACACCTCCTCGTTCTCAACCAACTCCATTATTTCCGAACCGTCCAATACCTGTCCACCCTTCTTCGTCGCTGCTGCACCACCACTCTCCATTTGGACCAAACCAACCCCTAGCTGCTGCCCTTTCTCGTGACTCTCGTGGGTCACCTAGCTTTGCTTTCTTGTGAGTCTCACACCAGTTGCAAGTCTCCGAGTTAATTCTTTAGCTTCTCTTAGCATGAGAGGCAAAGACAAATATATGTATACAGAGGAATTTTTTTTTTTTTTTTTTTTTTGGATAAGTGAGAGGATCCTATTCTGTGTGCGTTGATATAGAGAGAGAAAGTGTGTTGCTTTAGAGAGAGGGGGTGGACACCCATCAGTGTGTGGTTGGGACACGTGGGGCGGTTAAGGTAAGTAGGAGAAAGATGAGATGATGAGACCACGATGGCAAAGTCTTTTTGAAAATCTTTTAGAGTTTTGGTCGGCCTGTGTGTGTGTGACACGTGAGATTTTGTCAGGCTTTCGTCTGTCTTTTGAGAGGATGCGTATGTGGTACGCATTTTTGGTTACGTGGCAACCAGCTACGAAAGTAGGGACGGCCTCATTGAAAAAAGTTTGTTGCTTGATGGTTAAAAAATGGTGGCTGGGCACGCTGGCATTTATGTTATGTCGACTTCGCGTTAGGGTCCCCATTCCCCAGCCAAAGACAAAGGGGCCAAAAAAAGACTTCACATTAGGGCTTGTAATTTGGGCGGGTTTACTTCTCTAATCCGAATCCTATATGATTAATGTGGGTAGGTTCTTAGTACATTAGGTGGGCTTTGGGTTAGAAACGCGGAACCCAATTCAAGTCGGGTGAAATTTGGGCAGAGAGGTCAGACAAACAATCCAAGTTTAGAAAATTGAAGCCCCTCATGTAAGCTCAAGTTTAATGTGGGCCAAGCTTGAATTGAGGGTGCTCTACCCTTTGAGTTGAGCTGTAATAAATGAAACTATAAGCCGTAAATGTATGAGGATTGTGGGTTCACTTCATGGAAATTTGGTAAAATAATTCCCCTAAATTAGGTACTAAACTAAATTCCCACATACAATTTACAATTGTATAACAGTATGACCATGCTAAATCAATGGCTTGTTACACTGCAACTTAGGTAGACTCAATCAATGCAACCCAAACCCATTTTAATGAATGAGTGGATTTGGGTGGCAATTTTTTACATCAAGTTGGACTTAAGGTGAAAAACACCAAGTCGACCTCAATCTCAGTTAAATTTGGATAAACGAGCTTACAAACCCAACCGAGGTAACCTAAACTTAATGTTTTATGTTATTTAATTTTTTAATAAAATATGACATGTTATTTAAAGATTGGTGTGTGCATCTTGGATTGGTAGTAGACACATAATGCTCTTTACTCTAAGGTACTTACGTAGATTGAAACATGCCACACTTCTAACTCACCCAGGCTAATCAACCCAAAACCCAAAAAAAATTGAGTTCAAGTTAAACTTGATTTGAAGCTTGGATTGAGTTCAAGTTAAACTCTCTTACGTTGAGAGTGTACTGTTCGACATCTCAATTCACCCGAACTAAACCCCTTCCGGCCCGCCATTGACCCATCTCTGCATTCTTTATCATCTTGCAGGATCTCATCACGCATCACATCAGCAACAAAAATCAATAGCCACACGACGTGTCCAGTCTTCATTGGTTTATTATTATGTTACTGCCACCATATGGGTCCTTATGACCCTTAAAAAAAAAGAAAAAAAGAAAAAAAAAAGGGTAAATTACATTAAGACCCTCTCTAGAATCTGACTATTACAGATACACCCTCTCACATTTTTTAAATTACATTGACACTCCTTAATTTACAAAATAAACTATAAAGAAACCTTTCCTTCTAACTTCCGTTCATTAATCCATTAAATCATATTCAAATTTTTTTAAAATACCTTAATTACCCTTAGTGGATGATAACTTTCATGTTAAATGCATATAACTTACTAATCCAATATGTTCATCCAGTAAAAACAATTATTTATTGAATTAAATTTTTAATTAATCTACAAAATAAAAAATAAAAAATTGATTTACCAAATTGTCACCTCATTTGAGTAAGTAGATTTGGGCTTAAAAAAAAAAAGGTTATGTAACATTACTCATAGGTAGAAATTAATGAAAATAATTATTACAATGGAGATGCATGTATAGAGGTGGGAAATAAGGTGGCAATTTGGTAAATCAATTTTTAAAAATTTTTTTTTTTGACACATCAATTAAATATATAATTATTTCTAATGAGCAAATCTGACGACTACCACTTCAGTTGAACAAAAAATTTGAGCTTTTTAGCATTTTTGCCAACTCAGTTGGACAAAAAAATTAAGCTTTTTAACATTTTTCTTATATATATATATATTTTTTAGTTGTTTATCAATAAAAAAAAAATTGAATATGCTAGATGAATATATTGGACTGATGAATTATATGCATTTAATATGGAAGTTGTCATTCGATAAGGGTAGTTAGGATATTTTAAAAAAATTTGAACATAATTTAACAGATTAATAGACGGAAGTTATAAGGAGGGGTCTCTTTGTATTTTATTTTGTAAAATAAAGGGTATCAATGTAATTTCAAAAACATGAAGAAATATATCTATAATAATCAGATTTTAAAAAAGGTCTTAATGTAATTTAATTAAAAAAAATATAGTAATGAGAGAGGAAGAATCACGATATAGTACTGTGAGAGGAAGAATCGCGCTCATGCCGTTGCCGTTTTGGATTATATAATCAGAAATTCAGAATCCTACAGTCCCACGTAAATCCAAATTAAAATATCTAAGATGACAACAGCGTGAATAACCGACATTTTTTTTTTTTTTTTTTGGGTAAGTAATAACCGACATTTTTGATACTATGATTTCTCCTCCGACCATATACAGTACTAAACTTCGTCGCCTTTATAGTTGCCGTGTTACAAGCGGAAAAAGTACGCCTTTTGTTTCAGTTAATTCTTTTTTCTTTTTTTTTTTGTTTTTTGTTTTTGTTTTGCTTTTGTTTTCTTGTTTTTGTTTTCCCTGATCTTTTGGCTGGACCACCGACACCGACCAATATTTTATTATCTTAAGGCTGGACCATCCAATCAAGGTTTTGTTCCTCTGGGTAAGGTAAAGACCTCAAGATCCAAAATAATCAACCACGACCCGGTTGTGCCCACCGTCAAGATGGATTAAAACTCAGTTTGATTGGTCAGACTTAAGCTTATCTCAAATTGTTTCCAAGTTTTGTTTCTCAACTAGAAAAGTACTAATAATATCTTCTAAATTGGCCAATAACACGATAGTTTAGAGGGAAAAAAAAAAAGTCCTCTAAATCCTACAATCCTACATTTATTATGAAAACTACGGAGACTAGAATATCTGCAAAAAATTAGAAAATCATTTGCAATGTTCAACATAAGCATGAACACTGCAAATAATTCAACTAAATTGTTCGGATCCAGATTTGGTGAAGTTTGAGACTTTAACTGCATGGTGAAGTTATAACTGAATTGATGTCACGTGGTAAGGGAGAAGAATGGACGACTAAGATTCGTTGGTAGCAAAACAGTTTTTAGATTTTGTGATTTCAACTGCTTTGCTATCAATGAATCCGAACCGTCCTTTCTTCTTCCTTTCCATATGGCGTCAATTCAGTTATAACTTCACCATACAGTTAAAGTCCCAAACCTTACCAAATCTTCAATCCAAATTGTTCAGCCCTTTGATGAAAAAAAGTTGGGAATAACTCTGGAGATTCCAGAATATTTCTTCCTATGATCACATATCTCCCTATTCCAATTAACATTCCATAGCTGCCATACTGAGATTGAGAACAAAGAAGAGTCACTGTTCTATTGTCGATACCCTATTAAGAATAAGTGGTCTTGTATTCCATCAAGGCCTTGATAATCTTCATTTCTGCTGTTGCTTCTTCTCTTCTGCATCAGTCTTCTTCATTCATAAAAAATATCGCTAATTTCTAAGGTACCAGCCCTAACATGCTTCTAAAATCAGTTGGGAACTTGAAGAATCTACAGACCCTGGACTTGAGAGGTCGATGCGATCTCAAGCACCTCCTGATGTGATATGGAAGATGGAGCAATTGAGACATCTATACTTGTATCTTTCAACAGAAAGTGGGGACTTGCAGATAAAGCACTATGGAGAAACTCCAAACTGTGTGATGTCTGCTAGTAGTTGGATTGTTGTAGGCTATTCTAAATTAACTAGTCTCCGAAATTGGAGTTCCTTCGTTCCTTGTCCTCGACCCCAAACTCAGTTGCATTTGGTAGAAAATCATTTCCCAATTTGGTACCACTTTCTAGGTGTCAGCGGCTCCAAACTCTGTTCTTATGGGGAAGGATTCAAAACCTACCAAACCCAGACGAATCCCCAACTAATCTGGCCATGTTGACCTTGTATAATTCTCCCATCTCAACCAAGACTCAATTTCTGTACTGGAACTGCCAAGATTAACATCTCTCAGACTATGGTCACATACGACACTGAGAAGCTAGATCTCTCTGCAAATGGGTTCCCTCAACTCAAAGTTCTGCAATTAATAAGCTTGTAAGTACTAGAGGAGGGGACAGTGAACCAACGATCCATGCCCAACCTTAAACAGTACGAATCTCAGTTCGCAAGAAGCTGAGAATGGTACCGGAAGGATTAAAGTTTGTGACAAAGCTTGAGGGAACATCAGATATATGACGAGAGAATTTCTGTACTGGACATACACCCCCCCCCCCCCCCCCCCCCCCCCCCCAAAAAAAAAAAATACAAAAAAAATTTATGGACAGGCTCTGACAGGAAGATTCAGACAGTTCAACATATATCCACTCTGAAATTTACCTCTGAGAGAGAGAGAGAGAGAGATTTTTTTTCCTTGTCCGTCTAATATCAGTTGAGTCAGTCAAGTATAGCCCTTCCCATTTCCCCTCAGTTAAAATGGTCTCACACCCAAAACATGTTCTTCTTTGCTTGGAATTTTCATAATCACAGATTTATCACCCTGAAAAAGCAGTAATAATCATATGGCCTGTGCAAGAAACTAATCGATCAATAGTGTATCTAGCATTGGTGCAATCTAACAAATTCAACTAAAATTAAAGTGACAGCAAGAGATTAGACTATATATATTTTATATATAGGCTACGAGACAGCATGATCAATAACGACACAGCAACACCTGATATTGTTCTTTCCCAAAAAAATTTCATGGTTTTCATTATCAATTCAACGATTAGTTCTTTCTATTATTTGTTCATCTTCATCAACCACATACTAGTGTGAAATTTTGCACTTACATTTTGAATCTGACATTAAGAAAAAGCTGAAGACAACACTATCAGTGATTCAGTGGCTTGCTGCAGGCCGGGTCTTCCTCAATTTGCGACGTGTCAATCGGATAGCTTCCTGAATGAAAGTTTCTCGCTGGGGAGTTTTTTTATTTCCATTCTCTAACGATGTTACTGGTCCAACCTCCCTTGCTTCCATTTCACTACTTAATGTTGATTGTTGGATAGTAGCTTCGACAGCATCTTGACCAGAAACAATTGTTATTCTACCCTGAGTTGCTGCAGGATGTGATCTTGGAGGTGTTGGTGGATGGTCTACTTCTTTTGCTGGCTGATGTTGCTGCTGGGACAAAGATATAATGGATGTATCTGGCAGAGGCTGTTTCGGTTGCACTTGTGTAGTAGCAAACACCTGGCAAGTTGGAGTAGAGGCAAGAGGTACTTGGCCATATCTTGTACTCTGATGTTGCCGAAAAAATTTCCATGGGATAGAATCAAAACTAAGGCTCTAAATATAGTTCATTGAATAATAATTCTAGACAACATGGGCACATGCTACACGCATGCGGCTCCTTGTCTGAAATAATCACCCCTACCCTCCCCATCTCAGATCATTGTCGAAAAATAGCACGCTTATTTTAGTCATCACCACAAGATAAGGAGCATTTTAGACATTGTATACTTTCATTTATAATAAAAATGAATGAGATATAAAATAGTTTTAAAAAATTGATTTGTACATAAGATATGTTTAAAATTTGCTGATGTGAACACCATGAACAATGTCAGGGAATACTAGGAGCAGCACGAGTCCATGGCATAGATTTAATTGCTTAATTATCCTTCTTTTCAATGGTTGTATCATGCTTTTCCTGAATTGGGTAACTAACCCTCTATCTCTTAATTCAAGTGTGAAACATGTGAGTTTGGAAAATTTGAGGACTCCCAACCACTGTTGTGGCATCTAGTCTTATACCAACAAAAAACATAGGCACTTTCTTTTCTTTCTTTTTTTGCTAAGTAAAAAACATAGGCACTTGAATACTGCTTAATTATCTTAAACTATTCAACTTCTGAGCACTCCAATCACTTTGCAGGTTAACATTCAACAAAATATAAATTTATGAACTCAACAAAAAATTTTCGTTACATAATATTTATTTTACTTATAGATGATTCTAAATGTTTGAATCCAGAAAAAAAAATTTTGACATCAAACAAAGCACTGAATTATTGAAAGAAAGAAAGAAAGAATTGCAGTCTTATGGCAAAGAGGAAGCAAAAGGCCACATAACAAGGATAACCTCCTTTATCCAATTAAAGGGTTGCCATCAGAGTATGCAGTGTAGAATGCACACAGAAAAAACATGGCTACAAGTTCACAAGAGAACCTACTTTTTCTCATCTATGGATACCTGATTAGGATTAGGCTGTGATGTTGGCTGGGAAGAAACATACTGCAGAATCTCCAAAAACCTAGTCTGGCCATAACTTGCAACCTTGTGCCAATACAGAACTGCAATTTGCCCAGCCCTAACCCTCAGCTCCAACAAAGTATGATCAATTTCTGTCTCATGTTTTACCAAAATAGGCCGGAAGAAGGAATTATAGACATAAGCTGTTCCCTGAAACAGTTGAAGTAAAAAACAGAAAATGAAACAGTTAAAATAACATCAAGGGTGATTGAAATAATCAGACATTTTACTTCTCTAAATTCAAGATTTTGAATGCATACATTTGTTTTAGAATACCAAAGATATATAAAAAACGCCAGCTTAGCTTCGCTGTACATTGGTAACCTTCAAAGACAAGAAACACAATCGTTAAGACAAAAAAAATAGAAGCCGCAAAAATGGGAAGAAAAATCTTGATATGCTCATGTAAGGTCTCTACCATGAAATAAAAGCATCCCCCACTCTCTCACAGACAGTTAGCGTAGCAACTAAAATCCTACAAAATCAAAGAAAAAAACCATTTTAACAATACAATAGGTTTGTATCAAAGAATGTAGCACAATGTGACAATGTATACCAGTACTGGCACCAAAACAGAAGTTGCTCATTCTCTGACTTGTTCTTCTCTACAGTTTTGAAGCACTCATAGGCTGGATAAGCATAGCCAAAAGCCATCCTGCCAAAACATATTGGAACTTTAAGCTTTCCTTGACAACAACAAACACTTGGGAACTAATTTTGACAAGAAAATTTTCATTTAGTAATGTACACAAACGCTCTTGAAAGATAAGATCCCATCATTTTGAGTCCCAAACATGTGCAAAGATGACAATTGAGGCGTTCTCACTCGTTAAAATTATCGAACAATTTCACCTGAAATAGGATGAGAAAAATGTAAAATCAGACGTATAATTCAAAGGCATACATAGCGACTGAATCACATAACAAATGAAACTCCATATAAGGCCCTGTTTGGCTGGTGAGAAAATATACGAAAAAGAAATATGATTTTTTATAACTTAAATATTTCATTATTCTAGGGGAAAAAAAAAACGTCTACTGAACAGAGGCAAAAACAACTACTTGCCTTACTTGAAATTAAGGTTTTTAATCTTCAAAACTAACACAGCACAAAACATAGCATTCAAAATTTGATATTTATTTTCTTTTATTCTATTCAGTTTTCTCAGCAAACAAACAGAGGGTAAAAGAGAAACACATTACTAGATATAACAAAAATGCAAAACGTAAAAACAATGTAAAATGAAAAACAGAATGTTGTATGAGGCCCAGTTGAGTGAAGATTTTTAGTTTTCTAGGGTACCAAAAATGACGAATATTACAGTTTCTCGGTAACCAAACAGAACGTGACCAAAAAAATTTCCCAGTCCAAGCATAGGCAAAATACCTGTAACTAATTAATATCCAGAGAGGGAATGCAGAAGAAGTTGAATGATTTAAAAGAATTCGAGTTGAAGTGAAAAACTGGCTGCTATATATATAGCCTTCGGTCGACGAGACGCGACAGAAACGCTTCGAATGCCGAAACGCTACGAAAAATGCGTCAGTCCAGAAAGAGAGAGAGGGGGCAGAGAGGGCCGAAAAATGACACAAAACGCACCGTTTTAAGCATGGTCCGTGCAAAACGTATGTTTCTCATATTGTTATTTAACGGTTCAAAACGCACGTCCAGTTCATGATGAACGGTTCAGAAGCCCCCTCTTTCTTGACCCCTCATGTGCACCACTCGATTCAAAATCTCTGCCTTACTAGCAAGGGTGGTGGTCTAATGGTAAAAATATACTCCATAGGTGATTAGGTAGTCTAAGGATTTGAATTTGAGACCAGTGACATGATATATATTTGTCCATTAATGATCCTAAACCCAATTACTAGCAAGGTTGGTGGTCTAATGATAAAAATATACTCCGTAAGAGATTAGATAATTAAGGATTTGAGTTTCAGAGCAACGGCATGACATATATTTGTTCATTACAGCCATGTTTATTTAGCTGGAATAGAATGGATGAAATGGAATCTCTTTCCAATTCATTTCAAACAGCATGTTTGGATGAGATAATTTGAATGGGAATAGAATCAAACAGTGTGTTTATAAAACCATTTCAAATCTCTTTCTATTTCATATTATTTTAAGCATGGAATCAGATTCTATTCTCATCCATTCCATTCCATTTAAACAAACATGGCCTAATGGTCTTTAACTCTTACTCATATACTGAAATTACTAATCTTTGATTTCATCAAAAAAAAAAAAAAAAAAAAATACTAATCTTTGATAAGATTAAAGTCATATTATATAACTCAACTAACTTGAGAGAATGCCTGTAATTTCTTCTTTTTTGGGCTTGTCTAAGACTCTTGTCATGGGTTGTTCAACAAGAAAAGAAACTATTATGATCACTCCTAAGAATCGCCACCATTGATTGCCCCTTCTACTTTTGTCCTCAAAGAATGGTTTCGTCCATCAACGACCCATTTCCACATCCAACATCATCAGATGATCCAAGAACTTTACCACATGATTGCACTTCTGCCACGTGTCAACAATCGTTAATCAACGGCTCACAATAAACACGCTTACACACAGGAAAACAGGCACCGTCAATACTAGTCGTTATGCCCGTTAGGCTTCACCCGATTGCGCTCTCGCGCTCTTCACAGTTTACATTTTAGGGTTTATGAATTCTAAAAACCTTTGCAATGGTCGTCCTTATCACCATCTTCTACTCTCGAATTTTTGCAGAATCGCCAACCCAGTGAGTCCAATCCAGCCCCAATTCAACAGCGAATTTGATAATAACCGAAGGTTTGTCTCTCAAAGCTTTTTATATATGTTCTTCTTCTTCTTCTTCTTCTTCTTCTTCTTCTCTATATATTACGACCGTCGAAGTTATATGCCTTTACATTGCGTGAATGTGTCGTTCTCAAAGGGTTTAGGGCTACTGCGACCTGTATTTGGAGGGATTTTGGGGTTCACATTGACAATCCATCCGTCAGCCATCCTAGCTAGTGTAGGCAGGATTTTTTTATTTATTTTTTTTTCCGAGTACAATTGGAGAGATTCGAACCCCTAATCTGTCCTACACCTACCCTTTACCCTATCCTCCTTCACCACTAGGCTAGCCCGTGGCTTGAAAATTCCTGTATTTAACTCTAATGTACTGAGGCTTTTTGAAAAGCATCTGAAAATCATTTCAAATTAATAATGATTGTCCTACTGTGTGATTTCTGTAGATTTAAAAATTTTCAATTAATAAGCCATTGGGGTAAGCTTAGTGGTGAGGGAGGGTGAGGTGAAGGGTAGGAGCAGGATAGCTTAGGGGTCGAATCCCTCCCATTGCAACACCTCCCCCTCCCAAAAAAAAAATAAAAATAAATAAATAATCAATTAATGTGCCTGTAAATACGTCCCTTGAGGTGAAGCAGGATAACCAGCATATGCACTGACTAAGTGGATCCCTTGGTGTTTTGATCAAGAATGTTACTTCAATCGTTTATGCCTTTACATGTTTCTTTGATTATTGGTCATGTAGCAATCAATTTACCCATGCTAAGGATGACATTGTCTCTGAACTTAATAAGTATTTTCTGTTGCAACTTGCAACCTTACTTTGAAATGGAAACGCTTGCAATCGTACTTAAGGAAAAACTTGAAAATGCAGATGGATAGTCAATCAAAACTACATGAACCCAAGCAGGAACGTTTGAGGACGAGGTGGACATCGTCCCAAGATAAGATATTTGCAGACTTGGTGCTTGAGCAGGTTCAACTGGGGAATAGATCAAACAATGTCTTTGACCAGAAGGCATGGAAGCACATTCGAGAACAATTCAATGCACAAACAGGTCTCAACTTCAACAAGAAACAATTAAGGAAACATCTAGATGTTCTGAGGATGCGGTATTATAATCTGAAGTCTGTTTTTGAACAAAGTTCTTTTAATCTGGATCAATCTAGCCACATGGTCATGCCTGACTATGAACTGTGGGGAGACCTCTTAGAGGTACTATTCTCTCCTTTTACATTCTTTTTTATTATTTACAGATATGGGATTACTAGCCTTTTTGCCTGTTTTAGATTGTATAGGTGTGGCAGTAGCTTCTCAACTCATGATCATTGAATATGCCATGTTTGTAGTTTATCTGTGTCAGATGCTTAACCTGTGCCCCTTGTTTCTTAACGAAGTAATTACCCTCACGAGCTCCTGACAAATTGTGCTAATAGGAACATCCTAAACGAGAGACACTAAAAATCAAGGACTGTCCCATTTATGACCAGCTGTGTGAGATATTCACTGAGTCAGGTTCGGACGGGAGATATGCCCAGTCAAGTCACTACAAAGGATTGGAAAAGAAGACAACAGGATCTGAGAACCCAGGCTTGAGATCATGTCCGAAATCTGCAAGTGTGCGTGTTGGGGAAGGACCTGCAGGATCCACAATGCTTGTTCAAGACAATGCTTCATCACGAGTAGCAGGCCTGAATATGAAACTGGCAAATGGACAAAAGAAACCCCCATCTGAGATGCCATCTACTCCACAGCATCTCATTAGAAATCAGGACAGATTACATGAGGCAATAGCAGAAGCTATGTTAGAGATGCTTTCGGCTTCAAAGGTAAGGGCAGTTGCAACGACTCAGCATGATGACCAATTCTCTATCAGCAATTGTGTTAAAGCATTGGATGATATACAAGGCATTGATCAGAGTGTCTACTTTGCCGCTTTGGATCTTTTTGATAACTCCATCCAGAGGGAGATATTCATGTCTCTTAAACATGAGAAACGGTTGGGTTGGTTGCAAGGCAAATTTAAAAACTTTTCTACTAGTTCAGTGGTGTGAGGACATGGTGGGTTACTATTTTGGTGATGTATTTTGTTGTCTAGGTTATCTAGGTCTGTACATCTCACTTGCTTTTTAGTTAGCTATTTTGTACATACTGAGTTTATACTCGTATTAGTTTATGTTGATAAATGTTTTTTGCAATTGTCGTTGAATGGGCAGGCAGTTTATGCCATGTGCAATTTGTGTATAGCATTGGGCAAGTTTGGGATGTGGATGCACAGGGGATCATCATTGAGCTATACTACATGGTTGAGTTATGTATAGTTATTCAGTCAATTGCTCCTTTTGTTCAGAATATGTTTCATTAGACAGAGACCTGTTTTCAGAAGATGGTTCATCAAACAGAGACCTGTTTGGAAAACTGATACCCTGGCTGGTGAAGCAGTGAGAATAGTGGGGAACATCAAAACAAGCATGTTTATGAATAAGTTTCTTCTAAGCAGGACTTCAATTATCGATCATCTAGCTAGTCATCGCATAGGGGAAAATGACCCAACTATATTCATGCAGGTTTCATTTGTTTCAACGAAAGCATAATCTTGGAAATTAGGAGAGAACCAAAATGTAAATGCTTAAGAAAATAAGAAGAGATACAGGAACGAAGCAAAGTATAAATACTAAGAAAAGAAATACTCCTATTCTTTTCTCTCAGATTAAGGAAAGAATGGTTTTCCCAGCATTGCCTATCTCTTTTCGCCTCATTCTATCCTTGGAACATACGCAGTGGAAAAAGAAAAAGAAAAAGACGAGATTCCATTAGAGTTAAACAAGAATAATGCTGTCACATGGATACTAGGACAAATTAAAAGGAAAGCTACGTATTATGGTAGGCTTTGGTTTTTGGGGCAAGAATAATAGATAGGCTCTGATTGCTTTAAACAGCAATTATAAAAACGCCTCTCCTGGATGGCTGCTAGAGGTATGCCTGATATTGATTATTGAGTGAGGAAAGAGTTGGTTACAGATAAATAGAGAGAGAGCCTCTACGTACTCATTGTTGTTTTGGTGAAATAACAGTAAGAACTGAGAAGAAGACGATGGCCGAGTCTGTAGTATCCTTTGTGGGGGAACAGCTTGGTGACCTGCTCATTCAAGAAGCAAAGTTCTTACACGGGGTGACGGAGCAAGTGGAGCAGATGCAAACTGAGCTGAAGATGATGCAGAGCTTCTTAAAAGATGCAGACAAAAGACAAGACGAAGATGAGAGAGTTCGAACTTGGGTTTCAGAAATCAGAGAAGCTGCTTATGATGCTGAGGCCGTCATTGAAACTTTCGCCCTCAAAATTGCATCCAGAAGAAGAGGAGGAATCCGAAACAAATTCAGAAGGTATGCTTGTATCATCGACGAAGCCTTTGAAGTTCACAAGGTTGGCTCCAAGATTGAGGCAATTAAAGCCAAGATCACTAGCCTCAGAGCAAGTTTGCACACTTACGGCATAGAACGTATGAGTGAAGGCGAAGGCTCAAGTTCTGTGCAGCGGACGCAACAACTGAGGCGGTCTTATTCCCATGTTGTCGAGGAGTATACGGTTGGGTTGGACGAAGACGTGAAGAATTTGGTGGCCCAGTTGGTGAATGAAGAGCAAAACTACAGGGTTGTTTCTATATGTGGCATGGGTGGTCTAGGCAAGACCACTCTTGCTAAAAAGATATACCATGACAATACTATCAGGGGTCATTTTCATGCTTTTGCTTGGGCTTCAATATCTCAACAATTCCTACCTAGGGATGTTTGGGTAGGAATTTTGCGTGAACTCATCCCTGAGCAAAGAGAGGAAATTGAAAGATTATTGGAAGATGCCAAAGTAGCAAAGAAGCTTCATGAAGTCCAACAAGTGAAGAAATGTTTGGTGATCCTTGACAATATTTGGACCACTAAGGCTTGGGATAGTTTGAGTCCTGCATTCCCACTTGGAAAGGGAATGGGAAAAATGATGCTCACTTCTCGTAACAAAGAAGTGGCACAACATGTTGATCCAAGAGGTTTACTCCATGAACCACAGTGTCTAAATGAAAAACAAAGTTGGGAGTTGTTCCAGAAGAAGGCATTTCCATGGAAAGATGAACCAGGTATTCTATATACTAACCTCACTTCACACTTTTAAACATATTAGATATTTGAAATGTTAAATTCATCTTGGCTAACCCATTCCAATTTCTATTGCATTGGTGGGATCTGTTTGGATACTTAAAATATTTTATTTTATTTTTAAGAAAAAGTTTTTGGCATCTTTTATTAATGAATTAAATAAATAAAAGAACGAAAGACGATAATAAAAGATAAATGACAAGTTTGGTCTTTGTGACTTTTTTAGCATGTTACAATTTAGGAGTAGAACTTTCATGTAACTGTGATATGGTCAGGTGGTATCATAAGTTAATCACATTCAAGCAGAGTGGGAATGTCAATGTACTTGTTGGTCCCACTTTCCTACTTTGCTTGCATATGATTGGCTTGTGATACCACTTGGCCATATCACAGTTATATGGCCTACAATTCAGATCATAACTCACTATTATATGTTTTATTTGAAAAACATATATATATATAGGGAGAACTGATCATGTACGGAATATCCTGTTCGATCACGGCCGTCTGTGAAACATGCGCGCGTGTCGTTCACTGATGATTATGATCGAACAAGATATCTAAAATATCCCACATATGATAAAAAACTTTATATATATATATATGTTTGAATATGTTGGTACGGAGTATTAGATTATTTTTAAGGAGATGCTAAATAGCACTATCCTTGGGCCTCTCACACTCTTTCTCACGCTCACCATAAAGGGAGTGTGTGAGGCTCCATGGGGAGAGCTATTAGCGCCTCATTTTTATTCTTATCTTTATGAACAAATAAGTTCGCTTTTGGTATTTTTATTACAGGTTTGGTTATATGCAAAATACTTCTATTCTTTTAACCAAATATGATGTAATTTATTAAACTAAGATGAAATATCTAAAGTTGATCAAATAAATTATTAATGAAAAAAAACAATGGAGAAACAAAAATCATATAAAATTAGCATCAAATCAATAGTTATATAGGTTACAAAATTTTCATATTACAAAGTACAATAAAAATTTTGGGGACTTTGGCCACAAGTCCATAAAGTTGGACTTGTGCAGCCATAAGTCCATCATAAAATCTTATCTAGGCAAAGGTCCCCTTTAGATATTTTCAGACAATAGTACCCTTTTATATTCTGTAGCAAAAGGTTTCCCCCCCCCCCCCAAAAAAAAATCAATTAAATCTAGGCAAACATCTACTTGTAGCTGAAGTATATACTGAACCCACATACAAACAGTTACATGAAAACAATTACTCTTAAGTCAATTGTGCTTTAATTTTAGTCACAAAATATTTAAATCTTACAATTTTTTAGTTTCAAAAACATCAATTTGACTCATTCAATAGTTACATCTAATAAATTTAATAATTTTGTATGGGAAATTGAACCCACATTAAAATAGTTACATATTTATTTATTTTAACACCGATACATGTAAATATGTAATCAATGTAACTATTTTTTTTAATACATAATTTTATTTTTATCACGGGTCTTGTTTCGAAAGGCTCGACGAATAGATTTCAAATATATAAATTTTATTAGAAATCGACGTGTAGATCAAAAGTTATGTCATTTTAAAATTTGAAAACAAAAAATAGCACTTAAAGGTAAACTTGACTTTATACATTGACCACAGTTACAAAAATAAATTCATTTTATTTAAAAGTGGACTTATGGCTACATAAGTTTGCTCCATAGACTTATATGCCTTTATAAGTCTTATAAAAGTAGACTTTTCTCTAATTTCAATTTTACTAAAAATGTTAAAAATAACTACTATTATATATATATATAGAGAGAGAGAGAGAGAGAGAGAGAGAGAGAGAGCAATATTATTTATAACAAATGCTAATTTGATAAGGAAGTCTTTTATTGTGATTGGTGGAATTTAATGGGACCAAGCCAATGATAAAAATCGAGTTCAATTTAGAAATGAATTAGTATTCATATGAAATATTAATTTAAAAAAGAAGTCTTTTACTGTGATGGGAGGAATTTTATGGGAATTTTTTGAAATTTTATAGGGATATTTTAGTCAATTACGTACTTAGGAATAGGGGTGCAACTTGGTCCGAATCAGGGGTATATTTGGACCGGACTGAATTAATTTAGGACCTCAAAAATTGGATTGGAATCAAACTAACAAAAATGGTCCAATTCTCGATTTTTTGTTTTTGGTAAAAGGTAATAACTTTATTGATAAAGTATTATTATTTATTCAATAATACTTGTAAATGGAGTATAATATATTAATATAAACATATATATATATATATATATATATTTTTTTTTTTTTTTTTTTCTGTAATTCAAGAATTCGGTTCAGGCTGGTTCTGAAACCCCCAAAATCGTGGTCTGGATCAAATTCATCAGTTTTTAAAATTGTGGCCCGAGAACTAGACCGATTAGTGTTTGGCCTAGACCGGACCGGACCAAATTGCTCAGAACGGTCCGGTTCTCAAGTCTACCTGAACCAAGTTGCACCCCTACTTATGAAACCTATTATTGTGATTTATGGAATTTTGGGGACTTTATCTCTCCTTATGCCTTGTTGCAATATATATAGTAAGGATAATTTAATCAATCAAAAGTTTTTTATTTTTATTTTATTTTAAAAGACATTCACTTTTACTAGATAGACTAATGTACGTACTTTTTCTTTTCTTTTTTTTTTTTTTTCTGTTAAAAAAAAAGGAAAAGAAAAAAGAAGAAGAGGAAAAAAACCTATATTTAAGTATAGAGCAAAAACACATGTAGTGCAAGGGATGATGGGATAAGATAAGATTGTTTTAGAGACAAGCTCAAGTAACTCATTTAATTTACGAGTAATTCTTTTGTGTAACCATAATACAGTCATATAATATCACAAGCTAATATAAGTGGAGTAAAATGAAAATCTGAGGTCAAAAAATGGTCTTGACATTTCTACATTATTCCATTGACATTGACTCATGATATCACGTATATTAACCATATGATGGTTACATGTAAGTTTTTCCCTTAATTTACAACTTTACAAGCCAGGTATAAGAAAGAATTTCCAAGCTTGGATTGGGCTGAGCTGAACTCAAACTTAGCTTGCACTAACCAAGCCGTGCCCAAACACAAGGCTCAACTTGGCTGTGCTGTTTGCCACCTAGAGAGCGTATATGTATTGCATGTTTATAATTATAACCATTGAAACTGCAATTAAAGTAAAAAATGGGAAGACATCTAATAAGTTAAGAACCTCACAGGGTAGATTACAATTGAGTATTGTTATGTATAGCTTTGTATAAATTTGTGACATTAATTCAATCTCTAAGTTCAAATAAAGACAATCATAACAAAAACAATAAATAATGGTTTAGGATTTTTGTAAAGTTATTAGCATGACAATCATAACAAAAACAATAAATAATGGTTTAGGATTTTTGTAAAGTTATTAGCATGACAATCACAACAAAAACAATAAACAAATATATATAAATACTCTAAATAGAAAAAATTAAGAAAAGCCCATTTTATGGATCGAGGCATGCGTAATGCAACTTCCTTAGAGAATATATGTCTTATTTTACAGTGAATTATCAACATTAACCTCCTAAAATAAGATAGAGAATAGTTATTGCATACTTGTTCTAATAGAATTGGGTTTGAATAGATTTTCTGGTGGCAATGTCCTTAATGGAAAAATAATTTATCATTGGAATACTAAAATACCAGTGATTACATGGATGAATATGACACGATATCATTATAGTTTTACTAATCATTAATATAAGTAAACTAAAAGTAATTTAAACAATAACAATGAAAATAAGAAAATAGACGTTATCCCCTAGAAAAATGTAATGATTTTTACTATCTTTTAAGTTGTGAGAGCCATATATAATTTTTTTAGTTTGATGTAAAATAGTAATAAGCTGAGTTCCTATCATTAATAGGATTCAAGTTCCAAAATTTTTAGGTATAAAACTTTGAATTCTCGAATTTATTTGAGATAAAATAAAATAAATGTCACTTGGGAATCAAGCAATTTTGTTCTAGATTGTGCAGCTTTCTTAAAGCATGGTACACTTGGTATAGTCAATTACTAGTGAATGTACTGTACTTCATTAATCCATTCACGTATAAATGGTTTTAACTATATTAAAAAGTAGTTACTACTTTCTAGCTTCCAACCGTCAATTTAATCTTTTGGAGATGTAGTATTAATTTGCCTTCTTTTTTTTTTCCTTTTTTTTTTTTTTGGGTTGTTTGGGTGTAGGCTTTCACATTGGTACAGGCATGGAAGAGCTTGGGAAAAAAATGGTGGAAAAGTGTGCAGGTCTACCACTGGCCATCATTGTGCTCGGAGCAGTTTTGGCAACAAAATATACGTTGGATGAATGGAAAATAGTGCATTCGTACTTTACAACTGGCAAAGGCCAAGAAGACACAAAAGTGCAGGAGGTTTTGGCTTTAAGTTACCATGAATTGCCGCACCGATTGAAACCATGCTTCCTATATTTAGGTCTTTTCCCTGAGGGTTTTGCCATACCGGCAAAGAAATTGGTTAAAATGTGGGTGGCAGAAGGCATAGTGCCACCAATGACCGAAGGAGAAATAACAATGGAAGAAGTTGCAGAAGGTTCCTTAGGTGAGTTGGTGGACAGGTCCATGGTTGGGGTAGGAAAAAGGACATCAACAGGAATGATTAAAACTTGCCACCTCCATCATCTTATGCGAGACCTATGCTTATTAAAAGGGAGTGAGGAAAATTTTCTCAAGATAGTTCATGGTGGAGATGGAAGTGAGCTGGTAGTTTCTTTTTCTTCCATAGAAACAAGTTGGCAAGTTCATAGACTTGCTATCTATTTGGGTGAAGGATTTTATAAAAAAATTTGTTGGGAAGGTGAAAGAAGTGCTTACCTCCGTTCTCTCTTATTATTCAATCCTTCTGGTCGTGGTAGAATTTGTGTAAAGATGTTTTCCAAGTTAACCGACTTCAAAATGCTTAAAATTTTGGATCTTTCAAATCTTGGACTTTATCAAAACTTACTAAGAGGAATAAGAAACTTAGTACACTTGAGGTACTTGGCTGCACATTGTTATGGTAATCAAAATATTGCAAGGGTTATTGGAAATTTGAGGTGGTTACAGACGCTGGATTTGAGGTTAGTGCTTGAAGTGTGGAAACCAAACACGATATGGAATATGGAACGGATAAGACATCTGTTACTTAAAATTGATAATCCTATATTACAAAGCAGTGGTAGGTTGCGAATGGGCAATTGGAGGGACCTCCAGACGCTCAAGTGGTTGTACATAGATATTTTTGATGTTAAGGAGCTGACGAAATTCACCAATCTCAAATATTTAGGAATAACATCATCTTCAAGATTCATGTTCGAAGAGTCTGGGTTCAAAGAGTGGGAGGGAAATCTGATGTTACCAAGTGTCACCTTAAACCGCCTCCGTTCCTTAAAAATTAAAGTTTACACCCGTGTTGTGGAAACCGAATTACAGAGACTTTTTTCGGATTGCCATAACCTTTCTAAACTCACTCTCCGAATGGTGAAGATAAGGAAGTTACCAAAATACCGCCAATTTCTTCCCAACCTCACCAAGTTAACCTTATCGGAATCTTGCCTCTGGGAAGACCCAATGCCCACACTGGAGAAGCTGCCAAACTTAACCATCCTCCGCTTAGTAGGGGATGCATTCAGTGGGAAAAAAATGGTTTGCTCTTCCAAAGGCTTTCCACAACTCAAATCTCTACTCCTTTGGCGGTTGGACAACTTGGAGGAATGGCGTGTGGGGGAAGAAGCGATGCCCACACTCTGTGAACTGCAAATTGTATCTTGCCTACGCTTGAAGATGGTTCCGGATGGATTGAGGTTCGTCACTACCCTCCGAGAATTGAAGATCGAATACATGCCTGAAAAATTCA
This sequence comes from Liquidambar formosana, assembly GCA_039720395.1. Classification (NCBI taxonomy): domain Eukaryota; kingdom Viridiplantae; phylum Streptophyta; class Magnoliopsida; order Saxifragales; family Altingiaceae; genus Liquidambar; species Liquidambar formosana. The sequence continues at coordinate 40,633,468 of CM077823.1, read as the reverse complement.
ACAAAAGGCTTCGAGTGGTAAATGAAGGAGGAGGAGGAGGAGGAGGAGAGGATTTTTACAAAGTCCCACGCAACACTTCCATCATCATAAAAGAATCTGGGTAGGATCTCCGTTTCCTTTCTTCTTCCATGGAGTTTGATCAAGTAATTCTCTCTCATCCCTCTGTCTCTCTTGCTTTCATCAGCTTTTCTCGGATTTCATCTCATCTACCTAGTACTAATATTTTTCCCGTCTCTCGTTTTTACATCTTATTTTCCCTTTGCTTCCCGAGAAAATGGACGAAATATGAAAAGAAGATTTTTCAAGTCTTTTTATTTTTCAATTTTCGGTATTTGTTTTCAAAAAACAGAAAAAGAATGAAAAAATTAAGCCTACTAAGTTTATTATAATTGTTTGACTCACTTGAGTAGAATTTTCTGTTTTTATGGCGAAAATTTAGGGTTCAGAAAACGTCCTGCATTTTCTCGTGACCCAAACAGTGGGAAGATGATAAATTTCTTGATATGTTACTTCGTAAGTACATCTTTTTTCTTTGTGATCTACTGATGCTATTGACTTTTTCTTTTTCTTTTTCTTTTTTGTCCATTTACTACCAGGTAGAGTCATTGATGAAGCAATTCATTCACTCCCAAGGAGAAGACCAGCATGTATTCATTGCTCTTGACTATTGATGTTGCCTGTAAAATTGATTCCCTAGTACTTGATGTGATTGTGTGAACTCACTTTCCCTTTTTTTTTTTTTTTTGAAAGTTCCTGTTTGGCGTGGATTTTCATTTTGCTTACCATCATTATGTGTGCTTTGGTATGCACTTGATCATCAAGTCTATGATGTACTAGTTCATTCTTTCTTCATTTATAAATACAGTTGCAGACCAGTTTATGTTCCTCTTGAAGGGTTTAATAAAGGGCATTTATTTTGAAATTACATCTTTATCCAAGAAAAGCTTGCTGTCTTCAATGAGAGAGTTCCAAGAAAAGCTTCATGGTGTCTATGACATTATCCATGTCAGATGAGGAGGACAGCAATTTCTGAGTCTGTTATACAGAAGTTGGGAATTCAAGCACACATGAGAACTTGCCTTGGAGCCAGAGAACTCTGTTGTGAGGTTATTGAGTAGGGATTCTCTCCATTGCAATAGATGATCTATTGAAATTTGAACCGTTCATACCATATAGGTCTCACATGTTTTGGTGGATCCTGCATAGTATGAATAGTTTAGATTTTAATAGACCGTCCATTATATGGAGAGAATTCCAAAATTATTTTTCTTTTTCTCATTTTTTTTTTTTTTTTCTTTCACTTTAACCCTCTATTTGGTTTGTAAATTTTACCATGGAAAAAAAATGGAAGGGAAAAAGAATGCGAAGGAAAGAAAATAAAAGGAAAAGATAAAATCATATAAAGGCAAAATTATTTTAATTATTCATCTTCTACTAATTTTTCATTGCAACCAAATAAGAAAAAGTTAACTCCTTATATTTTATTTTTTTCTCCTTTTGATAAAATCTCCAAACCAAATAGGGAAACAAAATGGGCTTTAAGAGCCTTAAAGGAATGGTGAGCCTTCCAGCTCTAGTTCGAGGCCGGTAGGTGAGTAAGTAGGCTGCTGTGATGCTCAGGAGCAGAGAGGTTCTGGTTCAAGCCCAAGCCTGATATTGGGCTTGTCGTGTGTGGATTTCCATAATCGGGCAGGTTCTGCAGAAGTTACTCAATGAAGGGGGCAGTTATTCACACCTCTTAGTTTTATTTGTTCTCCCACTCATTTTAATTTTTTAAAAAATTTTTATGAAAAATATAAAATATTTTTATAAAAATTAGCAGTTTTATTTACTAGAAAATATCATTTTAAATAATTTTACCCAAAAAAAAAAAAAATCCAAAATGTGTCCGTTTAAGTAAATTTTTTGGTCAAAAATAAAACAAAAACGATATATGGCAAAAAAGTTTTCTTAAATGATGAATTTTGGAAAAACTTCTCTAAAGTTGTTCAAAATGAGTTTTTAAGTAGACTACATCACTAGTTTTCGTAAAAACTTTTTATATTTTAATAACACTTTGATTAACTAATATAATTGGGCGTGCAAATAAAATTGAGGGGTGGTACGAGCCACCCCAATTTTTGAAGACCAAGCTCAACCCATGGGCTTGGGGTCAAAATCATGCCAATTTTCGGCTTTTTAAGCTTTTTGGCCTCAATTTGAGACTCAAATACACTAAATTAGATGCAAATTGTATATTTAACTTCAAATTATATAATATCTAACTTCAAATTTTCAAATTCTGGTTCAAAAAAGAAATAAAAAAAAGGTTATATTTATAATTTGAAGTTATAACATAAATTATTTTAACTTTTATATATATATATATATATATATATATATATATATATATATATATATAGATATATATATATTTGCATTTGGAAAGTTCATCACTTTATCAAATAAACTGGAATTGCAAATTGGAATTTGGATAATTGAAAATATAAAATTGAGCTCTACTTTACTCAAAAAGAAAAAAAATTCAGGCTTTCTTTTCTCCTAGAGTTTTAAGGCTTTTCATGTAAGGCCCGATTGTATATGTGTGTGAGAGAGAGAGAGAGAGAGAGAGAGAGAGGCTATTTTCATGGTACTGATGCTTCCTGCTAGTATGTGGACGCAATTCAATCCATGAGCGTCCATTTATCGTAGGACCAAGCACCCGATATTCAGTTATTGCCTGTTGGGAAGGTTCTAAACCTGAGTGAGAAGCCAAGATCACCCTCTCGGTCTTCCCATCATCAAGGATGACCTGTAATCAATAATAATAAATGGATTCATAATTTCAATTCTTCAGACCTATTCATATCCTGGAAGAAATTTCCATTGACAGGAAGAGAACCTTCGAAAGAGGGGCACAAATTATGCCTTCCTTTTCCTTGGGAGAGCCTATGACCAATGCCCAATGCCTCTGATATGTTGCTTCACATGCATCATTCCAAGCCTAAAATTACCCATTGTCACACTGTTGAAACTTTTAATAAATAAATTTGGCAGTAAAAAAATATACCTTTTAAATTGTTTCATATCATGTTCCAAAAGTTACATTTATTGCATTGTATGGACTGATCAAAGGTGCGGGTGTGAGTACCTTAGATGAGAATCTTGCTTTATTTGTGTCACTGAACAACCACTGAAGATGAGCAATGCTTTCCTGTGTCCTTCCCATTAAGAGAAGGCCACTGCTCTCTCTGTCAAGACGATGTACCTGATTAAAAACTTGAATGAGAAACAGCAAACAGAAATGCTCAGCTTAGTTACTTTTAAAAAGGAAAACAGTTCCTGGAATAATCTAGGGGGAAAAATTCTCTGAAGCTCTCTTTAACAATGAAAATTTGAGAAAATTACCACATTCCTTTGGTTAGCTTTAGGAGAAAGTACCACTACCAATTCTCATGAAAAAATAAAATATATTTCTCTAAATGTCAAATTTATCTTTTTTTACTGACAATAGTTTCATTGAAACAAACAAATACAGAGAAAATTTAAGTTGAAAATATAGTCATGGTTATAAGCAGTACTGACACTTTAAATGGAACAACTAGACAACTACTACATACATAATGACCGAAAGGAAGAGAAATAATGGAAGGTGTAGGATGGTAGATTCTGAGTTCAGTGAGGTGGAATGAGAAGCAGGGTGAGGTCAACACGTGAGGGCATATGCTGAAAACTCGTAGGAGATGAGTTGGCAATAGGGCTAACAGTGGAGAGACAAATGCACAGCATGGAGGTGAGAGAGACTGAGAACCTATGAGACTTGAATCTAAAAGTGGAGCTTTGTCTTTATCTTTAAGGGACAAGGGATGAACATTCCTTGTCGTTGAGATATTCTTTGATGATCGGTGATATCCTTCCTGAAATTCTCTCTTACTCTCTCCCACCATTTCTTTCTTTGAGAAGGGATGCCTCTCTCAAAACCTGGGACCTCCTTTTATAGTGAGGCCAAGATGTGACTACTCAAAGGGGAGGGGTGACATGATAGTTTAAGGGCTTCTCTGATATGACCCTTCATAAGCATTTAAAGCCCAGCAGAGGTAGGTAAGACTGTCAAGCCCACAGATCCTAGGTTCAGTAGAGCTATCCTAGGTCTGCGAACCTAGGTCCTGTCACATCACCCACGCCCGTGGTCAGACCTCGAGGGTCCTAGGTAAGGTTTCGTCTGGCGCCGTCAGTATGTTCTGCTGACTTCGCTAGGCGTGCCAGTCATTTAATGCTCACTAATTTGTCTCATATGAGGTCAAGGTACCATAGAGGGAATGGTCTCTCGAGTCATCCTCGACTCATTCCCTCTTATGACCCTCAACCCTCTCAGTCCTCGGCTCTCCATACCATATCATCCTCGTCCCCCCTCGTTACCCATGATCTCAACACATACTCCATCCTCGAGTATGCGCTTCCTCCACGTCATCCCTTGCTCTCGTGGTTGGAGCTCCTTAATGATCACGTGCTGTGCTTGTGACGAGGTCCACGTGTCATCATGGGGCCATTTCTCATCACTTCGAGGCGGGCTTCTGATCTCGACACGTGTCAGTCAGCCACCCCAAATCCCATATATCTACAAAAGGCTACATTTCTTTTTCAAGTAATTTTTTAGCCTGCATTTTATATTGAAAATTTCTTTACTAAAGGCACTTTCCATTTAAACCTTACAAGTTACAACTATAATCATTTTGTTGACATTTTCATAATATTACTCTAGTAGTTAGTATTGCTTTATGATCTATGGGGTGTCCACATATTCGCTTAGTCTGTCACATGATTGACATACAACTTAAGTAGTGTAAGACAATCTGACAATTTATTCCACTCAAGTTGTCAAATCAATTTGACGTGACAACCTAAGAAGGATAAATAAAATAGGGTAAATTACATTAAGACTCTCTCTAAAATCTGACAATTACAAATAGACCCCCTCACTTTTCTGAAATTACATTAAGACCCCCTCCCTCTAACTTCCGTCCATAATCCGTTAAATCACTTTCAATTTTTTTCAAAATACCCTAATTACCCTTATTGGATGACAACTTCTATGTTAAATGCATATAACTCATCAGTCCAACACATTCATCCAATACATTTGATTGATTTATTTATTTATTGATAAACAACTAAAAGATTATATATATAAAAAAGAAAAATGCCAAAAAGCTTAAATTTTTGTCCAACTGATGTGGTAGCCATCAGATTTGCTCATTAGAAACAATTATCTATTTAATTGATGTGTAAAAATAAAAATAAAAATTGATTTGCCAAGTTGCCACCTCATTTGCCACCTCTATACGGGCATCTCCGTTGTAATAATTCTTTTTATTTATTTCTGCATATGAGTAATGCTACACTACAGGAAAATGGGCCTTTAGCGACGGCCGCGACCGTCGCTAACACATCAACAAAACGTCGCTACATGTGTTAGCGACGGCCACCGTGGCCGTCGCTGACCGTCGATAAAGGAGGGGGTCGTTAAAAGTTTAGCGACGGCCTTTTTTTTTTAGTTTAGTGCTACATTGCCTTTTTTTTTTTTTACTCAAATCTACTTACTCAAATGAGGTGGCAACTTAGCAAATCAATTTTTTTTATTTTTTATTTTGCAAATCAATTAAAAATTTAATTAAATAAATAATTGTTTCTAAACAGCAAATTTGACAGCTGCCACATCAGTTGGACAGAAAATTTAAATTGTTTTTAGCATTTTTCTTATATATATTATTTTTTAGTTGTTTATCAATAATAATTAAAAAATTCAAAAGTATTGGATAAACTATTGGACTGGTGAGTTATACACATTTAACACGGAAGTTATCATCCACTAAGGGTAGTTAGGGTATTTTGAAAAAAATTTGAATATGATTTAACGGATTAATGGACGGAAGTTAGAAGGAGGGGTCTTTTTGTAGTTTATTTTGTAAAGTAGGGGGTGTCAATGTAATTTTAAAAACGTGAGGGGTGTATCTGTAATAGTCAGATTTTAGAGGGGGTCTTATTGTAATTTACCCATAAAATAAAGAGCTAGAACATCACAGATCTAGGGTACTCCAAGATTCGTACTCTTTTGTTCACAAGTTAGGCTAATAAGGATCATATCATCTCTTCCAGCTTAATTAAGAAGTTTATCAGAGCATTCTTCTTCTTTTTCCTTCTCTTCCTTCCTTCTCTTCCGACTTCCCTCATCTCCTTCTTTCAATAGTGCATGCTGGACAGTGTATGCTTGCATTTATGTATGTGTCACCCTTGATTTCACTTATACATTGCAAGAGATATACTACTATCCTAACCCTAAAATTATCTTAAACTACAGTCATGTTTCATCACTTTTTCAATTTTGCTTTACATATCACAGGTTGTTATGTGTTAGCATCATGCTAAGTGACAAGAATATAATCTTCAACTAGTTCTCTTGCTTGTTAAGAATAATAAAATGCCTTTGCTACTTGCTAGCCATGGAACTATTTATGTTGCATCATTGACTGCAGACAACTTTACCATTTAAAACCTGTTTAAGAGTTAAGACCATAAGAATCCTCCTAGAAAAGTTTTTAAAAACCTAGACTAAATCTAAGTTGCAACATCATTGGTGCCAACGTCACAAATCAGATCAATTTTAATATCAGAGTAAGAGATGTTGAAACATATTCTTCTTATTTGTTGCATGCATCCACGTCAAGATTGTGGATCAGGTCTGTCAGAGAAATATAGGGATGTTGTGTCCACAAATAATAAATTATGGGGGTTGCACACATACAACTCCTAGACAAATACCCACATCTGACAGCAGCATTGGTGATCTCTAAGTTGGGTGTTTCCCTAGCAAGCCTGCAATATAAGGCAAAAACTTTTGTAATGCACCAAATTTTTTAAATACCCTAGCAATTATCCAAGATTAAAAGCTTACCAAATTAGGACCCTCATCATAGTTGTAAGACAGTGCTGCTGCTGCCAAGGCATCCATGCTGTTATGAACTGGCAAGTTTCCCTAACAATAATTTGAATATACAAAAGATCAAAAAGAAACATAGAAACAAAAGTTAAGACACTGCAATATAGGAACAGCAGAGATTCTAACCTTGACTGGCAATTTGGGGGGCTTATTTAGCAAAAGTATAGCAGAGTCCTGAAATTTTAACAATGGATAAAATCAACATCACATGGCTATATAATAAAACAAAAAATGTAGTCATATAGCATCCACCAAAGCTAAAATCAGAATAAAATGAAAGGATAAGTTGGGGTTTAAAACAAAAACTTGCCTTGTATATGCCTTGTATATGACAAGCCTTTGCAAATACTCTATCTCATCAGCATTTGGATATAAAGTTCCACTTGGTATAGTGTCAAATCCTCTTGAAATCCTAGTCTCAGCAACCGAAACAGGTACGTAAACTCTAGCTCCTGCCTCCATGACCTCGCCTCCATGACCTCATTGGGCTTAATCTGTACGTGAGCTGTAGAATTGTAATATAATTAAATGCATATAAATTTAAACACATGAGAATTTCAAATATCCTTTTCACAAATGACAATGACTCTGGTGAGATATGTAATAAAACAAACAATTGGCTAAATATACAAGCACCATTACCTTTCTCATGGGTTTAATTTTTCCTTCCTTCTCTACAAATGATTCAACCGAATTTGAGCATTCCATCTGGACCTAAAAGAAGAAATAAATGAAGTTTATATATATTACATCCCAATCCCGATAATTATTTCTAAAACATTACGTGCTACAGTCATGAGATCTCCAAATAGCTCATGTAAATTTTTACTAACAGGGTCTACTTCATTAATTAATTCAACTTAATTTAATAAAGTTGCTGATTCCCGTTTTTTTTTTGCTAGGCAAGTTGATGGTTCAATTAGCCCAACTACAATCTTCCACCAAGTAATATATATGTACGAGTATGTACACACACATGCGCACAGACACACAAACATACACATAAATGCAATCATGGGAAGATGTTCGCGTTATCTTTCACATTCTAGGAACACCTTTTATAGTTTTTTATCAGACCACCTTCTATATTTTAATTTATTGTTTGCCATTTTTTTTTGGGGGGGGGGGGAACAGTTTTAAAAAAACTCAACTAAAAAAAGCCTTAATCCCAAGTTCAGATATAAAGAAATCTTAATCGTTGTTCAATTTAGTTTTAGTTTTATGATAAAATCTTCTCTCCAATCTGATAATTGTGGGTGTTTAGGTCTCAAATATACGTAGTTAATCATATAGTAGACATATCTTGGCTTAAGGAATTTCAACAGTACTAACTAAAGAAGGCAATATATAAATGGGATTTCTTCATAAGGTCAACATGCCAAGTCACTAGTAAGGTGTAGGATCCAATAAAACTGGCATTGCTCCCCATTAATCTTCAAGGTTTAGAGTATGAGCCAAAAGGTTACCAATTGAATTATGTTTACCGATTTCAGTTCACTATGTGTTTTTCCCATTTTTCCTTACTTTATCACAATTTTCTAGAAGTTTTATGTGGTTTGTTTGTGCATCACAGACATTAGGCTATGTTTAGATGAGGAATTTGACAAAAATTGTGGAATTTTGATGATGGAATTTTAAATTGAGATTTTATAACTGTCAAAATCGTAAAGTTTCTTTTTCGGCTGGGCTTTTTCAAAGTATAATTTTCTCAATAGAAGTGGGTGGTGATGCTGGATGGTGACAGTGGTTATGGGAGGTGGTGATGTTGGGTGGTGGTAATGGGCAGATGGGGTGGTGATGGGCAATGATGAGAGGTGATGATGTTGGACATTGACAAATTCCACATCTTTGGATGGAATTTCTTGTCAGAAGTTGAAGGCTCCAAATTTTGAATTCAACTTCCAACTTGAACTTTAGAAATTCTGAATCTAGCTAGCCTAACACAGGATTCTAATCTTAGACTTGGGAAAATCCATTTTTTGAAGGCAAGTTAAGCCCGGAAATTTCTCATCCAACACAACCTTAGCCAGTACTGAATAACAGACCAGGGATTGATTTTACTACAAAATTATATAGGCAAAAAAAAAAAAAAAAAAAAAAAAAACAGAGAGAGAGAGATCTAATGAAGTTATACTTAGGAGACCCTTGTTGAAATGGGACTGAATCACAGAACCAGGGATTTCATCAAAGTAGTACTTGATCCAAGAGATGGTGGTGACATAAGTAACCGTGTTCTTTCCAGCCAAAGGGTGAGGTGGGAATGGGGGCAAAGATAGGAGCTGGCGAGGCTTCGGACTCTCTTTCGATGAACCCAACTTGGCCATGTTGTTGGAGACTCGAATCACTGGTTCACCACATGCAGATGGTGGAGGAGAAATTCTGGAGTAATTCCTGCTTGCTAGGAACATGCTTTGACAGATGGCCGCCTTCCACGTTGTAGTACATGTTATACACCTACCGGTGAAGGCAGCAATGGCGGGCGCACAGGGGATGACTGAGGCGTAATTTCTGTTATCACCCCAGTTAACAATAATGGATGTTTCGCTTATAAAACAATAAATATAAGAACAAAACTGATCCAACGAGAGCATCCTAATAGAAAATTTTAAAAATTATTGTATATTAAAGACACAAATCTATCACAAAATCATCACTATAGTTGATGTTATAGCATCAATTTTTAGAAATTCATGAATTGGTGACTTTTTACAAGTAGACTCCCCAATTATTATGAACGTCCACTGTCATTTGGAATGATGGCCATCAAATAATGCTTTCTCAAATGCATGTTCGATAAATTGACGGAGTTCTGCTTCATACGCAGGACCCGGCCTGGTCTGATTGACCCAATTCTTGTCCATATTGGAGAAGTTGCCTAACTTAACTATCCTCCGCTTATTCCCTGACCACATTCATTGGGAAGGAAATGGTTTGCCCTTCCAAAGGTTTTCCACAACTCAAATCTCTACTCCCTTGGGAGTTGCCCAACTTGGAGGAATGGCGTGTGGATAAAGAAGCTATGCCCACACTCTGTGAACTACATATTTCTAATTGCCCACTCTTGAAGATGGTTCCGGATGGATTGAGGTTTGTCACTACCCTCCGAGAATTGAAGATCATAGGCATGCCTGAAGAATTCAACAAAAGGCTTCAGAGTGGTAAATGAAGGAGGAGTAGGAGGAGGAGTGGATTACCACAAAGTACAACACGTGCCTTCCATCATCATAACAAATTAAAGGTGCGATCTCCGTCTCCTTTCTTCTTGCGTGGAGTTTGATCAAGTAATTCTCTCTCGTCCCTCTGTCTCTCTCTGCTTTCATCAGCTTTTCTCGGATTTCATGTCATCTACCTAGTACTAGTAGGGGTGTTAATGGTTTTGGTTAAAACCGAGAACCAAACCAAACCAAACCGAACCGGGCGGTTTGGTTTGGTTTTTTTGTCATTAGGTTTGGTTGTGGTTTTAATTTTAGAAAACCGAACTCAATTGGTTTGGTTTTGGTTTTCAGTTTTAAAAAACCAAACCAAACCGAAAAACCGAAAAAACCGAAATATATATATATATAATTTTATATTATATATATAAACTTAAAGTTTGTAAATTCCCAATTCTAATAAGGGTAAAGTAAGTAATGGGCTTGTTTTTGTTGATTTTAAGTTTCTTATTGTTTTCCCTTTTTTAGATTGGCATGTATTAAATTAGCTATTAATGTTGTGTGTATTAATGTCGTGTGTGATATTGACATATTGATATATGTCAATATATTTCTATTTTGATACAATGTTTGTTTTTTTTAGTTGCTAATGTAATGCTTTTATTAAAAATATTTTTATTTGGAGTTTGGTATGTCATTTTTTTCATTTTCAATTATTTGTTGTTACTTGATAGGTTAAAACCGAAACCGAACCGAACCAAACCGAAATATAATGGTTTGATTTGGTTTGGTTTTTTTATAGTATGGTTTGGTTTTGGTTTGGGAGGAACAAAACCGAAGTATAATGGTTTGATTTGAAATCTCCCCTAAAACCAAACCAAACCTAACCATTAACACCCCTACCTAGTAGCAATATTTTTCCCATCTCTCGCTTTTATATCTCGATCATTTTCGCTTTGCTTCCCGAGAAAATGAACGAAAAATGGAAAGAAGATTTTTGAGTCCCTTTTTTGTCAATTATCTGTATTTGTTTTCAATAACAGAAAAAGAATGAAGAACTTGAGTAGAATTTTCTGTTTTATGGGTTGTGAAAATTTAGGGTTCAAAAAACTTGAGTAAAATTTTCTCGTGACCCAAACGGTGGGAAGATGATAGATGTTTTGATATGTCACTTTGTAAGTACATCTCTTTTCTTTGTGATCTACTGATGCTATTGATTTTGTAAATTGCTAATATTTGTTATTTGTGAATCATTGGTCTTGTGTTCGGCTCTCAAGGCATCACCATCTTCTTGGCTCTCTGTTTTCCTTATTCTTCTTATTTCCTTTCGACTTTCAATCCTTGTAACAATACCATGAAGAACTAGAATCTATGTCACATGCTTCTTTGTATACATTCTGTTTTCGCCAAAGTATCATTTTTTTTCTTTCGTGCCATTGGTGTTTGAAAGATTCAAGCTTGCATTTTGCTATTTTGTGGGATTATGCTTGTATTTAGTAGTTCCAAGATTAGTATAACTTTTACTTATAGTAGACTTCCTGAAAATACAGAGTACTAATGATGATTTGTGTGGAAAGTGTCTCCTATGCTTGTCTTTAATAATGAATGTGGTGAATGAGGACCAAAATTATTGTCTGGATGATGAAATAGTCACAAAGTTGGTTGTGACACAAATCAGAGTTCGAACCGAAAATGTTTTAAAATTATTGATTTTTGACAGAATATAATTGGAGATGAAGTAGTAAGCATCCAAAAGAATAAGGCACCATATGGTTACACTTATTTTAAGATCTTTTTTGCTTTTGAAAGCAAAAAGTCATAAAAGCAAAAAGCACTATTTGGTTAGAGGAAATAAAAAAGACTTTTAGAAAGCAAAAGGTAAAATATTTAATTTTAAGCAAAAGTAATGAAAAATTGCTTTTAAAAGTCATTTTTATCTTTTGGATGAGTTTGACCTTAACTCGAAAAATTTACTATCAAGAAAGGTTGTGCCTCCTAGGCTTCTATTTGGGCAACGATGATTCGGTAGAGTTTCCCATTGCATCCAAAAAATCACCGGCGAAATCAATTTTACCAAACACGCTTTTGCTTTTGTTGCTTCAACTTAAAAGCAAAAAGCAAGAAAGTAAAAAATGACTTTTACTACTTGAAAAAAGATCTTTTAAAAAGTGCAACCAAATGGTGCCTAAGTCTGTAAACTAAGGCACCGTTTGGTTGAGATTATTTTAAGATATTTTTATAAGTAAAAAAAGACCTTTTTCATTTTTTTGCTTTTTACTTTTAAGCAAAAGCAATAAATCATAAGCATGTTTGGTAAAACGATTCTTTCTTATTTTTACTCAAAACAAATTATCCCTCAAAACCCTTGCCAGTTCATCATCATCCCAATCAGACCAATAACAGCCGTTGGATCCCTTACATGACCCTTCCCCATTTTCAACCTAGTAACCAGCCACCTCCTCCTCGTCAACCCACGCTCCGGCGTCCTCCACCGTCGGACTCACCAAAAACGCTTGCGTCCGTCCTCTGCCTCCTCCCTTGTTGACGCCGCCCATGTCGATGCTGGCCATGACGGACGACTCCGAGTCGGAGAACGAGGACCCGCAGCTCTACTCATTGCCGTTGATGGTGACGTACAACGATGGCGATTTTCTTCCCAATTTTCATCGCCATAAGTGTCAAAAACCAGCAATACCAAATTCCAATTATTCGTAATTCCTTTCTTTGCAATTTTCTTCCCATTTTTCGCAAAACCCCTTTCAAGATGTCGATGATTCCACACATCTTCGGTCGCTGATCCAACGTCTACGACTTATTCTCTCTCGGCGTATGGGACCATTCGAGGGCTAGACTTTCCCCAGCAACTTCTGACCCCTTTCCGATCAATTGGCTTCAGGGATTTCCCGTGAGACGGCGTCGTTTGCGCATGCGAACATCGACTGGAAGGAGACACCGACGGCTCACGTTTTCAAGGCGGACGTGCCTGGGCTAAAGAAGGGAGATGTGAAGGTGGAGTTAGAAGACGGTCGGGTGCTTTGGATAAGCGGGGAGAGAAGCCGTGAGCTAGAGAAGAAGAACGACACTTGGCGTCGGGTTGGGAAAGAGAATTAACTTTTTGCTTTTAAAAGTCTTTCGTCTTTGCTTTTTGTTTATCAGCATTTTTTTTGCTTTTTGCTTTTATTTAAGTACTTATTAAACCCATAACCAAACGGGTCTTTTTGCTTTTTTAACTTTTTGCTTTCAAAAACAAAAAAGATCTTAAAATAATCCCAACCAAACAGTGCCTAAATAAGCAAATATTCAACTTTGGTGTGATGCTTTGGCGATACTATTCTCCAAATGATTTGAGAGTCCTAAATTTTACAATGTTAGACAAGCTTATGTATCTGGTTCAATCACTCATACAATAATCTATTGACTATTGTTGGATAAAATTTGTGATAGCCAAATTGCTCAAAAATAGTCAAAATTGTTATGAATGTTTGCCTGTTTGGGGATGGCAATGCGATTTCTATTTTCTACATTAAAAGACATGAGATAGCAGATTGCAATCTGCAATAAAGTAGTTGATGTTAAGCTACAGACTACACTCAGGTCAAGTAGTTATAAATAAACCAGAGCTTTAAAGAGATTTGATAGAAATTCTTATTTCTGGCTGCACAATGTCTCCTATCAGTACTATTCTTGTTATGAGATGATGGAATTTCTAATTCACATGCTAAGGTATGCTCTTTTTCATGTAGGTCATCCCATCAATTTTTTTGACTAGGATATCTCCCAAGCCACAGCTACCTCCTAATTTTAAACTTGTGACTTATCACATTCTTTTATATGGTCAGAAAAAAACAATCCTCGAAAATTGAAAATTTCATATTATTTTATGATTTCTTCATCTTGTTTTATGATTTTATATCTATGGCATCTGTTCCTCTGCAATTTGACTGATTACATCCCTTTTTTTTCTCCATTTACTTCCCGGCTGGGTAGAGTCATCGATGAAGCAATCATTCACTCCATGAAGAGGACCCCCATACGAAGTGTAGGCAAGAAGGCTTTAAGGGCCTTTAAAGGAGTGGTGAGCCCTTAAGCTTTAGTCCAAGGTTGTGATGCTGAGGTGCAGACAGGCTCTTGTTGAAGCCCAGGCCTGAGTTTGGCCTCATTATGTGTGAATGTCCATACCTGGGCAGACTCTGCAGAAGTCACTCAATTAATGCCTCAGCAAAGGCTAATCTCTCGAAACAAGCTGAAAAATGATAAACCATCACATTATCTTCATGTGCTTCTTGACAGTTTCAATAATATGTAAAATATATTATAATTATTTTATTTTATTTTGGACCACGAAATGAGCCATTAAAAGATAATAACTAAAACTAACAAACCCATATATATTTCTTACATTTATAACAAGGCCATCTATGTAGTGTAGACTGAATAGTGGGATAGTTTTCGAGGGGTCGCTCATATGGGCTGCTTTCGTCAAAGGTTGGCATATTTTTAACGTAGGCATTTTTTGGAAGGGTCCGGATATTGCAACCCCTTCAAGTGATCTCCCTACTTACTAATTTTAATTTTTTAAAGTTTTAGGAAAATATAAAAGGTTTTTATGAAAAGTGGCCGCGCCGTTCACTAGAAAACATCATTTTGAACAACTTTGCAGAAGATAGTTTTTCCAAAATCTAAAGTTTAAGTGGACTTTTTGGCCAAAAATAAAATAGGGACTATAAATTGCCAAAAAGTCAATTTAAATGATAGATTTTTGAAAAACTTTATTCTGAAAAATTGTTCAAAATGATGTTTTCTAATAGACAATGCGGCTACTCTTCATAAAAACCTTTTATATTTTTCTCAAGCCATAAATAAATTAAAATTAGTGAAGTGGGGAGATCACATGAAGGGGTTGCAATATCTTAACCCTTTTTGGAATGTAGAGGATTGGAAATCCATCAGATTTTGGACCCATAAACGGACTGCCATGGGTTTCTAAGGGGCCTTATTCACGGGCCTTTAAATATTGGGGAGGGATCGGTTACCCTTCATTTTATTTGAACACCCCACTAATTTTAATTTATCAAGGTTTTACAAAATTATAAAAGATTTTATAAAAACTAATCACGTTGTCTACTAGAAAACATCATTTTATTAATAGTGAAGAGAATTGTATTTTCAGGTTTGTCTTTTGAACTCCCTGTTTTGATTTTGGGATTCATTGGACCCCCACGTATTCAACAATTTGCTAATGGCCCCTATTGTCTTTCTTGGGCTGGGTCAAAATCGGCATATCAACTTCTAATGAGGCCTTTCACACTGGTAGTTAGAGAAATATTCTGGGTTAAAACCTTAGCAGGAGTAGGCCTGTAATACCCCTAATAGTTAATAAATTTGAAAAAAAATAAAATAAAATAAAACTACTTTCGAATGGGGCTTCCCTATTTGCAATCTCAATCATAAAATCTAGAATTTAAAACCACCCATAGGATCCAGAATTTCCTGTGGCTTTGTTTGCATCGCCGCCTTGCTTGTAATTCCATTATCTTTCAAAGACATTACTCAGTTTGATTTATGCCCATTCTGTTTTGCTGGGCCTAAAATGGTGGATCATATTCTTAGAGAGTGTGACTATGCTAAGCAATTTTGGAGCGGGATCGCACTAAAATCTCCAAAGAGGCACATCCCTCCGTTTGTCCTTTCTCTCTTCTTTTTTTTTTTTTTTTTTTTTGGGTGGGTCCTTTTTCTCCATTTGCCTTTCCTTTATTTATTTATTTATTTTTTTTTTTTTCAAGGTGTCCCCAGCCTGGGACTAATCGGAACATATTTGTTTTCGAATAAGATTTAATCATGTCTAAAGATTATGGTAATGCAACCATAGCTAAGGCCATTGAATTTTATCACATAAGGGATTAACTTTAAATCTGAACAGAACTAAGCATAGTGTGATAAGATGGAAAGCCCCACCTTTTCCCTTCTTTTCAAGCTCAATATAGATGGGCCTCTCTAGGCAACCCAAGAAGGGCCTGGGGGATTTGTTCGAAGGAGGTCTCTATTGGCACCCCAAGACTTGCTTTTCATCCCCACTTATTTTATATTTTAAGTTTTTATAAAAAATTTAAAAGGTTTTCATAAAAACTAACTACTAAATCCTTTAGAAAACATCATTTTGAATAACTTTGTAGAAAAAAGTTTTTCCAAAATCTATCATTTAAGTAGATTTTTTAACCATTTATGAACTAGAAACTACAAATGACCAAAAAAATTCATTCAAACGATAGATTTTGGAAAATCTTTCTCCTACAAAGTTGTTCAAAATGATATTTTCTAATTGACAACACAACCGGTCTTTATGAAAACCTTTTATATTTTTCATAAAATCTTATAATGTAAAATAAATGTAAGACGTAAAGCAAGTCTTCGGGTGCCAATTGAGGCCCCCTTGTTCGAAATCATTTGGGCCAATGGCTGCAGGTCTATGGCCGCAACTTGGGCTACACTAAGGGTGTGGAGGTGGAGCTATGAGCCCTTCGGGACGGTCTCGATTTAGCCTCCAAAAGCAATATTTGCTCTTTGATGGTGGATATGGATATGCACAAGCGGCAACTGAGGTGGTTAATGGCGTTTTTTTCTCCGGCTCATCCATTGAGCTCTATTATATATGATTGCAAGTGGTTGATGGGGAAGTTTATGGGAATTGAGTCTTCCTCATTATTTGATCTTTTAGGGCTTGGGCATTTTTTATTTTTTATTTTTTAAAGGAAAAAAAAGGAAAAAAGAGGGGAGCTATTGCAACCCTAAAATTTTATTTGTTAAACCCCATTTATTTTTACTTTTTAAGGTTTTATGAAAAATATATAAGGTTTTTATAAAAACTAATCGCAGGATCCCTAGAAAACATCATTTTGAATAACTTTGTAAAAAAAAGAGTTTTCCAAAATATGTAGTTTAAGTGGACTTTTTAGTCATTTATAGTTTTGTTTCTGTAAATTTGAAATGAAAACTATAAATAGCCAAAAAGTGCTCTTAAACGATAAATTTTGAAAAAAAAAATTATTCTGCAAAGTTGTTTAAAATAATGTTTTCTAGTTAACATTACAGCTAATTTTTATAAATTTTTTTATTTATATTTTTCATAAAATCTTGAAAAGTAAAAAAAAGTGGGATTTACAAATGAAGTTGATAGGTTGCAATAGCCCTCCTCAAAGAAAAAATAACCGTTCAGCCTTATATGGTAAACTAATGTGAAAACCCAACGGTCCATAATGAATGTTTTCAGAGTTGGGATTATTTATGCGTACTCATGTTACACATAAGAGATGAAATGTGTGTGCCTATGATATGCTACAATTAGAAACGGGACAGGAAGAAATCTTGGTCTCGAATTTTTAATTATTATTATTTGAAAAAAAGAGTGGTAGAAAGCAGGAAAGGCTAACTTCACCAAATCTGTGCCATTTTCCTTCTCAATTTCTGGAAAACTTTGCTAAGAGGGGATATCCATCCATTAAACAGGATTCCAAAGATGGAGGAAGTCTTCATAAAAAATAAATAAATAAATAAATAAAAGGATAATTTGCGATTGATGGAGTTTTAATATTAACAGTAATACGGCCATACAAAAGGGAAAATTTTCTACATAACGTATGGACTGATAGAAGACGGGGAGGGGGGGGTGGTTTCCAAGAGTAGATATTAAGAGTGGAAGTCACATTCCTAATGGGAATCTAGCAAGTTTTCTTTTCATATATGTAACGTGTGAACCGTGTGGAGCCCTCACCCACAATACCTACCAAAAAGTAGACTAGAAAAAGAACAAAGGTCCAAGAATGCTGAACTCCCCTTATCCCCACCCTGCACTCACATGGTGGGGTTGGACTCGTGTGGATCCCATACTCACATGGGTTGCACCCCATGAATGCGTGGGACGATTACGAGATGGGCATACAGGGTGCATCTTTTTTTTTTTTCATTTTTTTTGTTTCGACATTTTCAATTCATTTTAAAACTATAAAAATTTGGAACACTTATGCACCCAACAATAAATGGCTAAAATCATTGGTAGGTTTCGAAATTTAAGGTGAGTAATCTTGTGTGGTAAATCATGGACAAACTCCCTAACCTCTTATATGGGGCCTAGTCAAATTAATTTGCTCTTTCCCTTCACTTTTTTCTGGTATATCATTTCCTAACTGAAAATTTTGTTTCTAAATGCTTGCAATAAAACTTACGTTTCGTTGCTAGCTAGAAGCATCAATGATGTCCAATGTTCCAATATTTTTGGGGCTTGTGTTTTTCTTCATTTCGTTGATTAGATTAATGTCTCGGCATCTGGTATTGTCATATTCTAGCCCATAGTATTGCTTCGAAGGGGATGCCTAGTGCCTGGTTTGGACCACTACGAACATTGTACAGTAACATGTTTTAAATTAGCACTCAGTGTGTGCTTAGCTTATGATTCAAATTAATTCAAGATGGGAAGAGTATGTTTATGTCTCTGAGGTAGTCGGAATTTGAAACAGGACTTGCTCTTCAATTTTTATTTTTATTTTTAAAAAAATTTCTTAAAAATATGTGATTGTTCCATTAAAATCATGGCACGATGTTGCACCAAAAAAAAAAAAAAAAAAAAAAAAACTCATGGCACGATGGACTATTATTGTTGACAGTACACTAGGGTCACTTTCCAATCAAAATCCAGCAGCGTTTCTTTAATAATTTTATGCATGTAACATTGTGATACAACAGAAAATACACGGTCAAGACTAGCTCACCAAAAAACCAAACAAAGGTCCACCAATTTGTTGATTGTCGCAAGAACAATGCTAAATAATAGACAACCACAATCAATATTCTCTCAAAAACACGAAAGTAGGAAAATAAATGAGAACTCTTTCTCTCAATATTATTAATCAAAATAATAAAAGTCTGAACTAAACTGTTTACCATAAGGTTTATATCTCCTTATATAGAGAACTAATAAGAAAACCTAGTTCTACTAGAACAAAAAAACCTAGTTCTACTAGAACAAGTAAGAATTAAGTAGGAAACTAGTAAAGCAATAATTAAATAAAACTAAATAATTAAAACTAACAAAAATAACTAAAATAAAATAGAATCCCGATTCAGCAGGGAAGAAGCCCGTGGTGTGTACGCATATTTGGAATATGCGTACGCCTTTGGCGCGCTGCATCATTCTCCCTTGTTTAGAGAGAGTTCGCCCTCGAACTCATAGCCTCAACTTCTAAGCCATCTTCATGATACGGAACCAAGTGTATAGGCTAAATTGTGTCCCGGCGCGGTGAAATTAGAATGACGCTAGTTCGGCTGAAAAGTCCGACAGTCAATGCGACTACTACTATGTAAGCAGTTGTTGATATTGCGAATTCAGTGCTTGATTCGCAAGGGTTCAGTTGCACAAAAGTGATCGTTTTACACCTTACATCAGCGGAATTGGTGAGCTAGTCTCGACCGCATATTTTCCGCTGCATCACATTGTAACCTGTGGAGCCCTCACGCAAATACTATACATTGGAAAAAATGAAAAGTATCCAAGATCAATCAAGTTAGTGATAGAATAATATTAAATTCATACTAGAAAACTAGAACACAAAATAATAATAACAATTAGAATAAGCGCGTACCTGCGGAAGCCATAATAATGCGCTAGCAATTCTCTCTGCAAAAGAACACGTTAGGAGACCGGTCTTCCTCTACTTGCTCCTCTTACTTTATGCAGCCACCAATGGGACAGGCTACCAGGGTTTTCAACTTATGGAGTGTAGAGGGGACCTGGCCTATTTACAAAGAAACTTTATGGAGTCTTTCCCATTATGGACTCCTTGACTTACAAGGAATAGGCCCACACTTTATAATCCCTCATCATAGACTAAGGTGCACTAGAGCCCAATTACTTAATTGATCATGCACTATATTGGGCTATACCGTATATCGCATTAGGCTACATATCAACCTATTTTTCGCAATCCGAAAACTCAATCAATGTAAAGCCCACATATATAAAAAATCTAACATTCTCCCACTTGGGCTACATTGATTGTTATTTGATTTATAACAATAAAATAATACATACATATATATTTTATTTGAAAATGACTCTCGGGTTGAATTAATTACTTAAGTGGCCACACATACATATAGCCCGAATGAAAACACCTTAGTATTCTAATCCCGGTCCAATAAGAATACGAATATCGAATCATGGAAGTCATTACATCATTTAGTGATATAAGACCACTCCACGGTCACAAATGCTAATATCCCTATCGACATGGATTTTAAATGATGAGTAAGTGTAACATGAAAATAGCATACTAAAAGTGATCAAAATTTTGCTAAATTCATTTTTGGTCCTCTTTATGGTTTCTCATAAAACTTCTTTATGCCTCACAAAGAAGCCTTTATGCTTCTAATCGAAGCCCACATGTCTCCAATGAGACTCTTATGTCTTTACTTTATATCTCGAGATCTTTATTGATGTCACAACAATAAGACATAAGTACATGGTATACATCATATTCTCAAAATTGACATCAAACATACTTTATGTGCACAATCACAATAATATAAAACACATAGAACAAAAATTATTTTATTAATAAAAAAACTTAATGGGTCCTTATAAAATAAAAGAACCTCCCACTAACCAAGTACATCAAAGTCATCTACAATACCCATAGCTATAACATGTTTCTTGAAAAATTTAGGGTGAAGACCTTTGGTTAATGGATCAGCAATCATTTCCTTTGTATCTATATGCTCTACTAGTGTCTGCCCTTCTTTAACTTTTTTTCTGACTATCAAATACTTAATGTCTATGTATTTAGAACCATTCAAATTTTTATTGTTCTTTGAAAAGAACACTGCAGCACTATTATCACAAAATATGGTGATGGGTCTGGAAATGGAATCAACTATTCTGAGTCCAGAAACAAAATTTCACAACCAAACAGCTTGTATTGTAGCCCAATAACAAGCTATAAACTCTGCCTGCATAGTAGAAGACGTCACAAGAGTTTATTTGGCACTTTTCCAAGAAATAGCTCCTCCAGCCAAAAGAAAAACATAACTTGAGGTAGATTTAAAATCATCTCGACAACCAGCAAAATCAGAATCTGAATAACCTACTACCTCAAGTCTGTCAGACCGCTTATATGTAAGCATAACATGCTTTGTTTTCTACAAATACCTCATAACTTTCTTTGCTACTTGCCAATGTTCCTTACCCGGGTTGGACTGAAACCTGCTAAGCACACTCACAGCATATGCAATATCTGGCCTAGTGCAAACCTGAGCATACATCAAACTCCCAACAGCACTAGCATACGGATATTTTTTCATTACTGCTCTTTCTACCTCATTCCGAAGACACTGGCTCTTGTTAATCTTATCATCTACAACAATGGGAACATCACCAGGTTCACAAGTCTTCATATTAAACTTCTTAAGGACACGATCAATATATGCCATTTGAGAAAGACCTAAAAACCCTCGAGACCTGTCACGATGAATCTTAATACCAAGCACAAAAGAAGCCTCACCGGATCTTTCATTTCAAAATGAGAAGACAATAAGTGCTTGGTCTCATGAAGCAATCCCAAGTCACTACTAGCAAGCAAAATATCATCAACATATAACACAAGAAAAATAAATTTCCTCCCACTAACCTTAAGATAAATGCACTGGTCCATAATGTTTTCAACAAAACCAAGTGATGTCACTACCTCATCAAATTTCAAATACCACTGTCGAGACGCTTGTTTGAGCCCATATATAGATTTCTTCAATTTACACACCATACTTTCCTTGCCTTTCACTTCAAAACTTTCAGGCTGACGCATGTAAACATCTTCATGAAGATTCCCATTCAAGAAAGCTGTCTTGACATCCATTTGATGCAATTCTAGATCAAAATGAGCTACTATTGCCATAATAATCCTGAAAGAATCCTTTGATGAAACAGGGGAAAAAGTTTCATTGTAGTCAATGCCCTCTCGTTGAGTGAAGCCCTTAGCTACTAATTTAGCCTTGTGTCGTTCAACCTTCCCTCTTGAATCCATCTTGGTTTTTAATACCCATTTGCACCCAATTGGTTTAACACTTGAAGGAATCTCCACCAAATCCCAAACATCGTTATGCTCCATAGACCGCATCTCATCTTCTATTGCTTCAAGCCATTTTTCTGATTCAGGAGTAGCAATGGCTTGACTATATAAGAAGGGGTCAACACGGTGGCCTATATTAAAGTCACTCTCTAACAAGTAAACAATGTAATCATCAGGCAATGCAGATCTCCTTTCTCGTTGGGATTTCCTAATGGGTGCAACAACAACTGGCTCAACATGCTCTGGAGAATTTGGAAGATCAATTTGCTGAACTGGTTCTACATTTACCCTCTCAATAGTTTGAGGAATAATCCTTTCTTGCACAATGGGTACAGGTACTACAATTATTTTTGGCTCAAGAACAACTTCTCTCATTGTGGAACTCCCACTCTGACTTGTATTATTCTCTAAAAATTTTGCAATGATAGATTCAACAATCCTAGTGCTGCGAATAGGACAGTAAAACCTATACCCTTTACATCTATCTGGATACCCAATGAAAAAACCGGGAGTGGATCTAGGGTCTAATTTCTTTTCTAGTGGATTATAAATTCTAATCTCAGCAGGACAACCCCAAACACGAAGGCGAGATAAGCTAGGTTTACGCCCAGTCCGCAATTCAAAAGGAGTTTTGGATACAGCTTTACTAGGAACCCTATTCAAAAGATATAAGGTTGATTTAATTGCTTCCCCCCAAAGATATTCAGGCAAATTGGTTCTACTCATCATGTCCTTAAGAGTGCGATTTCGTCTCTCAGCCACACCATTCTGCTCAGGAATACCAGGCATGGTATATTGAGCAACAATTCCACAATCCTTTAAATATTTAGCAAAAGGTCCCATATTTTGGCCAGATTCATCATATTTACCGTAGTACTCACCACCTCGATCTGATCTCACAACTTTTATTTCCTTCTCACATTGTTTTTCAACTTCCAATTTAAAAATTTATTTTTCATTTATGAGGTAAACATATCCATAACGTGAGAAGTCATCAATAAAGGTTATGAAATACTTATTCTCACACAAGGTAGAAGACAAAGGCCCACTAATGTCAGTATGAATGACTTCTAAAATACCTTCACTACGTGTAGACCCTTTCCTTTTTGTTTTGGTCAATTTTCCTCTTATGCAATCTACACAGGTATTAAAATCATCAAAATCTAGAGAAGGAAGAAAACCATCTTTTATTAATCTCTCTATCCTTGGCTTAGAAATATGACCTAAACGCCTATGCCATAAAGTAAAAGAAGTTTCTTTAATTAATGGTCTTTTCTTTCCAACATTCATAACATGTAGGGATTCATTTTGAGGGGCTAAAGTCAACCTGTATAAACCATCACATAGGCAACCGCAACCAACAGGTCGAGAATCATAGAATAATTGAAAATTACCATTACCAAAATTAAAGGAAAACCCAAATTTATCAAGTCTAGAAACTAAAATTAAATTCCGCCTCATGGACGGCACAAAAACAGTATCTTCCAAAATAAGAGAAAAACCAGACTCTAATGACAGCCTAACAATTCCTATGAACTCGACTTCAACTTGAACTCCATTGCCTACGAACAGTTTGACTTCATCCTTATTTAGTTTCCGTTTGCTTATAATGAACCCCTGTAAAGAATTAGTTATGTGAATAGACGCTCCAGTATCAATCCACCAAGAATCTAAGGGAACATCTACTAAACTAGATTCAAAACAAACATTGGTAAAGAAATTACCTCCAGATTTGTTCTTCTTTTCTAACCAAGCTTTATACTTTGTACAATTATTCTTCCAATGGCCCTTCCTTTTGCAGAAGCGACACTGATCCTTACTGATGTTAGGTTTAGGACCTGGAGGATAATGGGATTGACCAGTGTTCTTGTAGTGCTGATGGGAGCGATGAGCATTACAGTTGTTAGATTTAGGCCTCTGATTGTTGTGGAAAAGTCCCTTATTTGGTTGTGGCTGATAGACAGCATTCGCACTCTGAACATTGTCACGACAGATTCTCTCTTCTTCTTGGGCACATACAGAAATAAGCTCATTCAAATCCCATTTATCTCGCTGGGCATTATAGGCAACCTTAAGTTGGCTAAATTGAGGGGGAAGTGTATTAAGGGCATGATAAACAAAAAAAGGTTTAGCTATAGGCACTTTTAGGGCTTCTAGCTTAGATGCAATATTGATCATTTTCATAATATGTTCTCTAACCCCACATTGATTATCATATTTCATGTTCATGAGTTTATCCATTAGGTCTCTAGTTTCAGCTTTATCAGATTCTAGGAATCATTTCCCAATCGCAGCAAAGAATTGTAAAGCACTATCACTATGAGGAACAGCACTCAAAATAGAATCAGATATGGACCTTTTAATAATTTTCAGACTCAACTTATTAGCCCTCACCCATTTTTCATAATATGCCTTTTATTCTGCAGTGCTACTATCAGTGGGTTGGTAGGCTCTGAGTCAAGAGCTATGTCTAGGTCCATTAAACCAAGTGCAATCTCAACATCCCGTTTCCAGCTCCCATAGTTATTTCCAGTCAAAGTTTCAATTGCAGACATTTGGCTAGTAAGAGCAGAGGAATTGAAAACCGTAGGACCAATTCATAAACAAAAAATTATAAATCATCCAAACAAAATGCATGCAATTAAAATAATAGATAATTAACCTCTTTATCTAACCAACATGGACAATTGATTAAATATATCCGTAAATAAGCTCGAATAAACCTTTATGAGTCTTATACGGCGAGAACCCTGGGTGCATCATCATAAACTCTCATTTGGGCAAAGAATACAACATGCTAATAGGTGCTCTCCAAATCTTTTATCATGAGGCTGATTAACAAAAACTACACAGATTTTCGAAAGGTCCATCACCTTTAGGCAGAAAGTACCATCTAAATCTATGTATTCCTATTAGTCACCCCATGCCATCTTTGAATTGACACACACAATAGACCCCTTTGGGCAGGTGATTGTATGTAACAACCCAAAAATGCAATCCTATCCCGCAATACATTAAATGAGAAATTATGTCAACCTCCACGAATGGGCCACTTTGGCAGCTACCACCCACTTTGGTGAACGGCATTCCCTAAACTGGGATAGTCTTTATGTCCATTCAAAATCTCAATCACAAGTTTCTTTATTTGCATGCTAAAAATTTCTTTATATGTGATTTGAGAATAATTCTATATTTTTATTTGTTTATTTATGCTATCTAGGGAGAGTATATACTTCCACAAAATAATAAGGAGTAAATAAATAAATAAAAATGTAACAACAATTAAATAATAGTTCTTTAAAAAATGGTCCAACTATTTTATTTATTTATTTATTTATTGTTTCAAACAAAACCAAATGGAAAAGTCAGAAAACTCCACCTTTTTTTTTTTTTTTTTGATAACTAACTTTGGGTGCATAGGACCCACTGTGTGTGAATAATATTTATTTGTTTACATCCCTAATGGGATTAGCTGCAAAAAAGTAAAGGTTTCTTTTCCCAGAATTCTTGACTATATGTAAGGAAGCACTCAACGCCACTAGCCATGGTTTTGGCTTGTCAAACTATAAAGAATAAATAAATCAATCAATCAAACGCCATGATAATACCTCCTCCCAAAACTAGCACAGCACAAGACAAGTAGATAATGGGCCCAACATAGCCCCACAAGAGACCACGTGCCAAACCCAAAAACAATAACAATTCCAATGGTAGACGGAGTGCGGCCAGAAGAACGAATTTTTTTTATCAAATCATTGGAAGGCTCCAATTTAATAATGATAGTACGCAAACGTAACTGTAGCTTTACATTAACCCTCTGTTGCAGCAATTTTATTTTTTATTTTTAATTTATACGAACATGTGTATTTCAAATAAAAACACCATACAAAAACATGAATATTCAATTATTGGTTCTAGTCCTAGCATGATGGCTCTGATACCACTTGATAGAATAATATTAAATTCATCCTAGAAAACTAAAACATAAAATAATAATAACAATTAGAATAAGCACGTACCTGCAGTAGCCATAATAACACGTTAGCAATTCTCTCTGCAAAAGAACACGTTAGGAGACCGGTTTTCCTCTACTTGCTCCTCTTACTTTATGCAGCCACCAATGGGACAGGCTACTAGGGTTTTCAACTTATGGAGTGTAGAGGGAACCTGACCTATTTATAAAGAAACTTTATGGAATCTTTCCCATTATGGACTCCTTGACTTACAAGGAATAGGCCCACACTTTATAATCCCTCATCATGGACTAAGATGCACTAGAGCCCAATTACTTAATTGATCACGCACTATATTGGGCTATACCGTATATCACATCAGGCTACATATCAACCCGTTTTTCGTAATCCGAAAACTCAATCAATGTAAAGCCTACATATATAAAAAATCTAACAGTCAGGATGTAGACTAAGCCAACGCCATGATTGCACATGCAAACAAGCAATTAAAGGAGCTTTTGCTTTCGCCTTAGCCTTTTTCCTTCTTTTGTTTGATGGATCGAGCTTTTCTTTAGTCACTTTAGAATGCAGAAGAAGGAGATGTGACTCAAACGAGTGCTTTGGTACAGGGTGTGAGCCATTTTAGAATTATAGCACTCGGAATTACAATTCAAATCCCTACCCCAAATAGGAATTAAAATTAAGTGCACCAATGCCAACTAAAATATTATTTTCAGCCCACAATCACATATGTTCATTGTAAATCTCAACCCACCATGACATGCTTGTTTCGTATTTGCACACGCCTTACCATTTTTATTTTCCAAACAGTGTCTAAGTTTCTCTAATTAGTGGACAAGAGGTGAAATAAACAAGGAAAAATAATAAAAATGTGAATTTCATAGTATGAAAACTGTCGGCCAAATGAATATAAAGTGGCCAGTAAAGGCGACTAAATGTTTAGGCAGTAGTGAAAACTAAAAATAAAGTGACTGATATAAAGTGAAGACAGAATTGGTTACCGATCGATACAAAGAAAGAAAGCTAAAAATAGTCGGTCAATGAACAAGTGGAAGAGAATCCTAGACGGCTAGACAGTAGTGAAGTGAAAACTAAAAATAAAAAAAGACCTACAGCTTCAGGTAAACCATTCTCAGAACACCCTGGCTGCTAGAGGGTATGACTGATATAAAGTGAAGACAGAGTCGGTTACAGATACATAGAAAGAAAGCTTCTAGTTGCAATTGTTTTGGTGAAAGAACAATACGAAGAAGAAGACGATGGCAGAGGCTGTAGTATCCTCCGTCGTGCAAACTCTTGGTGACTTGCTCAATCAAGAAGTTCAGTTCTTACGCGGGGTGAAGGGGCAAGTGGAGAAGATGCAAATTGAGCTGAATCTGATGCAGAGCTACTTACAAGATGCAGATAAAAGGCAGGATGAACGTGAGATGGTTCGGACATGTGTTTCAGAAATCAGAGAAGCTGCTTACGAGGCAGAGGCTGTCATTGAAACTTTCGCCCTCAAAATTGCATCCAAAAGAAGAGGAGGAATCCGAAACAAATTCAAAAGGTATGCTTGTATCATGGATGAGGCTTTTGAAATTCACAGGGTTGGCTCCAAGATCGAGGCCATTACTATGAGAATCTCTAATCTCAAAACAAGTTTGCAAACTTATGGCATAACACCTATAAGTAGAGCCGAAGGTGCAACTTCTGAGCCAAGGACACAACTTTTGTTGAGGCGGTCTTATTCCCATGTTGTTGAAGAGTATACAGTTGGGTTGGACGAAGACACAGAGATGTTGGTGGCACAGTTGGTGAATGAAGAGCAGAACTATGGGGTTGTTTCTATTTGTGGCATGGGTGGTCTAGGCAAGACCACTCTTGCTAGAAAGCTTTACCTTCACAATGAAATCAGATGTCATTTTGAAGGTTTTGCTTGGGCTTCTGTATCTCAACAATTCCAACCAAGAGACGTTTGGGTAGAAGTTTTGTTTAAACTCATCTCTCCATCTGAAGAGCAGAGAAGGATAATTAAAGAATTGACGGATGGTGAAGTAGCAAGGAAGCTTTATGAAGTCCAACAAGAAAAAAAATATTTGGTTATCCTAGATGACATTTGGACCAAAGAGGCCTGGGATAGTTTAAATCCAGCTTTCCCACTTAGAAATGGAAGCAGCAAGATGTTGCTTACTACTCGCATTAGAGAAGTAGCCAACTACGTGGATGATGGAAGAGGTTTACTCCATGAACCAAGATGTCTAACGGAAGATGAGAGTTGGGAGTTATTTCAAAAGAAGGCATTTACAAGAAAAGATGAACCAGGTGCTTTATACATTAATCCCTCCATACTTCTGATCCGACATCTTGTCCATTAAAAATTTTATATTCTTGCTGGCCATCCCATTGCAATTTTATTGCTTCCACCGCACTTCATGTATATCCATTAATTTATTCATTCTTGTTTCTTCCTTGAAATTTCAATGAGTACATGCCCGTCAGCCATTATTGAAATCAGAAATAAAGAATTTTAGTATCTTCTTTCTTGTATCAAAGACTATAGAAATTTAGTTACATTTGTAAATAATAGTTATAGCACCCCTGCATTGCAAGTTAACACTTTTAAACAATAATAAAAAAAATGATAAATACTCATTGTCATGTATATTCATTACATTTTCCTTGCTAGGTACCAATATATTTATATTAGTTGTAGACATGTTTTTAATAAGAAATATGCGAGTTGATGAACATTCATGATAACTTAAAGTATTGTTAGTCCCAAAAATAAGAAATTTAAAATGTTGGCGTCTACTTAATCAGTTTCCAGAGATAAATTTTAGGGAGCTTTTGTTGGAGGTCCCTTGCATTAGAATTCTACTTCTTTTACGTTCAAGCAAAAATGTTTTTGTGCCAAAAGTCCCCCAGACTTTGTTTTAGATCAATGAAACTATCTTTCCATACACCTTCAAAGTATAAAAGTACGTAGTGACTCAATTTAAAAAATTTTAAACTCCAAAATTCCATAACTTTTGCCCTGGAATCCATTTTTTAAAAAATTAATGTTTTTGGAATCGATCTACTCATTAAGATGTGTCAAACAAGAGCCATGATGAATATAAAAACATGTATAATTAAAATAAATGATGAAAAATTATTAGGCGACTGACAGAGAAATTCTCTATCAATTTATTTGTCAATTAAACCCATATATAAACCCTACTTTGTCATTTGATCATTGCTAATGGAGACTCTACTTAGATTGTATGAGTTTTCTTTGTTTTGAAACACCTGTTATTGGAGAAGTAGGAATTTTTTTTTCTTTGTTTGGTAAACCCATATACAACTAGAAAAGTAGCCCAAGTCAAACTAAAACAAGAAAACCAGACCTAGAAAAAGGACAAATCAACAAGAAGCACAATTCTATAGAACACTTAATTAGTGCTTTAATCTAAATAATATATGTACAAAGTATTATAATCTTGTTTCCCATAAAGTAGAGGAATGATATATATACATATATATGTTGTTTTTTCTTTTTATTATTTATTATTTTTGTTTTTTATAGTGCAGGCTTTAGCATTGATGCAAGCATGAAAGAGTTAGGGAAAACAATGGTCGAAAGGTGCGCAGGTTTACCACTAGCCATCATTGTGCTTGGAGCAGTTTTGGCAACAAAACATACATTGATTGAATGGAAAATGGTGCTTTCATACTTCAGAACAGGCAAAGGCCATGAAGAACAAAACTCAAAAGTGCCTGAGGTTTTAGCTTTGAGCTACCATGAGTTGCCATACCGATTGAAATCATGCTTCCTCCACTTAGGCCATTTCCCCGAAGACTATGAGATACCGACAAAGAAATTGGCTAGAATGTGGGTGGCGGAAGGCATAGTGTCACCAATGGAAGAGGGAGAAGTAACAGTAGAGGATGTTGCAGAAGGTTACTTAGGTGAGTTGGTGGATAGGTCCATGGTTCAGGTAGGAAAAAGGGGATCAATGGGAAGAATTAAAACTTGCCGCCTCCATGATCTAATGCGAGACCTATGCTTATTAAAAGCAAAAGAGGAAAATTTTCTCAAGATTGCTCATGGTGGAGATGGTAGTGAGCTGGTGGTTTCTTTTCCTTCCATAGAAACAAATGCAGAGTCAAGTCAGCGAGTTCATAGACTTGCTATCTATTTGGGTGAAGGAACTTACGAAAAAATTTGTTGGGAACGTGAAAGAAGTGCCTACCTCCGGTCTCTTTTATTCTTTAATCCTTCTGGTAGTTATATAAGAATTTCGGAAAAGATGATTTCCATGTTCACTGACTTCAAAATGCTTAAAATATTGGATCTTCAAACTCCTACAATTGCAGGAAACTTTCCAAGAGGAATAAAAAACTTGATACACTTGAGGTACTTGGGTGTATTTTTTAAAGGTATTCAAAACATTCCATCGTTTATTGGAAATTTGAGGTCGTTACAAACACTAGACATGAGGTTAGACGGTGAAGTGAGGATACCAAACACGATATGGAATATGGAACGGTTAAGACATCTGCTGTTACCCAGTATAGGGACTCTTTTTTTTAAAAGCAGTGCTAAGTTGCGAATGGGCAATTGGAGGGACCTCCAGACGCTCAAGTGGTTGGACATAGAGATTTTTGATGTTAAGGAGCTGACAAAATTGACCAATCTCAAATATTTAGGAATAAGATCATCTTCACATGGCTTCCATAGGTGGGAGGGAAATGTGATGTTACCAAGTGTCACCTTAAACCGCCTCTGTTCCTTAAGTATTAGAGTTTTGACCATTGTTGAGGAGGAAACCGAATTACAGAGACTTTTTTCGGATTGCCGTAACCTTTCTAAACTCACTTTAAATTCGGTGCACATGAGGGAGTTACCCAAATACCACCAATTTTTTCCCAAGCTCACCAAGTTAACCTTGGATGATTCTCAACTTGAGGAAGACCCAATGCCCACACTAGAGAAGCTGCCGTACTTAACTATCCTCCGCTTATGTTTTCATTCATTCTATGGGAAGGAAATGGTTTGCTCTTCCAAAGGCTTTCCACAACTCAAATCTCTACTCCTTGAGGCGTTGTACCCCTTGGAGGAATGGCGTGTGGATGAAGAAGCCATGCCCACACTCTGTGAACTACAGATTTCTTCTTGTAGGAATTTGAAGATGGTTCCGGATGGATTAAGGTTCGTCAAAACACTCCGAGAATTGACGATCTTAGGAATGCCTGAAGAATTCAACAAAAGGCTTCGAGTGGTAAATGGAGGAGGAGAGGATTTTTACAAAGTCCAACACGTGCCTTCCATCATCCTACCGAAGCAAAGACAGGATCCCCATATGCTTTCGTCCTCCGTGGAGTTTGATCAAGTAATTCTCTCTCATCTCTCTGTCTATCGTTGCTTTGATCCAGTTTTCGTTTGAATTCATGTCATCTACCTAGTAGTAATATTTTTCCCATCTCTCGCTTTTGTATCTCATTTTCCCTTTGCTTCCCGAGAAAATGGACGAAAAATGAAAAGAAGATTTTTTAGTCCTTTTTTTTTTGGTCAATTATCTGTATTTGTTTTCAAAAACAGAAAAAGAACAAAAAACTTAGAGTATAATTTTCTGTTTTATGGGTTATTAATTATATGGTAAAAATTTAGGGTTCAGAAAACTTGAGTTAAATTTTCTCGTGACCCAAACGGTGGGAAGGTGATAAATTGTTTGATATGTCATCACTTCGTAAGTAAATCTTTTTTCTTTGTGATCTACTGATGCTATTGATTTTGTAAATTGCTAACATTTGTTATTGTGAATCATTGGTCCTGTTCAGGACATCACCATCTGCTGGCTCTCTTTTGCTTCTTATTCTTCTTATTTCCTTTTGACTTTCAATTCTTGCAGCAATACCATGAAGAACTAGAAACTATGTCACATGCTTCATTATTTCATTGACGATTCCGCAGGCCCATATCACCTATGTTTTGTATATCGGATCCAGCATATGTTTGTGAACAACAATTGACTGGACCTCTTCAATTGCAATATATACATTTTGTTGGTTTCGTTATAATGATCCACAATTAGACAATTGTGTGAAAAATACTATTAACCGATCATTCAGATTGTCTTTTAGGCCATGTTTATTTAGCTGGAATGGAATAAATGGAATGGAATCTCATTCCAATTCATTTCAAATAGCAGGTTTGAATAAAGTAATTTGAATGGGAATGGAATAAAATAACTATTTCAAATCTCTTTTCATTCCAAACTACTTCAAACATGGAATCAGATTTCATTCCCATCCGTTCCATTCCAGCCAAACAAACATGGCCTTAATGTAGTTTATTAAACTAGCAAAGCAAAAGCATGTTAATGGTTTCAATTAGGGTGTGTCCATTAGGAGCTAGCTTTGTTCAAAACATGGTGGAATTGTCAGCTTTCTCTTATTACGTGTTAGGCATTCTGTTGGCAGAAGGATAGATTTAGTACAAGACTTGAAATCTATTGAACAAAAATTCATTACTAAAGTACGTTAATATAGCACATGTAAGTTTTCCATAATTTTTTTTTTTCATGCCATTGGTGTTTGAAAGAATCAAGCTTGCATTTTGATATTTTGCGGGATTATTCTTGTATTTAGTGGTTCCAAGATTAGTATAACTAAAAGTTACATGTATTATACATGCTTATTGGTCTAAACTTCTTGAAAACACAGAATATTAATGATGATTTATGTGGAAACTGTTTCCTATGCTTGTCTTAATACTGAATGCTTGGTGAACGAGGACCAGACTTGTTGTCCTGGCTAATGAAATAGTCACAAAGTTAGGTATGACACAAAACAGAGTTTGAACTGAAAAATGCTTTAAAATTATTGATTTTCAATAGAATATAATAGGTGATTGATGAGGTCGCAAGCATCCAAAAGAATGATTCTGTAACCTAATTAGCAAATATTTAACTTTGATGTGTGATGCTTGTGCCATAATATACTTCAAAATGACTTAAAGTCCTAAATTTTACACTACTAGAGAAGCGTATATATCTGGTTCTATCACTATAATATAACAATCTATTGACTACTGCTAGATAAAATTTGTGATTTCCAAATTGCTCACAAATAGTCGAAATTGTTATTTGTGTTTGGGGATGACAATATGATTTATTTTTTTCTAAATTAAAAGATATGAGATAGAAAATTGCATTCTGCAGTAATAGTTGATGTTCAGCTACAGTCTGGTTGAGTACTTATAAATAAACCAGAGCTCTCAAGTGATTTGATAGAAATTCATGTTTGTGGCTGCACTTATTGTTTTATGATTTCTCCATCTTGCGTTATGATTTCATATCTATGGCATATGTTCCTCAGCAATTTGACTGATTACATCTTCTCTCTTCTTCTTTTTTTTTTTGTCCATTTACTTCCAGGGAGAGTCATCGACTCATCAATGAAGCAATTCATTCACTCCATGGAGAAGACCAGCATGTAATCATTTCTCTTGACTCCTGATGTTGCCTGTAAAATTGATTCCCAAGTACTTGATGTGATTGTGTGAACTCACTTTTCATATTTTTTTTTTAAGTTCCTGTTTGGTGTGGATGTTCATTTTGCTTACCATTATGTGTGCTTTCGTATGCACTTGATCAAGTTTATGATGAACTAGTCCAGTCTTTCTTCATTTGTAAATACAGTTGCAGACCAATTTATGTTCCTCTTGAAGGGTTTAGTAATGGGGCATTTATTTTGAAATTACATCTTTATCTAAAATTTAATGATTAATTGTTGGTTTCTGCTTAGAATAAGTGTAGACATATTATTTCTGGTTTTACTCGACGCTTTCAACTTTTTATTTATTAAATACTTTTCCATTCAAAAGCCATTCCTTTTAGTGGAGTTTGGATATATGCCCCCATTGAAATGGAATCAGTTCTGCCTTGATGGTATCTATGCCAGTACAAAAATGAAAGTGATCCTCTCAGCTTATTTTAAGGACAAATAAATTAGCACATATGAAATTGCAGGTCTTCCCCAGCTTCTCAAATGATGAGGGATGAATAAGCTCTGATGAAGAAATAAACAAATTGTAGAAGACTACCGATTCCCTACACTTCCCCCTCGTCCGCTGGGGAAATCTCTTTCTCCAAAACTAAACCTAATTCACGGACTTTGTCTGAATTGGAACTCAATCTACTTTAGGTAACTGAAACCACATTGGAAGGGCATCATTAAAAGAGCAGTGCTATAAATCAAGACTCCTAATCACAATATATATGCCTATCATATTTTTTTCTTTTTCTTTATTTGGGTTAAATGGCTGCACTTCTCAAATTGCATTGCTTTCTCTCCTTGGGGCTAGAAAGGAGAGAAAGCAAGACCAGTCAGATCAGGATCAACTGAACGGACCAGCCCAGAAGGGTGTGTCTCAGGAATGGGCAGTTGGGAATTCTGCCAACACATTCCCTCCCTTCCCTATAATGGTTTATATGCATCAACCTAGTGAGCCTTTAAGCTCTAGTTCAAGGCCGGTAGGTGAGGAAGTAGGCTGCTGTGATGCTCAGGAGCAGATATGCTCTTGTTCAAGCCCAAGCCTGATTTTGGGCTTATCGTGTGTGGATTTCCACTTGGGCAGGCTCTGCAGAAGTTACTCAATGAAGGGGGCAGTTCACCTCTTAGTTTTATTTGTACCCCCCACTTATTTTAATTTTTTTAAAAATTTTATGAAAAACATAAAAAAAATTTATGAAAATTAGCAGCTTTGACTATTATAAAATATCATTTTAAACAACTTCGTAGAAGAAAGTTTTTTCAAAATTTGTTGTTTAAGAGGATGTTTTGGCCAAAAATGAAACAAAGACTGCAAATGACCAAAAAGTCCACTTAAATGATAGATTTTAGAAAAACTTTCTTTTACAAAGTTTTTTAAAATGATGTTTTCTAGTAGATAGCATTACCAATTTTCATAAAAATCTTTTATATTTTACCTAAACCTTGATAAACTAGGTGTGTGTGTAGGCAAGAAGGCTATAAGGGCCCTTTTAGGGAGTGGTGAGCCTTTAAGCTCTAGTTTGAGGCCGGTTAGTGAGGAAGCAGGCCAATCTCTTGAAACAAGCTGAGGTATGATAAACCATGACATTATTTGGATTTATATATATATATATATATATATATATATATATATATATTTTTTTTTTTTTTTTTTTTTTTTTTTTTTTTTTTTTTTTGTGCATTGGTTAAGTGTGTTGAATGGCTGCCAATGTGGGAGAACAGATTGATGGAAGCAGCCCAGCCAACGGGATTGGATAAAGTTCGGATGAAACTAATGGAGAGGAAGAATTGCTTTTATGATTGAGATGGATCCATTTGTAAGTGTTGGAAAAGTACAATTGCTTGTTTTGGTCTCTATAATTTCCTTGGATCTTTTATTATCCATCATTTCAGTAGCATTTTATTTATTTGTTTATCTTTAGGGTCTTTTTGGGTGTCTAAATGGAAATTAAATTTTAATGTATTTTACATAACATTGAAGGCATGAATTTGTCATGAAAAATTTAAGAAAATATTGGCCATATTAGAAATGAGAGTGAAAATTCGACATAGTGGCATTTCATAAATTTCTAAAAATGATCTTAGAGGATCAACTACAGTGATGACTCAAATAATCTCATTCAAGGCGATGGATTTAGGAACCAATGAAGGTACGAAATATAGATGGTAAAGGACTATAGTTAGGGAAGTGTAGAGGTTTCAAATTCAAATCTCCACTCCCCTTACTATCGGACGCATAAGCTTGTGGTCGAACTATGCATCGTAGGAGGATTAGTTTATACCCAAACTTTGGTATGACTAGGCCTGGATACTTAGTTTGGCAAAAGAATTTCAACAAAAATAAAAAAAAAATAAAAATGCTGGATTGTACTAAAATAAATACACATCAATACATATGACTACTAACTCAGTAGTAAATTACTACTAACTTAACTAAGAATGACTACTAACTGTAATTATTTTCCCGTAGCTGCACCAATCTGTAATTCCCCCAATTTGTTTTATGTCTTTGTTTTTCATGGTCACGTTGCTTTTAATTCCAAACTCTTTCAAAAGAAATTACTCAGTCTGATTTATGTCCAATCTGTCTTGCTGGGCCTGAAATGGTGGATCGTATTCTTATGGGGTGTGACTATGCTAAGGGTTGGAGTCATATCCTCCCTTTTATCCCTGGACGAAGCCATTTCTATTGAAGATTATTGGATGTCCAGTAATGTCGGATTGCACTAAACTGTCCACGGAGAGGCACATACCTCAGTTTATCCGTTTTTCCTTTCGCTTGTTGGGAATTATGGAACAATCGAAACAGATTTGTTTTCGAACAAAATGTAATCATTTGCCTAAAGATTATGGTAATGCATTCGTAGAGGGCTGTTATTGTAACCCCTTAACTTTATTTGCACACCCCATTAATTTTAATTTCTTAAAGTTTAAAAAAATATATATAAAAGGTGTTTTTAAAAACTAACTGCATTGTTTACTAGAAAATATTACTTTGAACAATTTTGTAAGATAAAGTTTTTTCAAAATCTATCGTTTAAGTGGATTTTTTGACCAAAAAATAAAACAGAAACAATAAACGTACGGCCAAAAAGTTAATTTAAATGACGGATTTTTGAAGAACTTTTCCTACAAAACCGTTCAAAATAAGCTTTCTAGTAAAACTACATTAGTAGTTTTCATAAAAACTTTTTATATTTTTATTACACATTTATTAACTAAAATAAAGTGCAAATAAAATTATTGCCACCCCAATTTCTAAAGACCAAGCTCAACCCATGGGCTTGGGTGTTTTCGAGCTAATATCTGGGAGGCTTGGGCTTTGGGGTCAAAATCATGCCAATTTTGGGCTTTCCAGGATTTTTGGCCTCGATTTGAGACTCAAATACAGAAAATTAGATGCAATTTGTATATATAATGATCATTTAAATGAATATTATTTATATTTCGATTATAAAAGTTCATTACTTCATCAAACAAATAGAAGAAATTCAAACTATATATTGTCTAACTTCAAATTTTCAAATTCAAGTTCAAAAAAGAAGTAAAAAAGGTTATATTAATAATTTGAAGTTTTAACATAACTTATTTTAACTTATATTTGATTTTTTTTGTTTTGATAATTAAATTTGCATTTTGAAAGTTCATTACTTTATCAAAAATTCAAAATGTGAAAATTCATCACTTTATCAAATAAATTGGAATTGCACATTGGAATTTGGATAATGGAAAATATAAAATTGAGCTTTACCTTATTCAAAAAAATAAAAAAGAAAAAGGAAAAAGGAAATCCATGCTTTCTTTTCTCCTAGAGTTTTAGGTTTTAGCTTTGGGTTACCATGAATTGCCATATCGATTGAAATCATGCTTCCTCCACTTAGGCCATTTCCCCGAGGACTATGAGATACCGACAAAGAAATTGGTTAGAATGTGGGTGGCAGAGGGCATAGTGTCACCAATGGAAGAAGGAGAAGTAACAATAGAGGATGTTGCAGAAGGTTACTTAGGTGAGTTGGTGGATAGGTCTATGGTTCAGGTAGGACAAAGGGGGTCAACGGGAAGGATTAAAACTTGCTGCTTCCATGATCTAATGCGAGACCTATGCTTATTAAAAGCAAAAGAGGAAAATTTTCTCAAGATTGCTCATCGTGGAGATGGAAGTGAGCTGGTGGTTTCTTTTTCTTCCATAGAAACCAATGCAGAGTCAAGTCTGTGAGTTCATAGACTTGCTATCTATTTCGGTAGAGGAATTTTCAGAAACTTTTGTTGGGAAGGTGAAAGAAGTGCCTACCTCCGATCTCTTTTATTCTTTAATCCTTCTACTAGTCACATTATAATTTCGGGAAAGATGATTTCCATGTTCACTAACTTCAAAATCCTTAGAATATTGGATCTTCAAATTCTTAGAATTGAAGGAAACTTTCCAAGAGGAATAAAAAACTTGATACACTTGAGGTATTTGGGTGTATATTGTGATGGTATTCAAAACATTCCATCAAATTTGAGGTGCTTACAAACACTAGATTTGAAGGTAGGGAGTGCGGTGGGGATACCAAACACGATATGGAATATGGAACGGTTAAGACATCTGTCACTTCACTTTTGGCTTTCGTCAGTTCAAAGCAGTGGTAAGTTGCGAATGGGCAATTGGAGGGACCTCCAAACGCTCATGTGGTTGTACATAGATATTTTTTATGTTAAGGAGCTGACGAAATTGACAATCTATTCTTATATTATATTTAGGAGTTTTTGGTGTGAGGTCAGCAAATGCTGAGGTGGCAGCCCAATAACTCTTCCCTCCTTAATCCTTCATTCTCCTTCATTTTGGGCCCACATAGCTGATGTCAACTTATGGCCTTCTCCTTTTCTCTCTCCAAACACCTCCTCCACCTCAATCTGCCCTCCTTTTCCTTTATTTGACGTTCTCTGTCTCTTTCAAATTTCAAAATTTGATTTAATTCCCCCCCTCCTCTCCTCCTGTTCTCTGTTCTCTCTTTTGTGCACACAATCCTCACCGGAAATAGCTGGCATGGGTACAAGCCCGTGCGAAAAGTAATCCTCTCTTTTGAGCACACAATCGTCGATTTGTTTTGCTTCAAACCATACATTTCCATTCTTGGGCAGAGTGATCGACAATTGACTCCATCACCACTGATCGACGATTGACTCCATCTCAGATGGGGATGCCGACGTAGACACTATCGCCACCCCCCTCTCTCTCTCGCTGACAGATCAACCACGTTCACCTCTCTCTACGTTTCCCACCGC
Organism: Liquidambar formosana; assembly: GCA_039720395.1. Taxonomy (NCBI): domain Eukaryota; kingdom Viridiplantae; phylum Streptophyta; class Magnoliopsida; order Saxifragales; family Altingiaceae; genus Liquidambar; species Liquidambar formosana. Next base: position 40,594,467 of record CM077823.1, on the reverse strand, counting down.
CGGCGAAGATGCAGGTAAAGGGGTTCGCCGGAAAAATGAACGAGGTTAAGTCCTCTCCTTGATGACATCGTTTCCAATGGCCGGATACCTCTTCCTCACATCAACAACAACGACAACCACCTTACCCCCAAAAAAAAAAAAAAAAAAAAAAACAACGACGGCAACACCTTCAGATTTTTAGACAAACCCTCCAACTATGGGATCTTAAAAAATGAATGCATATTTTATTGTTTTGTTCTTGGTCCATGATTTCAGATTTCTACAAAAACCCATCTTCAGCAAGATCTACACAAACCCACCATGGTTTCAGACTCAGATTTCTTCGTCCATGTTCTTCCTCCATTTTTTCTGATCTGGAACTCGACGGTGTCCCTTGGCTCCTCGTCACCACGATACTCCTCACTTCCACCATCATTTCTCTCACCAGCAAGGTTCGCCGTAATCCTCCTCTCCACTATCATCTTCCTCTTCAGTCATCTTGGTGTTTGCTGTTTGTGATGATAGAAGAGGGCCAAACCCATGGTCGCTGATCTGTAACAAAGGGGCAAAACCAGATCTGAAGGAAGGCCAAACATCACTGTTTTAATAGATTTTTTTTTGCAATTATTTATAAAGTTGTTCATTGGGAACAATTGATTCTTTCATCTGAAATAGGCAAAAAAAAAAAAAAAATAGTGGTTTTTTTTACCCAAGAAAGATCAACAATGAAAGGAATTTCCATGTTCATATTTGCAGATGAAATGAGCCAGGCAAAAAAAATTGGTTTTACAATTTGCAATACTTAAAAATATATTGAACCAAACTGAAATTTACAGGTATTCTTGAATCTCTAAGATCGAGAGGTTGCAGTTGTTGGCAATAGAGGACAACGGTCGGCATCGTTAGAATGGTAGTAAACGAAGTTGATCTGTCGGTGAAGTGAGGGTTTGTTGAAGAGAGGGAGAGATGGTCGGGTAAAGTAACTTTGGGATTAACCAAAAAAAAAAAAAAAAAAAAGTAACTTTGGGAGTCTTTAAAAAATTAATACCTAACTTTGAATCGTAGCCGTCGATCTAAGGAGAACGGCCAGGATTAGCTTTTGTGCAGGATGCTCAAACGGCGTCTTCACCTGTTGGAATTGAACTGAAGGTTGGGGTTTTATGTCATTGAAGATGAAGGGTTGTTCATACAGTGGTGGGTTCACCATGGCTTCATGCACATTGCTTCATAAGTAGGGATGCAGACAGTTGAATTATACATAAAAATATGTTAGTCTAAATTCTAAATCACTAAGCTAAAAATTGTCTTCATATTTATTTGTAATTCCCGCACATCGCGCGGGTTTCTACTAGTTCTCAAATATTTAGGAGTAACATCACCTTTTAAGAGCTTCAAAGAGTGGGAGGGAAATCTGAAGTTACCAAGTGTCACCTTAAACCATCTCTGTTCCTTAAGTATTAGTGTTGACACCCGTGTTGAGGAAACCCAATTACAAACACATTTTTCGGATTGCCATAACCTTTTTAAACTCACTTTCCATTGTGTGGAGATAAGGAAGTTACCCAAATACCACCAGTTTCTTCCCTACCTCACTAAGTTAACCTTAACGAATTCTCGTCTCTCAGAAGACCCAATGCCCACACTGGAGAAGCTCCTTACTTAACTGTCCTCCGCTTACGTTTTTATTCAACATTTGGGAAGGAAATGGTTTGCTCTTCCAAAGGCTTTCCACAACTCAAATCTCTACGACTGTGGGGTTTGCACAACTTGGAGGAATGGCGTGTGGATGAAGAAGCCATGCCCACACTCTGTGAACTAGAAATTTACTATTGTCTAAATTTGAAGATGGTTCCAGATGGATTGAGGTTCGTCACTACACTCCGAGAATTGAAGATCTTAGACATGCCTGAAGAATTCAATAAAAGGCTTCGAGTGGTAAATGGAGGAGGAGGAGAGGATTTTTACAAAGTCCAACACGTGCCTTCCATCATCCTACCGAAGCAAAGATATATAGGATCCCTGTTTCCTTTCTTCCTCCGTGGAGTTTGATCATGTAATTCTCTCTCATCCCTCTGTTTCTCTGTTTCTCTCTGCTTTCATAAACTTTTCTCGGATTTCATGTCATTTACCTAGTACTAATATTTTTCCCATCTCTCGCTCTTATATCTCATTTTTCTTTTGCCTCCCGAGGAAATGGACGAAAAATGAAAAGAAGATTTTTTTAAGTCTTTTTTTTTTTTTTTTTTCAATTATCGGTTTTTGTTTTCAAAAAACAGAAAAAGAACCAAAAAAATTAAGTCTACTAAGTTTATTATCATTGTTTTAGACTCACTCGAGTAGAATTTTCTGTTTTATGGTGAAAATTTGGGGTTCAGAAAACGTCCTGCATTTTCTTGTGACCCAAACAGTGGGAAGATGATAAATTTTTTGATATGTTACTTCGTAAGTACATCTTTTTTCTTCGTGATCTGCTGATGCTATTGATTTTGTAAATTTTTAATATTTGTAATTGTGAATCATTAGTCCTGTGTTTGGCTCTTAAGACATCACTATCTGCTTTGGCTCTCTGTTTTCCTTCTTATTTTTCTTATTTGTCTGTTTTGTGTAGTTTCTATATCAGATTATTCTGTTTTCACTTTTCACTTCAAGATGAGGACCTTGATCCAGCATATGTTTCCTTATATACAAGCCTTCGTAATTGTTTGTTAACAACAATTGATTGGGCCTCTTCAATTGCGATATATGCATTTTGTTGGTTTTGTTTAGATCCACAATTAGACAATTGCGTGAGAAATATTATTGAACTAGTAGAGCGAAAACATGTCAATGGTTTCAATTAGGGTGTGCCCATTATGGTAAATCGATGCTAGAAGGAAACTGTTTGGAGCTAGCTTTGTTCCAAACATGGTGGAATACAAGACTTGCAATCTATTGAACAAAAATTCATTACTATAGTACGTTAATATAGCAAATGTAAGTTTTCCATGATTTTTTTTTTTTTCGTGCCATTGATGTTTGAAAGATTCAAGCTTGCATTTTGATATTTTGTGGGATTATGCTTGTATTTAGTAGTTCCAAGATTAGTATAACTATTCTAAAAGTTATACTAAGCTTACTGAAAATACAGAGTATTAATGATATTTTGTGGGATAATGAAAGACAAATCATAGTTTGAACCGAAAATGCTTTAAAATTATTGATTTTCGACAGAATATAATAGGAGATGAAGTAGTAAGCATCCAAAAGAGTAAGTCTGTAAACTCAATACGCAAATATTCAACTCTGTTGTGACAATGCTAGACAAGCTTATGTATCTGGTTCAATCGCTCATATAATAATCTATTGACTATTGTCGGATAAAATTTGTGATTGCCAAATTGCTCATAAATAGTTGAAATTGTTATGAATGTTTGAGGATGGCAATGCAATTTCTTTTTTCTACATTAAAAGACATGAGATAGCAGATTGCAATCTGCAATAAAGTAGTTGATGTTAAGCTACAGATCTACACTCAGGTCATGTAGTTATAAATAAACCAGAGCTTTCAAGAGATTTGATAGAAATTCTTATCTCTGGCTGCACTATGTCTCCCATCAGTACGATTCTTGTTATGGGACGATGGAATTTCTAGTTCACATGCTATGGTATGCTCTTTTTCATCTAGGTCATCCCATCAATTTTTTTGACTAGGATATCTCCCAAGCCACAGCTACCTCCTCATTTGACCTTGTATAACTAATCACATTCTTTTACATGGTCAGAAAAAAACAATCCTTGAAAATCGAAAAATTCATATTGTTTTATGATTTCTCCATCTTGTTTTATGATTTCATATTTATAGCATCTGTTCCTCTGCAATTTGACTGATTACATCATTTTTTTTCCTCCATTTACTTCTAGGTAGAGTCATCGATGAAGCAATTCATTCACTCCATGAAGAGGACCCACATGTATTCATTGCTCTTGATCTCTTGCTGTTGCCTGTAAAATTGATTCCCCAGTACTCGATGTGATTGTGCGAACTCATTTTTCAAATTTTTTTTTTTAATTTATTTATTAAGTTTCTCTTTGGTGTGGATTTTCATTTTGCTTACCATTATATGTGTGCTTTCGTATGTACTTGATCATGTTTATGATGAACTAGTTCAGCCTTTCTTCATTTATGTTCCTCTTGAAGGAGTGATGGGCATTTAATTTGAAATAACATCTTTATCTAAAATTTAATGATTAATTGTTTGGTTTCTGCTTAAAATAAGTGTAGACATATTATTTTGGGTTTTCTACAATATTTGTAAATTTTTATTTATTAAATTTATTTCCATTCAAATCTGTTGCTTTCATTGAAAATCCTCTTCTTGATATTTATATTGGAATACTACAGTTATGGTTGATTCCTAACTTTGTCTAGGTTTCAATCAGAGTCTAGTTGGTCAATACTAGAATAAATTGTATGCCAGCAGGCTTAGCAAGCTCTACAATGGAGAATTCTTTTTCACTGTTTCACGGCACACAAATTAAGTTAATAATTTTGCTTGTAGGATGACATCCTATTATAACATCTTCTTGTAGCCCTGAGCTTAATTCTAGAAATTGGTTACGAACCTCCTTTGTTTTCCTTCACATTTGTTGATGGAATTTGTGCTAAAGAATTTGCACAATGACTACAAGTTAGTGGGGACGAGTTTGGATGCCCCCATTGAAATCAGATCAGTTTTGCATTGATGGCATCTATGCCAGGACAAATATAAAAGTGATCTTCTCAGCTTATTTCAAGGACAAATAATTTAGCACATGTGAAATTGCTGAGGGATGAATAAGCTATGATGAAGGAATAAACAAGTTGTAGATCGAAGACCACCCAAGACCAGCCAAATCCCTAAACTTCTAAGTTCTAACGTTCCCCCACATTCCTTGGGAAAAATTTCTTTCTCCAAAACTAAACCTAATTCACACACCTTGTCTGAATTGGAACTCAATCTACTTTTGGTAACTGAAATCACATTAAGAAGTCATCATTAAGGAGCAATTCTATTATCACAACTCCTAATCACAATTTACATGCCTCTCATTTTTCTTCTTTTTGGGGGGTTAAGTGGTTGTCCTTGGGGCTACAAAGGAGAGAAAGCAACACCAGTAAGATCAGGATCAAGTGAACGGATAAGGCTAGGAGGACTAACCTTAATGCCAGAGCTCTGTTGTGAGATTAGCGTAAATGCTATGATTATCTTCCTTTTTTCTTTTGCTTGAAAAATAAAAATAAAAAAAATTCCCGATTCACATTTTAAAAAATGGGCATCATTATGGCATTATATTTCACATCAAGTTGGGACAAATCAGTCATTGAGAAAAGCTTCATAAAAGGAATGAAAAGTCAACCTAGATAAGCTTAGTATTTCATATTAGGTTCAATAGGTTGGATTTCTTTGTTTTTTTTAGTGGGTCCTTGACAATGAAAATTTTTAATTTCTTTCGTTTCCAACAATTTATCATCAACCAAACAAAGCTTATAAAAAAGCTAAGAGAGAGTTAAAAGTTAGGGTAAATTACATTAAGACCTCCTCTAAAATCTGACAATTACAAATAGACCCCCTCATGTTTTTGAAATTACATTAAGACCGCCTATTTTACAAAATAAACTATAAAAAGACCCCTCCCTCTAATCTCCGCCCATTAATCCGTTAAATCACTTTCAATTTTTTTCAAAATACTCTAATTACCCTTATTGGATGACAACTTCTATGATAAATGCATATAACTCATCAGTCCAACACATTCATCCAGTACATTTAATGAATTTATTTATTTATTGATAAATAACTAAAAGATTATATATAGATATAAGAAAAATGCCAAAAAGCTTAAATTTTTGTTCAACTGATGTGGCAACCGTCAGATTTGCTCATTAGAAACAATTATCTATTTAATTGATGTGTTAAAAAAAAAAAATTTTGATTTGCCAAGTTGTCACCTCATTTACCACCTCTATATGTGCATCTCCATTGTAATAATTCTTTTTATTTATTTCTACATATGAGTAATGCCGCATAGCCCTTCTTTTTTTTTTTTTAATTAATATTCAAATCTACTTACTCAAATGAGGTGGCAACTTGGCAAATCAATTTTTTTTATTTTTTATTTTGCAAATCAATTAAAAATTTAATTAAATAAATAATTATTTCTAAGGAACAAATTTGACAGTTGCCACATCAATTGGGCAAAAAATTTAAATTTTTTTTAGCATTTTTCTTATATATATATATCTATTATCTTTTAGTTGTTTATCAATAATAATTAAAAAATTCAAAAGTATTGGATGAACTATTGGACTGATGAGTTATATGCATTTAACATGGAAGTTATCATCCACTAAGAGTAGTTAGGGTATTTTGAAAAAATTTGAACATGATTTAACGGATTAATAGACGTAAGTTAGAATGAGGGATCTCTTTATAGTTTATTTTGTAAAGTAAGACGTGTCAGTGTAATTTTAAAAACGTGAGGGGGTGTATTTGTAATAGTAAGATTCTAGAGGGGTCTTATTGTAATTTACTCTAAAAGTTATATATAGGGAGCAATGCGGAATTTATCTTGGGGGGGGCGACTTTGTTTGGATGTAACTGTTTAATTTTTTTCTTTCTAACTCTATAAATTAAATAATAATTTAAATTAGCCTTCTTTATATAATAAAAATTAACAAGAACAAAGAAAATTGTTTAAACTTAATAATTAACACAAAAACTTAAATATTCATTAATAATATATATATATATATATTATTGATGAAATAATGTATGTATTAAACCAAAAAGGGGCATAGCCCAAGGAAAAGAGACATAACTTGAGTAAAACATGACTAAGAGACTAAGAGTTATTTATATAAAAGGGAAAAAAAGGAAAGAGATAAGAGTAGGGAAGTCAATTATAAAATCAAAGGGGTCAAAAATATATTTTAGAGGGGCAAAAATATATTTTAGAGGGGGTATATTTAAAAATATAAGCAAATATGTATACTAAAAAAAAAAATCCAATGAGTGAGGGGGTCAACTGCCCCCCCTCGATAGGGAGTGGGAAATTAGCTCTTGGTTGCATTGATGAAGCCTTGGATTAGTATATTCTGGCCTATACAGAAATGAGAATTTACTTCCCTAGCAAACTTTTAAAAACTTATATTGAGAAATTAATTTTTCACCAACAGACAATGTAACCCCACAACGAAATGTACGCAAAAAGGCTTTAAGGGCCTTTAAAGGAGTGGTGAGCCTTTAAGCTTTAGCCCAAGGCCGCTAGGTGCGGAAGCAGGCTGCTGTGATGCTGAGGTGCAGACAGGCTCCTGTTGGGAGGCCTCTATTGGCACCCAAAGACTTGCTTTTCATCCCTCGTTATTTTACTTTTTAAGATTTTATGAAAAATATAAAAAGTTTTCATAAAAACTGATCATGCTATATATTAGAAAACATCATTTTAAACAACTTTTTGGAGAAAGTTTTTCCAAAATTTATCGTTTAAGTGGACTTTTTAGTCATTTATGAAGCGAAGACTATAAATGACGAAAGGTCTACTTAAATGATAAATTTGGAAAAAAATTATTCTAAGAAGTTGTTCAAAATGATGTTTTCTAATAAAGTACGCAATTAGTTTTTCTGAAAATTTTTTATATTTTTCATAAAACCTTAAAATGTAAAATAATTGGAGGTTGAAAAGCAAGTCTTGGGGTACCAATAGAAACCCCCCCTCTTGTTGAAGCTGAAGCCTGAGTTTGGGCTCATTATGTGTGAATGTCCATAGCTGGGCTGGCTCTGCAGAAGTCACTCAATGAAATGCCTCAGCAAAGGCTAATCTCTCGAAACAAGCTGAAAAATGATAAACCATCACATTATCTTCATGTGCATCTTGACAGTTTCAATAATATGTAAAATATACTATAATTATTTAATTTTATTTTGGACCACGAAATGAGCCATTAAAAGATAATAACTAATAACTAATAAACCCATATATATTTCTAACATTTACACCAATTCCATCTAATTAGTGTAGACTGAACAGTGGGATGGTTTTCGAGGGGTCGCTCATATGGGTTGCTCTCGTCAAAGGCCGGCATAGTTTTAACGCATGCATTTTTTGGAATGTGGAGGATAGGAAATCCATCAGATTTTGGACCGATAAATGGACTATCATGGGTCTCTAAGGGGCCTTATTCACGGGCCTTTAAATATTGGGGAGTGAGATCGATTATTTGTAACCCTGAATTTTATTTGAACACCCCATTAATTTTAATTTCTCAAGGTTTTACAAAATTATAAAATGTTTTTATGAAAACTAATCACGTTATCTACTAGAAAACATTATTTTATTAATAATAAAGAGAATTGTATTTTTCAGGTTTGTCTTTCAAATTCCCTTATTTGATTTTAGGATTCATTGGACCACAACGTATTCAACAGTTTTCTAGTGGCCCCTATTGTCTTTCTTGGGCCGGGTCAAAATCGGCATACCAACTTGCTAATGGGGCATCTCACACCGGTCATTAGAAAATTAGTTTGCATTAAAATCTCGACGGGAGTAGACCTGGAATACCTCTAATTGTTAAATAAATAAAAATACTTTCTAATGGGCTGCCCTATTTGCAATCTCAATCCTAGGTGGTCTAAAATCTAGAATTTAATACCACCCATAGCATCCAGAATTTCCTATGGCTTTGTTTTCATGGCCGCCTTTCTTGTAATTCCAATCTCTTTCAAAGACATTACTCAGTCTGATTTATGCCCATTCTGTTTTGCTAGGCCTGAAATGGTGGAGCATATTCTTATAGAGTGTGACTATGCTAAGCAATTTTGGAGTGGGATCGCACTAAAATCTATCTCCACAAAGGCACATACGTCAGTTTGTCCTTTTTTTTTTTTTTTTTTTTTTTTTTTTTTTGGGTTAGTCCTTTTCCTCCTTTTTCTTGTTGGGAATTATGGAACAATCAGAACACATTTGTTTTCGAACAAAATTTAATCATGTGTAAAGACTATGGTAATGCAACCATAGCTAACGCCATTTAATTTATCACATGTGGGATAACTTTAAATCTTAGCAGAACTAAGCATAGTGTAATACTGTGAATCTGTGACAAGAAGGAAAGCCCCACCTTTTCCCTTCTTTTCAAGCTCAATAAGGATGGGCCCTCTCTAGGCAACCCAAGAAAGGCCTAGGGGATTTGTTCGAAGGGAGCGGCTATTGCAACCTCCTAAAGTAATAACTTACCCCTACCTGATATCCCGACCCCTCAAATATATATAGCCACCCCTCTAAAAGACTAAAATACCCCTCTTCTAAACCCTAACCCTCACCCACCCCATTCCCCTCCCCCACACAAGACCCTCGAGATTTGGAAGAAACACCCCACGCCCCCATAGCAGACCGGCGAGCAACGGCGACGGCGACAGTGACAGCGAGCACGAGCACCCTTCTCTCGCACCCCTCTTCTTCCTTCCTCCTCTTCCCTCTTCTTCTCTTCTTTTTTTTTTTTTCTTTCCTTTTCTTCCCCTCTTCCCTCCCGTTGGCGGGGGAAAAAATGGAGGCATCGCCAAAAAAATGGAGGCCCTTGTCGGAAAACACACAGATCTAACCTCTGCCCCTCTTCTTCCTTCCTCCTCTTTCTTCTTCTTCTCTTCTTCTTTGTTTGTTTTTTTTTTTTTTTTTCTTTCCCCTTTCCTTTTCTTCTCCTCTTCCCTCTCGTCGGTGGAAAAAATGGAGGTGTCGCCTGAAAAAATGAAGGCCCTTGTCGGAAAACACACAGATCTGAGGAAAAAAACAAAAGAAGAAAGAAAGAAAGAAGAGAGAAAAAGAAGAAGCACCATCGCCGAAAAAAATGGATGCTGGAAAACACATAGATTTGACCAACAGAGAAAAAAAAAAAAAAAAAAAAAGGAAGAAGAAGGAAGAGAAGAAAAGAGAAGAGGAAGAAGGACAGAGAAAAGAAGAAGAAGCACCGTCGCTGGAAAAAATGGAGGCCCTTGCCGGAAAACACACAGATCTGAGGAAAAATAAAAAAGAAAGAAGAGGAGAAGAAGAAGAAGAAGCACCGTTGCCGAAAAAAATAGATGCTGGAAAACACACAGATCTGACCAGCAAAGGAAAAAAAGAAAGAAAGAAAGAAAGAAAGAAAGAAGAAGAAGAAGAAGAAGGAAGAGAAGAAGAGAGAAGAGGAAGAAAGACAGAGAGAAGAAGAAGAAGCACCGTCGTCGGAAAAAATAGATGCTTGTGGGAGTGTTCAAACGTGAAGGATGAAGGATGAGAGGTGAGGTGTGCTCAGCATTTTGGTTAAGAGACTTAGAAGCCTATTTTGGTCATTTTAAATTATAATTCTTCTCATTAAAAAATTTAAAGGGCAACTTATAACTTAGGGGGTTGCAATAGCCGTTCCCTTGTTCGAAATCATTTGGGCCGATGGGTGAAGGGCTATGGCTGTACGCCTGTACCTTAGGCTACACTAAGGTGTGGACGGGACAAGTCAAAATCTTCTGCCCCTAATTCCTATCCCATCCTTCTGTCACCCTATTAATACTCCATATTATGACAAGTGTCTAATTCAAATCTTGAGTTTAACGGAGGAAACCTACCGTCAAACAATTGTTTGAGTTTATTTAAAACATAATAAACAATAAAAATAGAAAATTTCTTGCTCAAATCTCGAAGGAGCCGATTGACCACCAAATGCTGAAATTTCAATCCGACAAGTGTCTATTTCAAACAGTGTCCAACTGTCTCTAATTAGTGGACAAGAATGGTGAAATTAACAAGGAAAAATAATTAAAATGTGATTTGCAGAGCATGAAAACTGTCGGTCAAATGAATATAAAATAGGCATGGGAAGAGAATCCTTGATAGTTGTGAAAACTAAAAATAAAAAAAGACCTACATCTTCAGGTAAACCATTCTCAGAACGCCGCTAGAGGTGTGACTGATATAAAGTGAAAGACAGGATTGGTTACAGATACATAGAAAGAAGCTTCTATAGTTGCTGGTGTTTTGGTGGAAGAAATTACGAAGAAGAAGACGATGGCAGAGGCTGTAGTATCCTCCGTCGTGAAAACTCTTGGTGACTTGCTCATTCAAGAAGTACAGTTCTTACGCGGGGTGAAGGGGCAAGTGGAGAAGATGCAAATTGAGCTGAAGCTGATGCAGAACTACTTACAAGATGCAGATAAAAGACAGGATGAAGGTGTGATGGTTCGGACTTGTGTTTCAGAAATCAGAGAAGCTGCTTACGAGGCAGAGGCTGTCATTGAAACTCTCGCCCTCAAAATTGCATCCAGAAGAAGAGCAGGAAGAATCCGAAGCAAATTCATAAGGTATGAGGCTTTTGAAATTGACAAGGTTCGCTCCGAGATTGAGGCCATTACAACGAGGATCTCTAACCTCAAAACAAGTTTGCAAACTTATGGGGTAACACCTATAAGTAAAGCCGAAGGTGCAACTTCTGAGCCAAGGATGCAACAAAAGTTGAGGTGGTCTTTTTCCCATGTTGTTGAGGAGTATACAGTTGGGTTGGACGAAGACACAGAGATGTTGGTGGCACAGTTGGTGAATGACGAGCAGAACTATGGGGTTGTTTCTATTTGTGGCATGGGTGGTCTAGGCAAGACCACTCTTGCTAGAAAGGTTTACCTTCACAACGAAATTAGCCGTCATTTTGAAGGTTTTGCTTGGGCTTCTATATCTCAACAATTCCAACCAAGAGACGTTTGGGTAGAAATTTTGTTTAAACTCATCTCTCCATCTAAAGAGCAGAGAAGGATAGTTAAAGAATTGACGGATGATGAAGTAGCAAAGAAGCTGTATCAAGTCCAACAAGAGAAAAAATGTTTGGTGATCTTAGATGATATTTGGACTAAAGAGGCCTGGGATAGTTTAAATCCAGCATTCCCACCTAGAAAGGGAAGCAGCAAGATGTTGCTTACTACTCGCATTAGAGAAGTAGCCAACTACGTGGATGATGGAAGAGGTTTACTCCATGAACCAAGATGTCTAACGGAAGATGAGAGCTGGGAGTTATTTCAAAAGAAGGCATTTACAAGAAAAGATGAACCAGGTACTTTATACATTAATCCCCTCCATACTTTTGATCCGACATCTTGTCCATTGAAAATGTTATATTCTTGCTGGCCATCCCATTGCAATTTTATTGCTTCCACCGCACTTCATGTATATCCATTAATTTATTCATTCTTGTTTCTTCCTTGAAATTTCAATGAGTACATGCCCGCCAGCTATGATTGAAATTAGAAATAAAGAATTTTAGTATCTTCTTTCTTCTATCAAAGACTATAGAAATTTAGTTACATTTGTATATAATAGTTATAGCACCCCTGCATTGCATGTTAACACTTTTAAATAATAATAATAATAAATGATAAATGCTCATTGTCATGTATATTCATTACATTTTCCTTGCTACGTACCAATATATTTATATGAGTTGTAGACATATTTTTAATAAGAAATATGCGAGTTGATGAACATTCATGATAACTTAAAGTATTGTTAGTCCCAAAAATAAGAAATTTAAAATGTTGGCGTCTACTTAATCAGTGTCCAGAGATAAATTTTAGGGAGCTTTTGTTGGAGGTCCCTTGCATTAGAATTCTACTTCTTTTACGTCCAAGCAAAAATGTTTTTGTGCCAAAAGTCGCTAGACTGTGTTTTAGATCGATGAAACTATCCTTCCATACACCTTCAAAGTATAAAAGTACGTAGTTACAATGATGATGACTCAATTTAAGAAATTTTAAATTCCAAAATTCCATAACTTTTGCCTAGAATCCATTTTTTTAAAAAAATTAATGTTTTTGGAATCTACTCCTTAAGATGTGTCAAACAAGAGCCATGATGATAAAAACGTGTATAATTAAAATAAACGACGAAGAATTATTAGGTGACTGACAGAAATTCTCTATCAATTTATTTGTCAATTAAACCCATAAACCCTACTTTGTCATTTGATCATTGCTAACGGAGACTCTACTTAGATTGTATGAGTTTTCTTTGTTTTGAAACACCTGTTACTGGAGAAGTAGGAATTTTTTTTCTTTGTTTGGTAGACATAAGAAAACTTCGTCAAAAATAACAGAATATACGACTAGAAAAGTAGCCCAACTCAAACTAAAACATACATTGAACACTTAATTAGTGCTTTAATCTAAATAATACGTGTACAAAGTATTATAATCTTGTTTCCCATAAAGTAGAGGAATGATATATATACATATATATATGTTGGTTTTTTCTTTTTATTTTTTTGTTTTTTATAGTGCAGGCTTTAGCATTGGTACAAGCATGAAAGAGTTAGGGAAAACAATGGTCGAAAAGTGCGCAGGTTTACCACTAGCCATCATTGTGCTTGGAGCAGTTTTGGCAACAAAACATACATTGATTGAATGGAAAATGGTGCTTTCGTACTTCAGAACAGGCAAAGGTCATGAAGAACAAAACTCAAAAGTGCCTGAGGTTTTAGCTTTGAGCTACCATGAGTTGCCATATCGATTGAAATCATGCTTCCTCCACTTAGGCCATTTCCCTGAGGACTATGAGATACCGACAAAGAAATTGGTTAGAATGTGGGTGGCAGAGGGCATAGTGTCACCAATAGAAGGAGAAGTAACAATAGAGGATGTTGCAGAAGGTTACTTAGGTGAGTTGGTGGATAGGTCCATGGTTCAGGTAGGACAAAGGGGGTCAACGGGAAGGATTAAAACTTGCCGCCTCCATGATCTAATGCGGGACCTATGCTTATTAAAAGCAAAAGAGGAAAATTTTCTCAAGATTGCTCATGGTGGAGATGGAAGTGAGCTGGTCGTTTCTTTTTCTTCCACAGAAACCAATGCAGAGTCAAGCCGGCAAGTTCATAGACTTGCTATCTATTTAGGCGAAGGAACTCACGAAAAATTTTGTTCAGAACGTGAAAGAAGTGCCTACCTCCGATCTCTCTTATTCTTTAATCCATTTAGTAGTAACATAAGAATTTCGGAAGAGATGATTTCCATGTTCACCGACTTCAAATTCCTTAAAATATTGGATCTTCAAAATCTTACAATTGCAGGAAACTTTCCAAGAGGAATAAAAAACTTGATATACTTGAGGTACTTGGGTGTATATTGTAAAGGTATTCAAAATATTCCATCATCTATTGGAAATTTGAGGTGCTTACAAACACTAGATTTGAAGTTAGAGGACGAAGTGGGGATACCAAACACGATATGGAATATGAAACGGTTAAGACATCTGTTGTTACTCTATGTCAGGACTCCTATATTAAAAGGCAGTGGTAAGTTGCGAATGGGCAATTGGAGGGACCTCCAAACGCTCAAGTGGTTGGACATGGAGATTTTTGATGTTAAGGAGCTGACGAAATTGACCAATCTCAAATATTTAGGAATAAAATCATCTTCAGGTGCCTTCAAAGAGTGGGAGGGAAATGTGATGTTACCAAGTGTCACCTTAAACCGCCTCTGTTCCTTACGTATTAGAATTTGGACAAGTGTTGAGGAAACCCAATTACAAACACTTTTTTCGGATTGCCATAACCTTTATAAACTCACTTTCGGTGGGGTGAAGATAAGGAAGTTTCCTAAATACCACCAATTTCTTCCCAACCTCACCAAGTTAACCTTATATGAATCTCAACTTGAGGAAGACCCAATGCCCACACTGGAGAAGCTGCCGTACTTAACTATCCTCTGCTTACATTATGGGTCATTCTCTGGGAAGGAAATGGTTTGCTCTTCCAAAGGCTTTCCACAACTCAAATCTCTACTCCTTCGGGAGTTGTACAGCTTGAAGGAATGGCGTGTGGATGAAGAAGCCATGCCCACACTCTGTGAACTAGAAATTTACTGGTGCCCGAATTTGAAGATGGTTCCGGATGGATTGAGGTTCATCACTACCCTCCGAGAATTGAAGATCAAAGGCATGCCTGAAGAATTCAACAAAAGGCTTGGAGTGGTAAATGAAGGAGGAGGAGAGGATTTTTACAAAGTCCAACACGTGCCTTCCATCGTCATAACAGATTAAAGATAGGGATCTCTGTTTCCTTTCTTCCTCCGTGGAGTTTGATCGAGGCGAATCAAGTAATTCTCTCTCATCTCTCTGTCTCTCCTTGCTTGTACATCAGATCCAGCATATGTTTGTGAACAACAATTGATTGGACCTCTTCAATTTCGATATATACATTTTGTTGGTTTCGTTTCAATTAGACAATTGTGTGAAAAATACTATTAACCGATCATTCAGATTGTCTTTTAAAGTAGTTTATTAAACTAGCAGAGCAAAAGCATGTTAATGGTTTCAAAACATGGTGGAGTTGTCAGCTTTCTCTTATTACGTGTCAGGCATTCTGTTGGCGGAAGGATAGATTTAGTACAAGACTTGAAATCTATTGAACAAAAACTCATTACTAAAGTACGTTAATATAGCACATGTAAGTTTCCCATGATTTTTTTTTTCATGCATTTTGATATTTTGCGGGATTATTCTTGTATTTAGTAGTTCCAAGATTAGTATAACTAAAAGTTATATGTATTATACACGCTTATTGGTCTAAACTTCTTGAAAACACAGAATATTAATGATGATTTATGTGGAAACTGTTTCCTATGCTTGTCTTAATACTGAATGCTTGGTGAACGAGGACCAGCTAGACTTGTTGTCCTGGCTAATGAAATAGTCACAAAGTTAGGTATGACTCAAAACAGAGTTTGAACTGAAAAATGCTTTAAAATTATTGATTTTCGATAGAATATAATAGGTGATTGATGAGGTCGTAAGCATCCAAAAGAATGATTCTGTAACCTAATTAGCAAATATTCAACTTTGGTGTGTGATGCTTTTGCCGTAATATACTCCAAAATGACTCAAAGTCCTAAATTTTACACTACTAGAGAAGCGTATATATCTGGTTCTATCGCTGTAATATAACAATCTATTGACTACTGCTAGATAAAATTTGTGATTTCCAAATTGCTCACAAATAGTCGAAATTGTTATTTGTGTTTGGGGATGACAATATGATTTATTTTTTTCTAAATTAAAAGATATGAGATAGAAAATTGCAATCTGCAATAATAGTTGATGTTGTGCTACAGTCAGGTTGAGTACTCATAAATAACCCAGAGCTCTCAAGTGATTTGATAGAAATTCGTGTTTGTGGCTGCACTTATTGTTTATGATTTCTCCATCATGTGTTATGATTTCATATCTATGGCATATGTTCCTCAGCAATTTGACTGATTACATCTTCTCTCCTTTTCTTTTCTTTTCCTTTTTTTTTTTTTTTTTTTTTTTTTTTGGTCCATTTACTTTCAGGTAGAGTCATCGACTCATCGATGAAGCAATTCATTCACTCCATGGAGAAGACCAGCATGTATTCATTTCTCTGGACTCCTGATGCTGCCTATAAAATTGATTCCCAAGTACTTGATGTGATTGTGTGAACTCACTTTTCATATTTTTTTTTTAAGTTCCTGTTTGGTGTGGATGTTCATTTTGCTTACCATTATGTGTGCTTTCGTATGCACTTGATCAAGTTTATGATGAACTAGTCCAGTCTTTCTTCATTTGTAAATACAGTTGCAGACCAATTTATGTTCCTCTTGAAGGGTTTAGTAATGGGGCATTTATTTTGAAATTACATCTTTATCTAAAATTTAATGATTAATTGTTGGTTCCTGCTTAGAATAAGTGTAGACATATTATTTCTGGTTTTACTCGACGCTTTCAACTTTTTATTTATCAAATACTTTTCCATTCAAACGCCATTCCTTTAATTGAAAATCCTTTTAGTCGAGTTTGGATATATGCCCCCATTGAAATGGAATCAGTTCTGCCTTGATGGTATCTATGCGAGGACAAAAATGAAAGTCATCCTCTCAGCTTATTTTAAGGACAAATAAATTAGCACATATGAAATTGCAGGTCTTCCCCAGCTTCTCAAATGATGAGGGATGAATAAGCTCTGATGAATAAATAAACAAATTGTAGAAGACTACCAATTCCCTACACTTCCCCCTCGTCCCCTGGGGAAATCTCTTTCTCCAAAACTAAACCTAATTCGCAGACCTTGTCTGAATTGGAACTCAATCTACTTCAGGTAACTGAAACCACATTGGAAGGGCATCATTAAAAGAGCAGTGCTATAAATCAAGACTCCTAATCACAATATACATGCCTATCATATTTTTTCCTTTTCTTTATTTGGGTTAAATGGCTGCACTTCTCAAATGGCCTTGCTTTCTCTCCTTGGGGCTAGAAAGGAGAGAAAGCAAGACCAGTCAGATCAGGATCAAGTGAACGGATCAGCCCAGAAGGGTGTGTCTCAGGAATGGGCAGTTGGGAATTCTGCCAACACGTTCCTTCCCTTCCCTAAGGTGTATATGCATCAACCAAGTGAGCCTTTAAGCTCTAGTTCGAGGCCGGTAGGTGAGGAAGTAGGCTGCTGTGATGCTCAGGAGCAGATATGCTCTTGTTAAAGCCCAAGCCTCATTTTGGGCTTATCGTGTGTGGATTTCCATACTTGGGCAGGCTCTGCAGAAGTTACTCAATGAAGGGGGCAGTTATTGCCACCTCTTAGTTTTATTTATACCCTCTTAATTTTTTAAAAAATTTTATGAAAAATATAAAATATTTTTATGAAAATTAACAGCTTTTTCTATTAGAAAATATCATTTTAAACAACTTTGTAGAAGAAAGTTTTTTCAAAATTTGTCGTTTAAGATGACGTTTTGGCCAAAAATGAAATAAAGACCGCCAATAACCAAAAATTCCACTTAAATGATAGATTTTGAAAAAATTTTCTTTTACAAAGTTTTTTAAAATGATGTTTTCTAATGGATAGCATTACCAATTTTTATAAAAACCTTTTATATTTTACAAAAGCCTTGATAAATTAGATGTGTGTGTAGGCAAGAAGGCTATAAGGGGCTCTTAGGGAGCGGTGAGCCTTTAAGCTCTAGTTTGAGGCCGGTTAGTGAGGAAGCAGGCCAATCTCTTGAAACAAGCTGAGGTATGAGAAACCATGACAGTATTTGGATTTTTATATATTTTTTGCATCGGTTAAGTGTGTTGAATGGCTGCCAATGTGGGAGAACAGATTGATGGAAGCAGCCCAGGCAACGGGATTGGATAAAGTTCGGATGAAACTAATGGAGAGGAAGAATTGCTTTTATGATTAGGATGGATCCATTTGTATGTGTTTGAAAAGTACAACAGCTTGTTTTGGTCTCTATAATTTCCTTGGATCTTTTATTATCCATCATTTCAGTTTGTCCGTTTTTCCTTTTTGTAATCATGCCTAAAGATTATGGTAATGCATCCGTAGCTAAGGCCATTGGATTTTATCACATTTGGGGTAACTTTAAAACCGTAGCGTAACTAAGCATATTATTTAGAGGGCGGCTATTGCAACCTCTTAACTTTATTTGCATACCCCATTAATTTTAATTTCTTAAGGTTTTAGAAATATATAAAAGGTTTTTTTAAAAACTAAGTACATTGTTTACTAGAAAATATCATTTTGAACAACTGAGTAAAATAAAGTTTTTATAAAATCTATTGTTTAAATGGACTTTTTAGTAAAAAAATAAAACAAAAAGGGCAAATGGCCAAAAAATTTACTTAAATGATTGATTTTGGAAAAAACTTCTTCTACAAAGTCATTTAAAATGAGTTTTTTAGTAGATTACATCACTAGTTTTCATAAAAACCTTTTATATTTTCATAACATGCACTTTGATTAACTAAAATAATTGGAGGTGCAAATAAAATTGAGGGATGGCAATAGCCACCCCAATTTCTAAAGACCAAGCTCAACCCATGGGCTTGGGTGTTTTTGAGCTAGGGAACGGCTATTGCAACCCCCCAATACACTAAATTGTCCCCCCATATTTTTTACTTATAAAAATCATGGGGCAAAATTACCAAAAAGGGCTTAAGTACCCTCACCCACCCCACCCCACCCCACCCCACCCCACCGGCGACCCTCTTCTTCCTTCCTCCTCTCTCGCACCGACAGCCCTCACTCCTCTCCCTCCCGTCAAAACCCTCCTCTTTTTTTTCTTATTTCCTTTTCTTTTCCTTTTCTTCTCCTCTTCCCTCCCGTCGGCAGCCTCTGTTTTTTCTTTCCTTTTCTTTCTCTTCCCTCCTGTCGCCGGAAGAAAAAAAAAAAAAAAAAAAAAAAGGGGAAGAACCTCCTTACGGAAAAAAAATGGAAGTTTTGAAATCTTTTTTTTTTCTTCTTTCCTTTTCTTTTCCTTTTCTTCTCCTCTTCCCTCTCGTCGGCAGCCTCTTTTTTTCTTTCCTTTTCTTTCTCTTCCCTCCCGTTGCCGGAAAAAAAGAAGAAGGGGAAGAACCTCCTTGCTGGAAAAAATGGAGGTTTTGAAAAAAAAACCTCCCTTGCACAAATCTAACCAACAAAGGAAAAAAAAAAAAAAAGAAAGAAAAAAAGAAGAGGAGAAGAAGAGAGAAGAGGAAGAAGGGGTGCTCGCGCCGTCCGCCGTCGCCGTCGCCGTTCCTCGCCGAGAATGGGGTGGGTGAGAAGGGTGGATGAGAAGGGTTAGGGTTTATTTAGAAGGAAGGGTATTTTAGTCTTTGAGAGGAGTGGGTATATAAATTGAGAGGGGGGGGGAAATCAGGTGGGGGCAAGAAATAGCTTCGGGGGGTTGCAGTAGCCGCTCCCTTCGAGCTAATATCTCAGAGGCTTGGGCTTTGGGGTCGGAGGCTTTTCGGCTCCAATTTGGGACTCAAATACACTAAATTAGATGCAATTTGTATATTTAACTTCAAATTATATATTATTTAACTTCAAAATTTCAAATTCAAGTTCAAAAAAGAAATATAAAAGGTTATATTTATAATTTGAAGTTATAACATAAATTATTTTAACTTATATTTGATATATATACATATACAGTCCCTTCTTATGGGATTAACCTAACCTAACTTTAGGTTAGATCACTTTCTAAAACTATAAATGTTATTCATATTTTACGAAACCAACCGTTAGATTAGATAACCTTATCATGTAAGTGATACATACCAAAAATCTAGTTGATCCGAGATTTATTGCTATTCAATCCAAAAATTACATTTTTTAATAAATGACAATCACTCATTTTGGACATTTATGAATGAAGTAGTTCTTAACCTCAGATCAACTTAATTTTTGGTATGCATGACCTTCACATAAAGTAAATCTAATTTAATGGTTGGTTTTGAAAAATAAAAATCAGAAATATAGTTTTGGAGGGTAACCTAACCTAAAGTTAGGTTAGGTCAATCTCATAAGAAGGGAACTCTGTATATATGAGTATATATTTTATAATTAAATTTCCATTTGGAAAGTTCGTTCACTTTATCAAAAAATTTAAATGTGAAAATTCATCACTTTATCAACTAAATTGGAATTTCAAATTGGAATTTGATAATGTAAAATATAAAATTGAGCTCTACTTTATTCAAAAAGAAAAAAAATGCAAAAAGGAAATTCAGGCTTTCTTTCTCCTAGAGTTTCGAGGGTTTTCATGTCAGGCCCGATTGTGAACACTAGCCCCAAGCCCAACCCAAGTATCCTAGGGCCGAGCTCGAGATTGGGCCATCTTAAAAGTTTACTTGAGAAAGGGGGCCTCTATTGGCACCCCAAGACTTGCTTTTTATTCCCCATTTATTTTACATTTTAAGGTTTTATGGAAAATATAACATGTTTTCATAAAAACTGATAGCGTACTTTATAAGAAAACATTATTTTGAACAACTTTTTAGAAAAAAGTTTTTCCAAATCTATCGTTTAAGTAGACTTTTTTGCCATTTATAGTCTTCGCATCATAAATGACTAAAAAGTCCACTTAAACGATAGATTTTGAAAAAACTTTCTTCCAAAAAGTGATTCAAAATGATGTTTTCTAATAGCTATCGCGGTCAATTTTTTTAAAAACCTTACGTATTTTTCATAAAATCTTAAAGTGTAAAATAAGTAGGGGATGAAAAGCAAATCTTTGGGTGCAAATAGAGACCTTCCTTGGGAAAATATGTTACATTGCTTTAGAAGGCATGATTGAGTTAATAATTTGTACTGTTTTCTTCGACAAAATCTTATTATAACTAAAGCTTGTCATAGTCAAGGCCCTTGAGTTTGTGTAATTTTCTAGAAATTGGTTCACTAAACATCATCAAGTGGAAAGAGAGAAAGAAAGACAACGAGTCCCCATTTAATAAAGAGAAATTAAAAGAGGCTGGATCCATTTGATACCCCTCTAGCCTCTTAGTGCTTATCGTCTAGGGAAAATATGTCAGCATCATTCTATTAATTTTTGGAGGGTAATGTTTTATTGGTTGATGGCGAAAAAATAATGACAAATAAAAAATTATTTTGTAAAAAAAACTCTTAAATTAATGAGGCCTCACATTAACAAATAAAGAAAACGATTACAAACAAAGAACATGTTGACAAATCAAAAAATGAAATAGTAGAGATTGGATTCATAAAGAAACCCTTGTGGTATCCTATGGCCCCACGGTACTTGTATCATGTATGAGTTTTTTGAAACTGTGTTTCTGAGAATAATTTTTAAAGAACATAATCAAACAGACCCTTATCGTCTTACAAATTTTTTTTCCCTGAAAAATAATGTCTTATTAGTTGACAATAACAATGAGATGAGATAATATAACAACAATGAAAGAAAATTAAATAAAAAGAAATGACTTGGATCAAGTCGTTCTTAATGTGATATTCATCTAGTGCTTATCATGTAGAGAAAATATGTCAGCATCTTCATTCTATTTTCTTTTCTTTTTTTTTCCCATTTTTGGATAGCAATGTCTTAATAGAAAAGGCAGAATAGACAATGAAATAATTAAAGGAACATAGAAAAGGCATAAAAAAACAATGGCTTGAGGGAGATGTGGTTCTTTTATTTTGTGGGCTCATTTAGGTCTATTTTGTCATTGGTTCCCCACCTGGCTAAGAAGCTACTAGAGTTGCATCGCGTAGAGTTGTCACAACTCAATACCTTTTTTTACATTTTTTAGCTTATTAAAATAAAAGATAAAAACAAAAAACTAAATATTAAAAAAGACCATCTTTTATTTGGAAAACCATGTGGTCAAAATGCCCCTCCTAAATGGCTACTAGAAGAAGTATGACTGCTATAAAGTGGGGACGAACTTAATTAGAGACCTACAGATACACTGAAAGAAAGCGTCTACTTCTCGTTGTTTTGGTGAAAGAACAATAAGAAGAAGAAGAAGATGGCTGAGTCTGTAGTATCCTTTTTGGGGCAAAAGCTCAGTGACTTGCTTACTCAAGAAACGAGATTCTTGCTCGGGGTGGAAGTGCAAGTCAATCAGATGCAGACGGAGCTGAAGCGGATGCAATGCTTGTTAAAAGATGCAGATAGAAGGCAAGAGAAAGACGAGACAGTTCGTAATTGGGTTTCAGAAATCAGAGAAGCTGCTTATCATGCCGAGGCTGTCATTGAAACTTTCGCCCTCAAAATTGAAGCCAGAAGAAGAAGGCGAATCCAAAACAAATTCAAAAGGTATGCTTATATCATCATTGAAGCTTTCGAAATTCACAAGGTTGGCTCCGAGATTGAGGCCATTACAACCAAGATCTCTAATCTCAGAACAAGTTTGCAAAATTATGGCTTAACACCTGTAAGTAAAGGCGAAGGCTCGAGTTCTGAGCACAAGACGCAACAAAAGTTGAGGCGGACTTATTCCCACGTTGTTGAAGAGTATACAATTGGGTTGGACCAAGACACAAAGATTTTGGTGGCACAGTTGGTGAATGAAGTGAAAACCTGTGGGGTTATTTCTATTTGTGGCATGGGTGGACTAGGCAAGACCACTCTTGCCAGAAAGATATACCATGATAATACTCTCAGGCATCATTTTGATGGTTTTGCTTGGGCTTCTATTTCTCAACAATTCCAACCAAGAGATGTTTGGGAAAGAATTTTGTTTAAACTTATCTCTCCATCTGAAGAGCAAAGAAGGGAAATTAAAGAATTGACAAATGATGAAGTAGCAAAGAAACTTTATCAACTCCAACAAGAGAAGAAATGTTTGGTGATCCTTGATGACATCTGGACTAGTGAGGCTTGGGATTGTTTAAGTTCAGCATTCCCAATTAGAAAGGGAAGCAGTAAGATGTTGCTTACCACTCGTATGAAAGACGTAGCCAAGTATGTAGATGATGGAAGGGGTTTACTCCATGAACCACGTTGTCTAACTAAAGAAGAGAGTTGGAAGTTGTTACAAAAGAAGGCATTTCCAGGGAAAGATGAACCAGGTACTCTATATACAAATCCAGTCCACTCCACACATGTTGAACTTTCAGGAATTTATTGAATTTTCTGGATTTTTTAAAAATTTATTTAGAATTTATTGAATTCTAAATCTAGCAATTAGTGTTATCATTAATCGTTTTTCATTGAATTGAAGTAGACAGAAAAATATCACGTAACCTCTGTTAATTTCATGAACGGTGATTAACGATAGCACTAATTGCTGATTTTGTAAGTTGTTTGGAGCACATTGCAACCATTTTTATTTAAGGGTTAGTAGAAAAGGGGCCAAATATTAGGAGGTTCTTGTAGTTTACCCTTGCTTTAAATAAGAAAAAAAGAGTTGAGAAAAGCCTATTTTATGGATGGAGGCATGAATAGTGCACTCTCCTTAGAGAAGATGCGTATCATTTTACATTGCTTGGATAAGATAAGTATCATTCTACGTTGAATTATCAACATTAACCTCCTAAAATACAACATAAAATAGTTATTGCGTATTTGTTCTAATAGAGTTGAGGTTGACTAGATTTTCTGGTATAGTAGCAAATAAGGCTCTTAACTGAAACAATTTATCATTTTATCATTGGAAGACTCAAATACCAGTGAATACATGGATGAATCCGAAATGATATCATTATATTTATACTACTAATCATTGACATAAGTAAACAAAAATAAATAAATAAATAAATAAACAATGATTAGTACAATGAAAAGAACAACGATAGACATTATGTTCTAAAAAAATCTAATGATTTTTAATTTCTTTTAAGTTGTGAGAGCCATGTATGATTATTTTAGTTTGATGTAAAATAGTAATCTGTTGAGTTCCTATTATTTATAGAATTCAAGAAAACTATATATGAATTCTGCTGAGTTCATAGTTTGATGTAATCTGTTGAGTTCCTAACTATTTTAAGGTATAAAAGTATGAATTCTTGAATTTATTAATTTGAGCTAAAGAATAAAATTAAATAAATAAGTTTGGGAATTAATTAAGCAATTTTATTCTAGATTGGGCAGCTTTCTTAAAGCATGGTAAACGTACTAGTGAAAGAACTATACCTCATTAATCGATTCACGTATAAATGGTTTTAACTATATTACAAAGTAGTTACTACTTACTAGCCTCCAACTCTGAATTTAAGCTTTTAGAGATGTAGTATTAATTTGCTTTTTTTTTTTTTTTTTTGGTTGTTTGGGTGGCAGGCTTTCGCATTGGTACAGACATGGAACAGTTAGGGAGAAAAATGGTCAAACGGTGCGCAGGTTTACCACTGGCCATCATTGTGCTTGGAGCACTTTTGGCAACAAAACATACATTGGTTGAATGGAAAATGGTGCTTTCGTACTTCAGAACAGGCAAAGGCCATGAAGAACAAAACTCAAAAGTGACTGACGTTTTAGCTTTAAGCTACCATGAGTTGCCATATCGATTGAAATCATGCTTCCTCCACCTAGGCCATTTCCCTGAGGATTTTGACATACCGGCAATGAAATTGGTTAGAATGTGGGTGGCGGAAGGCATAGTGCCACCAATGGTTGAAGGAGGAGTAACAATGGAAGATGTTGCGGAAGGTTACTTGGGTGAGTTGGTGGGCAGGTCCATGGTTCAGGTAGGAGAAAGGTCAATGGGAAGGATTAAAACTTGCCGCCTCCATGATCTTATGCGAGACCTATGCTTATTAAAAGCAAATGAGGAAAATTTTCTCAAAATTGCTCATGGTCGAGATGGAAGTGGGCTGGTGGGTTCTTTTTGTTCCATGGAAACCAATGCAGAGTCAAGTCAGCGAGTTCATAGACTTGCTATCTATTTAGGTGAAGGAACTCATGAAAACTTTTGGTGGGAACGTGAAAGAAGTCCCTACCTCCGGTCTCTCCTATTCTTTAATCCTTCTTGTAGATCAATAAGAATTTCGGCAAAGATGATTTTCATGTTTACTAACTTCAAAATGCTTAAAATATTGGATCTTGAAAATTTTGAAATTATAGGAAACTTACCGGGAGGAATAAGAAACTTAATACACTTGAGGTACTTGGGTTTATTTTGTCATGGTATTCAGAACATTCCATCGTCCGTCGAAAATTTGAGGTGCTTACAGACTCTAGATTTGAAGTTAAGGGGTGAAGTGAAGATACCAAACGTGAAATGGAATATGGAACGGTTAAGACATCTGTTACTTCGTTTTGAGGATACCATAAGCAGTGGTAAGTTGCGACTGGGCAACTGGAGGGACCTCCAGACTATCAAGTGGTTGGACATAGAGATTATTGATGTTAAGGAGCTGATGAAATTGACCAATCTCAAATATTTAGGAATAAAATCGTCTTATGGTTGGAGATTCAAAGAGTGGGAGGGAAATCTGATGTTACCAAGTGCCACCTTAAACCACCTCTGTTCCTTAAGTATTAGAGTTGTCACCATAGTTGAGGAAACTGAATTACAGAGACTTTTTTCGGATTGCCATAACCTTTATAAACTCACTTTCGATAGGGTGAAGATAAAGAAGTTACCCAAATACCACCAATTTCTTCGGAACCTCACCAAGTTAAGCTTATGGACGTCTGAGCTAGAGGAAGACCCAATGCCCACATTGGAGAAGCTGCCAAACTTAACCATCCTCCGATTAAAATGGAGAGCATTCATTGGGAAGGAAATGGTTTGCTCTTCCAAAGGTTTTCCACAACTTAGATCTCTACTACTTCTGGACTTGCCGTACCTGGAGGAATGGCATGTGGAGGAAGAGGCCATGCCCAGACTCCGTGAACTAGAAATTAACAATTTCCCGAATTTGAAAATGGTTCCAAATGGATTGAGGTTCATCACTACCCTCCGAGAATTGCAGATCATAGACATGCCTGAAGAATTCAACAAAAGGCTTCGAGTGATAAATGAAGGAGAAGGAATAGGAGGAGGAGGAGAAGATTTGTACAAAGTCCAACACGTGCGTTCCATCATCATAAGTAGATATTAGGATCTCCATTTCCTTTCTTCTTCAGTGGAGTTTGATCCAAAACAATCAAGTAATTCTCTCTTATCTCTCTGTCTTTCTCAGCTTTCATCAAGTTTTCTCGGATTTCATCTCATCTAACTAGTAGTAATTGTGTATTGCACTAGTAGAGCAAAAACATGTTAATGGTTTCAATTAGGGGGTGTCCGTGATGGTAAATCAATGCTTGATGGAAACTGTTAGGAGTTAGTTTTGTTCAAAACATGGTGGAATTGCTGCCAGTTTTCTCTGATTTCATGTCAGGCATTCTGTTGGCGGAAGAAAGATTTAGTACTAGACTTGCAGTCTATTGAACAAAAAATTCATTGCTATAGTACATTAATATAGCACATGTAAGTTTTCCATTTTTTTTTTTTTTTTTTCATGCCATTGGTGTTTGAAAGAGTCAAGCTTCCATTTTGATATTTTGTGGGATTATGCTTGTATGTAGTAGTTCCAAGATTAGTATAACTAAACTTCCTGAAAATGCAGAGTATTAATGATGATTTGTGTGAAAAGTATTTCCTATGCTTGTCTTTAATAATGAATGTGGTGAAAAGTATTTCCATCAGTACGATTCTTGTTATGGGACGATGGAATTTCTAGTTCACATGCTATGGTATGCTCTTTTTCATCTTGGTCATCCCATCAATTTTTTTGACTAGGATATCTCCCAAGCCACAGCTACCTCCTAATTTTAACCTTGTAACTAATCACATTCTTTTATAGGATCAGAAAAAAACAATCCTTGAAAATTGAAAATTTCATATTGTTTTATGATTTCTCCATCTTGTCTTACGATTTTATATCTATGGCATCTGTTCCTCTGCAATTTGACTGATTACATCTTTTTTTTTTTTTTCTCCATTTACTTCCAGGTAGAGTCATCGATGAAGCAATTCATTCACTCCATGAAGAGGACCCACATGTATTCATTGCACTTCATCTCTTGCTGTTGCCTGTAAAATTTATTCCCCAGTACTCGATGTGATTGTGTGAACTCATTTTTCAATTTTTTTTTAATTTTTAATTTATTAAGTTTCTCTTTGGTGTGGATTTTCATTTTGCTTACCATTATATGTGTGCTTTCATATGTACTTGATCCAGTTTCTGATGAACTAGTTCAGCCTTTCTTCATTTATAAATACAGTAGCAGACCAATTTATGTTCCTCTTGAAGGAGTGATGGGCATTTATTTTTTAAATAACATCTTTATCTAAAATTTAATGATTAATTGTTTGGTTTCTGCTTAAAATAAGTGTAGACATATTATTTTGGGTTTTCTACAATATTTATATATTTTTATTTATTAAATTTCTTTCCATTCAGAATCTGATGCTTTCATTGAAAATCCTTTTCTTGATATTTATCTTGGAATACTACAGTTGTGGTGGATTCCTGACTTTGTCTAGGTTTCAATCAGAGTCTAGTTGGTCAATGCTAGAATAAATTGTATGTCAGCAGGCTTAGCAAGCTCTACACAAATTCAGTTAATAATTTTGTTTGTAGCATGACAACATATCATAACATCTTCTTGTGGCCTTGAGCTTAATTCTAGAAATTGATAACCAAACCTCCTTTGTTTTCCTTCACATTTGTTCATGGAATTTGAACTAAAGAATTTGCACAATGACTGCAATTTAGTGGGGACGAGTTTGGATGCCCCCATTGAAATCAAATCAGTTCTGCATTGATGGTATCTATGCCAGGACAAAAATAAAAGTGATCCTCTCAGCTTATTTCAAGGACAAATAAATTAGCACATAATGAGATTGCTGTGGGATGAATAAGCTCTGATGAAGGAATAAACAAGTTGTAGAAGACCACCCAAATCCCTACACTTCTAACGTTCCCCCTCATTCCTTGGGAACAATTTCTTCCTCCAAAACTAAACCTAATTCGTACACTTTGTCTGAATTGGAACTCAATCTACTTTTGGTAACTGAAATCACATTAAGAAGCCATTGTTAAGGACCAATTCTATTGTCACAACTCCTAATCACAATTTACATGCCTATCATTTTTCTTCCTTTTGGGGGGGTTAAGTGGCTGTCCTTAGGGCTACAAAGGACAGAAAGCAACACCAGTAAGATCGGGATCAAGTGAACCGATAAGGCCATGAGAACTAGCCTTAATGCCAGAGCTCTGTTGTGAGATTAGCGTAAATGCCAAGATTATCTTCCCTTTTTTTTAAATTCCGATTCACTTTAAAACAAAATGGGCATCATTATGGCATTATATTTCACATCAAGTTGGGACAAATCAGTCATTAAGAAAGCTTCATAAAAGGAATGAAAAGTCAACCCAGGTAAGCTTAGTATTTCATATTAGGTTCAATAGGTTGAATTTCTTTGTTTTTTTTGGTGTGTCCTTAACAATGAAAATTTTTAATTTCTTTTGTTTCCAGCAATTTATCATCAACCAAACAAAGCTTATAAAAAAGCAAAGAAAGAGTTAGTAAGTTATATATAGGGAGTGGGAAAAAGAGGGGCAAAACAAAAAATTCATGCAGCAAACATTAGCTCTTGGTTGCATTGATGAAGTCTTGGATTAGTATATTCTGGCCCATACAGTAACGAGAATTTACTTCCTTAGCAAACTTAAAAACTTATATTGAGAAATTAATTTATCATCAATAAACAATGTAACCCCACCACCAAATGTAGGCAAGAAGGCTTTAAGGGCCTTTAAAGGAGTGGTGAGCCTTTAAGCTTTAGTCCAAGGTTGTGATGCTGAGGTGCACACAGGCTCTTGTTGAAGCTCAAGCTTGAGTTTGGGCTCAATATGTGTGAATGTCCATAGTTGGGCAGGCTCTGCAGAAGTCACTCAATGAATGCCTCAGCAAAGGCCAATCTCTCGAAACAAGCTGAAAAATGATAAAACCATCACACATTATCTTCATGTGCTTCTTGACAGTTTCAATAATATGTAAAATATTCTATAATTATTTAATTTTATTTTAACTAATAACTAATAAACCCATCTATATTTCTAACATTTATACCAAGGCCATCTAAATCGTGTAGACTGAATAGTGGGATGGTTTTCGAGGGGTCGCTCATATGGGCTGCTCTCGTCAAAGGCCGGCATATTTTTAACGCACGCATTTTTTGGAATGTGGAGGATGGGAAATCCATCAGATTTTGGACCGATAAATGGACTGCCATGGGTCTCTAAGGGGCCTTATTCACGGGCCTTTAAATATTGGAGAGAGATCGGTTTTTGCAATCCCTTAATTTTATTTGAACACCCCACTAATTTTAATCCCTCAAAGTTTTACAAAATTATAAAAGGTTTTTATAAAAACTGATCGGGTGGCCTACTAGGAAATATCATTTTTATTAATAGTGAAGGGAATCGTATTTTTCAGGTTTGTCTTTTGAACTCCCTGATTTGATTTTGGGATTCATTGGACCAATTCAACAGTTTGCTAATGGCCCCTATTGTCTTTCTTGGGCCGGGTCAAAATCAGCATATCAACTTCTAATGGGGCGTTTCACACTGGTTGTTAGAGAAATATTCCAAGTTAAAGTCTCGGCGGGAGTAGGCTTGAAATAACTCTAATAGTTAATAAATTTTTTTTAAAAAAAGAAAAGATTAAAAACTACTTTCTAATGGGGCAATCTCAATCCTAGGTGGTCTAAAATCTAGAATTTAAAACCACCCATAGGATCCAGAATTTCCTATGGCTTTGTTTGCATGGCCGCCTTGCTTGTAATTACATTCTCTTTCAAAACATTACTCAGTCTGATTTATGCCCATTCTGTTTTGCTGGGTCTGAAATGGTAGATCATATTCTCAGAGAGTGTGACCATGCTAAGCAATTTTGGAATGGGATCACACTAAAATCTCCACAGAGGCACATACCTCAGTTTGACCTTTTTCTCTTCTTTTTTTGTCATTTTTTTTTTTTTGTTTTTTGTTTTTTGTTTTTTGTTTTTTTTTTGTGTAAGTCCTTTTTCTCCTTTTGCTTGTTGGGAATTATGGAACAATCGGAATCAGATTTGTTTTCAAACAAAATTTAATCATGTCTAAAGATTATGGTAATGCAACCATAGCTAAGGCCATTGAAATTTATCACATGTGGGATAACTTTAAATCTTAGCAGAACTAAGCATAGTGTGATAAGATGGAAAGCCCCCACGTTTTCTTTCTTTTCAAGCTCGAGACGGATGGGCCCTCTCTAGGCAACCCAAGAAAGGCCTGGGGAATTTGTTCACAAATCATTTGGGCCAATGGGTGAAGGGCTATGGCTGTAACTTGGGCTACACTAAGAGTGTGGAGGTGGAGCTATGGGCCCTTCGGGACGGTCTCGATGTAGCCTCCAAAAGCAACATTTGCTCTTTGATGGTGGATATGGATGCACAAGCGGCAATTGATGTGTTTAAAGGCGTTTTTTCTACGGCTATTATATGTGATTGCAAGTGGTTTAATGGGGAAAGTTTCTGGGAAGTGAGTCTTATACGTATCAGGAAGGTAATCAATGTGCTGATATTTTGGCAAGGAATGGTGGGTCTCATAATGTTGGTTGCATGGTTTATGATAGCACTCTCAATTTAATTTGTTTGTAGTTAGCTTGTGAAGCTCATGCTAAGGGTGTTCTATTTACCTGGTCTTGTATCAAACAATTATATTTAGTTTCTAGTTTATAACATGGAGAGAAGCATCTCAACCACCATTATTTGATCTTTTAGGGCTTGGGCCTTCTTTTTTTTTTTTTTATAATTATAAATTCTCTCTTCGGCCTTATATGGTAAACTAGTGTGAAAACCCAATGGTGTTCCACGATTAGATATTAAGAGGGGAAGTCACTTTATGGGAATCTAGCAAGTTTTCTTTTCTTATATATGTAACAGGTGAACCACGTGAAGCCCTAAGCCATAATACCACAAAAAAGTAAACTAGAAAAAGAACAAAGGTCTAAGATCAGTCATGTTTCTAGAAGTGAGTCTTATACGTATCAGTAAGGTAATCAATGTGCATTGGAAAAAATGAAAGGTATCCAAGATCAATCAAGTCAGGTTGTAGACTAAGCCGAGGCCATGATTGCACAAGCAAACAAGCACTTAAAGGAGCTGTTGCTTTTGCCTTAGCCTTTTTCCTTCTTTTATTTGATGGATCGGGCTTTCCTTTAGTCACTTTAGAAAAGGAGATGCGACTCAAACGAGTGCTTTGGTAAAAGGTGTGAGCCATTTTAGAATTATTAAAGAAGTCAGATGGCACCACATGGGTTTCTTTGGGATGCGATTTTGAGAAGAATCCTTATTAAAGCCAATCAGATGGCACCACAAGGGTGAGGTAGACTTCCAATCAAACGGCTGCCCGGATTTCACTACACAGGTGGACGGCACTGATGAGAGGAATCCTTATGGGCCAACATCACCCTCGAGACATATGAAGTGGGAATGTGATTTTGAGAGGGTGAGACTCAACCAACCCTCAGTCCTCGGCATTAATAGCATTTGTTGAAATACATTTATTGAACCATATCAACTCCCCCACCCCCCAACCAAAGGGGCGCCCCTACCTTAAGCCTCAACAACCCGTATTAAAGCCACCCACACACATGACCTGCAGAAGGAGTAAAAGCCACACAAACCCAAACTAGTTGAGAGAGAAACGTATGCATGTGGAGTTCATAAATGAGGCAGTGGGCCAGGAGTCTAGGAGTATTCAGGTGGTCCCGAGAGAGACTCCCTGCTATTTTGTAACATGTGACCCGGACCTCTGTGGAGCCCTCACCCAAATACAACCAAAAAGTATATTGGAAAAAAATGAAAAGTAGCCAAGATCAATCAAGTCAGGGTATAGACTAAGCAAAGGCCATGATTACACAAGCAAACAAGCAATTAAAAGAGCTTATGCTTTCGCCTTAGCCTTTTTTTTCTTCTTTTGTTTGATGGATTGAGTTTTTCTTTAATTACTTTAGAAAAGGATATGTGACTCAAACGAGTGCTTTGGTAAAGGGTGTGAGCCATTTTAGAATTATTAAAGAAGTCAGATGGCACCACATGGGCTTCTTTGGGATGCTAGCATCACTTAATTTAATTTAATTTTGTAAAATTAATTTATTTTTGTACGAAGAGCCCTCACCAGTTAATTTCGGATCCCCTTCAATATCTCGCAATGATAAGCTAAAGGCTTATAATATCTCGCTACACGTACCGGTAAACTAAAGGCTTACGAGAAATTAATAATCATACAATCTCGCTTGAATGACTCCCAAAAATTGGCATGTGCAAAGTCTTTGGGATGCGGGCCCCACTTTTTAAAAAATTTTTGATAAACAAAACTACATTGATTAAGTACTAAAAAGACGAAAGCTTTCAACTCCTTCACCCTTATCCACAAAACAAAACAACGAGAGGGATGGGAATGGAATTTACGTTATATTTTGATAAAGAATTTTTAAGTAAAATTGCTTTTAAGATAAAATTTGTAAAATTTTTATAAGAATGAGATGAACAAAATTCTTATAAAAATTTTACAAATTCTATCACAAAATCAAATTCCACCTAGAAATTCTTTATTCAAACATAATGTAAAGGTATTACAAAAAGCAGGTCAACGAGCAAGCTCATGGACCGCACTATTAACCAACCTCGGAACCGACGAGTAACCCAAAGGGGTATAGATTCTAATAAAATTTTAGCATAAAAAATAAGAGATTGAATGGCCCATTGAGGGAGAAGATTCCAATCCGCTACAACATTGGTTAAATTAAATTAACATTGCATTTGTTTTTGGATGAATTTAATATTATTTTATTTATTTGGCAATTTCATTAGTTAAAACCATCGTCAGCATCTGACAATCGTCACATGCATATTCAAAGCATTTGCGACCAAAAACCACATGCTTATTGCATTTTTTAAGTTTTTAAATTGCAATCACATGCATGCTTATTGCATATTTTAAGTACGGAGTATTTTTTTAATCCACAATCGCACGCTCATTGCATATTCAGTTTAAAAACCAAATTCACACGCGGATTGCATATTCCTAGTAATTGCAATCGCATCCTCGCTACGTATTCACGCGTGCCTCTCCTATTGGAAGGTGGAATTGGAATTGAACTTTGAAATTGCAATTCCACATCTGATTCCGATTCCAGCAATATTGGAATTGTAATTCTTTTTTCTTTTTTTTGTTGATAACATAAAGAATTGAAACACTAGTACAGTAGAATCTGTTTCTATTGTGAATACCACATTCAAAGTTTTCACATGGAAACAAAAACCACATGATAATAAAATCAGAAAAAGATGGAAATTAAGGACCTCCAATGGTGGTCATCGAAACCACGTAGTTTGCCTATTAATTGAGATTAAGGAGGGTTGGGGGTTGGGATAGATTCTATCTATTACCATAAATATTATTATAAAAAAATATATTAAAAAAAAAAAACACTACAGATTTTGGAGGTTTTTTTGGCCTACATAAAAAACTAGGAAAGAGGTCGTCGCTTTGGTTTTTTATAAGAAATTGTCTATAATATATGTATAAAGAAGATAAATTATGTGAAAGCATTCTTAAATTATAGGTTAGTTTTTTTCACCAAACGATACGAGAACACACAAAATTGAACAAATAATTTAGGGCATGTTGCCAAGGGCCCTTGAATCTAATGGCTGTCCCACCCCAATAAGAACATGCATTTAATTTGTGGGGTCTTGGTTTTGAACTTTGCATAGGTAAGAGAGAGAGAGAGAGAGAGAGAGAGAGAGAACAATTTTAGTGCATTTTACTTAGTATTGAATGCATAGACGTAGCAAAGAGATAGAAATTAAACAATTTTAGTGTATTTTACATAATATTGAAGGCATTGACGTAGTATAAACCATTAAAGATTAAGACTACCCGTAAAGAAACTCAATAATGCTATTTATCAATAATTATAAGATATCTCTGCCTTGCTGCTACAGCTCTATTATAATGAACTAATCCTAATAAGAAAAAGGGAAAAGGAAAAGGAAAATTACCAATAATGGTAAATAACAATTAGGAATCTTCTAAAATTTACCCAATATGGTAACCTATTAGGACTCAATTTAATTTGTCTAATTAAAGCTTAAAAAGTACTCAAAATAAGTAAATAAAACCTTAAACTTATAAATAAAAATGAAAATTACACATCTAAAAAAAAAAACAAAACCTATCCAACAGTTTTGATTGGCCGAATAAAAACATATTTTGAATATTTCAACTACTTCAATCTCTCTTCAAATTTATTCTCTTTGAATGTGTGGCTCAAATTAACTTCACTACGTACAGTCTCTAGTTGATTCGTTGATTGACAAGATCAACTAAATAAGTATTGAACATGAAATTAAAATTTTCATTATCAATTTAATCAATTCATCGTATATTGTCGTTCAATGGAAGATCAGTTAAACTAATAACTTGAATTGATCTTGTGATTTGATCTCACCCTAAAATTTGATGAAATTTTGCTATTAATGGTTTCCTTCAAGCTTCTTGCTCAACAATTACAACCTGAACTTCAACTAATACATTGTGTTCAATACCCAAACCAACTTGTGGTGTAGGATCAATGCGTTCACAAAGTTCACAATTATAATCATCATGACCATTTTCATGATTCAAATCCTCCTCTTATAACGTAGCAAAAGAAGAGAGTTTGACCAGTTGAAGTGCATGGTCTTACTAAAGTAATTTAAAGGAGATCACTAATTACAACTTGCTATTCCTCATGGCCGAATTTTTTTTATACAAATTACAGGGTATCGCACACAAAAACACACAAAGTTATTAGGGACTCAAAATAACTCTAAATGAATAGAACCCAAAATAGAGTTGAAAACTGAATAATATATATAACGGAAAATGGTTTGTAGGAGCAATTTGTTAAAGAAAATGGTGCAGTAGTCTCTTCAACCAGATATTGTATAATTTTCTTTGCCCCATGTTTTTTTTTTTTTTTTTTTTTGGGTGAATAAATTTTTTACTGTTGCTTAGAATGCCTACAAATTTGGAAGGTTTGGCTCGAGGAAAGCTATAAGCTGATTCTAGGTTTTTGTGGCATAATTTTTGAGGTTTTAAAAAGAAATGATTTTGTCATGTACTATATGGACTGCTCCCAGGGGATTTACTTTTTTTTTTTTTTTTGGGGGGTAAAACTCTTGGTTTTAAACTGAATTAAGAGGAGATAAGCCGTGTCAATCTGAATGATCTTTCTATATGTATGATGCTCGGATTATGATGAATAGAATTAATTAAATTCTTTATTTTGTTATTATCAACTAGTATTCATTTTTCAAAATCATGACCCTTGCCCAAATTGGATCACACAATTGTAGATTTATACAAGAGATAATTGAGCTTTCTTGTTCTTTGATAGTAAATTTTTAAATTATATGTCAAATTTTAATAAAAGTGAGTGTAAATGAAATATGCAGAGTTAGAAGGCTTATGAGTAAATACACAGCAGGCAAAATGTCCAAAGCATTCAAGCACGT
The DNA here is from genome assembly GCA_039720395.1 of Liquidambar formosana. Taxonomy (NCBI): domain Eukaryota; kingdom Viridiplantae; phylum Streptophyta; class Magnoliopsida; order Saxifragales; family Altingiaceae; genus Liquidambar; species Liquidambar formosana. Next base: position 40,558,692 of record CM077823.1, on the reverse strand, counting down.
CCCTTCGCTACAACTTTTGGAGGATGTCTTGTACCTGACCAAAATTTAACTTCAATTCGTTTTCTTATTTTTGTTATCTCATTTTGTCTCCATTATTTCAATGGTTGTTATTGTTTTTCAAGACCCAATGGCCAATGTAATATAGAAATTAACTAAGAAAATTTGATATTATTCTTTTAAAATAGATCACCTCCTGTGCACGATTCTATCTCATGTCTCTATTTTTGTTTTTATCTTTTTTTTTTTTTTAAGAAAAAATTAATTATTACAAAAACAAGTTGATCACTAGACTGTTCAAAAATTAGATTGAATTGAGCTAGTAACTATAAGTCTATAACTAGCGAAATACTAGCTAGTAACTTGCTTTTTCCCTTTAATAATTTCATTGATTAATTTATGAACCTTTGAGATGATTTATATTGTTGAGATAACTTTTTAATAATCTATTTTAAACGTGCATCTACATACAAATTGAATATAACTTAAGATAGAACCACGTGCGTTGCAGGTGCATGTGCAACAACTAGTAATAAATAAATATGGAGATAAATGATTACCTTGCCTAAGACGTACCGCTTGTTAGAATAATATGCCCTTCCGGGAATCATTAATAAGAATCGAATAAGAAACATAAGTGATGCAATTATAAATTATTTGAATCCATTTGTCACAAGAACCCAAATTGCGAAGAGTGGCAAAAATAAAATTTCATTTCATTCTATCATAAGTTTTTTCCATATCAAGTTTAATTGCATTCTACGTTTTTTTTCTTTTTAATTTTTTGAATCAATTCATGAGTAATCAATATATTATCACCAATATTCTGATTTGAGATAATAAAAAAAAAAGTGCCTTGCAAAGGTGAAATAATTTTGTTGAACATGGCCTTAATGCTATGTTTGGATAAAAAAAAATTTAGGTGGAATTTGTTTTTGAGATGGAATTTGTAAAATTTTTGTAAGAAATTAGAAAATTTCTTACAAGAATTTTACAAATTTTATCTCAAAAGCAAATTCCACCTACAAATTCCTTATCCAAACATAGCTTAATGGATTTTCCAAAATTCTATCTATAATTTTATAACAAACATTACATAAATTGATAGGCCTAAAATGCGAAAACATCTCAGGATGGTGTCAGAGATTTCGAACCGAATTTTTAGTTATTAAGCAACAATAGTTATAATACCACGCACACACATCTCGTGTATATATTGGGACATGATAACACTAAGACGCAATCTCATGACATATATGCAGATGTGGGAATGCTATTGCCGAGATAATGATATATGCGCAAAAAAAAATAAAAATAAAAATAAAAATAACGATTTATTACTTATGGCAGTGTCGGTGGAGAAGCAATATTTGGAGCGAGAAACTGCAAAACACCCCACCAAAAAACAAAAAACAAAAAACAAAAACAAAAAGTAGGAGTAAAAAAAAGGTTATTGTAATTTTTTTTTTTTCCTTATTTTTGCCAAGGAAAAGTTATTGATATCGTGTTTCTAAACACCCCATTATTGTTATACTGTATAAAGATACTCTAGCTCACAGGGGTTTTTTAGTGGACTGTTTCTAACTTTTCAGAATTTTGGTACTCGGCACTCAGCCAATCCTACAAAAATTGACTTGGGCACATTATGCCTACTTTCAAATTCTACGGAATCGTACCGCGTATTATGATTCCATTTCATAGTCGTATGTATTGATTTAAAATTAAAAGCCTAAATGAAAGAAGACCAAAACTTGAGTAGGTTAGAATTAGGAAAATTTTGTGAACAATAATGATATAGTAAAATTGAAACCCCTTCTACTAAAAATAAAAAGTACCTGGGGAGCCAGAAATTTGTAATTTGAGTGGTCGGCTTAGTAAAATTTAGTGCAGAAAATTTTTAAAGGGATATTATATGGCACAACCTTTTTAATATAAGCTCATCGTTTATTGCGTTGATTAATGATGAATATTCTAATAATTTATCTATTATCATTTTACTTGCAAAATACATTGCATCAATATTTAATCTTATCACAAGTCACAGTGTAGAATACTGTAGATATTAGAGCAATAAACAAAAATAATATAAGCAAATTTCATAACCTAATAACAAATTTTAGCATACGTATGTTATGCAGCTAATCAAAAGAATTGAGCATCTATACAAAGATGGTATAAAGGTAAGTCCAAAGTGTTACGGCCGACTCAATGAAAGTATCATAAATTGGGGTTATTGTGGTAAAATGACAGTGTTAGTTTGGATTTGGTGAGGCGTGTTCTACCATTTGAGGTGTCCTCATGTACAAATTTATAAAAATCTTGAATTTTACTAGGTCAAGTGTCAAATTTTTTTAAAACTTTGAAAGGGCATGCCCCCCATGTCTTAAGGTGGCTCCACCCCAGTAATAAGAGAAAAATCTTCACAGGATTAATAAACACAAGTATAAAAATAAAAAATATAATTGGCTTAAATATCCCATTAGATACCAAAGAAAAAGGCCTACAAAGAATTCCTCTAATAAAACTCAAGGATTAACAAATAATAATAAGATTCCTATTTGTTGGAAATGTAGAAAAATAGGTCCTTACAAATTGACTCAACTGAGTTAAGAGCGCATATAGATTCCTGCTTGTTGAGCTCGTCTAAGCCCTTTTTATTATTGTTTCAATATTTCTTCCACTAAAATGGAAACTGTAATAATCGTGTTCAAATAGAATTATCACATCTAGTTAAATAAAATTAAAGAAGAGTTATCATTTCCGCTGGGGAAGGCATCCCTCCCAAAAAAAAGGCCAACCTCGACATAGTGGGACGTTTTTGTAGAAGGAATATATAGGCCGAAGGCGGCATGAGAGATCGTGGTGTACCAGGCCTCTGTAACGTGCACGTGATGACATTGACAAGGGCAACTTTTTGTTTTTTCACTTTTTCATTTTTCATTTTTATTTTCTTTTGTTTTATTAATGCGTTCATCAAATTATGTTACTCACGGGATCCGCTCCAACTTAAAAGCTCACTCAGGAAAGGCAAAAACTTACATGTAAGTGTGACACTGTCACGTGGTGTGGTATTATAGATCAATCAAAGGTAAACAAATAGGAATGTCAGCATATCTTCTGGATCCGTAATCCTACTTTGCCTATAGTGGAAGAGGATCCTCTGTCATAGTATGGCAAAGGATGATCTTACCATGCTTTGAATAATAGAGAGACATATGGCGGAAGGGCTGATCTGACGGACATTACTCTCTCAAACTCAAAACGACTCGTTTTGACGCATCCTAAAAGGTACTCTTGCTAGTTTGCCGGTGAGACTCGGAACCCATCAACCGGCTTTACTAGAACCATCATCATCCCCCTTAAAAACACAAGCATGTATATCAACAATGTTCAGGTTAGCTGAAGCTTACATACCAGTATGTAAGCTGAAGCCAATCTAACCGTTGATGCCAAGTGAGCTTCTGCCAATGGTTGAGATTATGTCTCTTTACTAGGTACTGTTGTATATAGCTAACTTAATAGGCCCCTTCCTATTCACTTACTCAGTATTCCCTATTCCCTAACCTACTGTCTCAGCCCTCACGCTCACGCCCTCCATCGTCGCCGGCCTCTGCTGTCGCCGGCTCGTCGGCTCACCCTCACACCTTCACTCTTCTGGCCCTTCACCTGAACATTGGCGGGAAAAAGGAAGATGAGATCGTTGGCGGTGGGGGCAGAAGCCCCCGATCTGGTGTGTCAGCTCGACAACGTTCAAGGAATGGTTGATGCCCTCACTGCCGTCCGATGGAAACGCCATCAGGTATGTCCCTCACTCTTCCCTTCGCTTCTCCTTCGTTGCCCCCTTCTCGACTTCTAGGGTTTTTCACATTAACTGAAATAAAATCGAGGCTCCATCTGTTTGGTTGTTAGGAAAGAACGAGAAAAAAAGGGAGAGAAAATGTTTAGAATTGGGTTCCTTTCTTAAAACATTTTTTTTGTAAACATTTTCTCTCCTTTTTCTCTCGTTGTTTCACAAGAAACAAACAGGGTGTTAGGGTTTCCATGACTACTCTTATTCTTGTTTTGACTACTATTATTTTGATCAGGACGCAGTTGTTGAATTGTCGGAACACAGCGTCGTCTTGATCGTCGAGGACACCGGTTGTCTTCAAGCCAAAGTTTATCTACAGCGTGAGGTGTTGATACCACCTTTTCTTTCTTAATTCCTGAACACTCTGTTTTGTTGCCGAGAAAACACGAGAAGAAAGAAAAATAGAGACTTGACAAACCTAAACCTCCACTGGAGTAGGGTACTCTCTTATATGGTGCAAGGCCGGGTCGGGTATGGGCAGGTCGGGCATGGATGGCCCAAGGTCACAGTGGATCGGGGATGGAGTTCAATTCCCCTCCCGGTCGGGCATGGGCTTAGGAGTTCAAAGTCGGTGTCGGGCATGGGTAGTGCCGACCCGCATCCGACCCAACCCATTGCCATCCCTAGTTGGTGGAGTGGTGGTTTAGTTTTGATTTTCAGTGTGTAGTTGTATCAGGCTTGTCTTCATCCCACTAAAATGAGGATGAAGTCAAGCCTATAGTTTTATTAATGGTCTGTAGTTTTTGTTGAGTTTTGCTGGGATTGTTTTTTGTTTGTCTGGTGTTGAGGTGGGCTCGAGTTTGGCTTGGAGGCTGTGCAAACACTTACTCTCCGAATCACCTATATGTGAAGCAGAGGATGAAGTCAAGCTTATATGGCTTGGTGTTGATATGATATCATATGAGGGAGATAAGGCTCTTTTGTGAAAATTAATTGCATGTATAGAACGAAGAAAACCCTCAACCAAATTGCTAACTTCTTGGTTGATTCCCATATAGATCACTTTCATTAACCAAAAGACGAAGTGATTCGCATATTACATATGCCTTAAGAAATTCCATGAGAAGCTTTATTGCAAAATTAATGGTCTGTAGTCTATGTATTAGCAATGTCGTTTAACTAGAGGTCCATATAGTGAAGCTGGAAGTTACCGAAATTAAGTTGATAATTTGTTTGTTAGTAGTGGTTAGTTATAGTGAGTTATAAATGATTTATTGCAGAAAAGTTATTTAAGAATTATTAATAAATTGATTTCTCTGCTTATAAATAAATTGCAGATAAGCCTAAGTTGATAATTTGTTAGTTAGTAGTGATTAGTTAGTACTGATGATTTTTGAAATGGTATTGTGGTATCTTTCCACTTCTTTCTCTGCTTATAAAAAAGACCTTCACCACTTCTAGTGTGTGGATTAGTTCATCAAGTTGGTTCTGGTAAGTTAGGTCTACAAGCAGCCAGCACTGTTCAATTTTTTTCTAGGAACAACTGGGCCATTGCTTTTTGGGTTCTTCAGTTCCAACCTTACCTTTTAGGCAGTGCCCATGTAAAAAAAAAAAAAAAAATATATATATATATATATATATTAATGGGGACCCTTCAAAGAGTGTCCCATTAGCATCAGAAAAAAGACTAGACATTATGCATATATATTTAATCCCTGCCCCACATAAAAAGTTGGTATATGCAATGGTAATGGTAGGTGCCCTATAAGTGTTTTTAAAAGGCCAATGCCCTACTCTTTATAAAATTCCTTCTAGACTATCTTCATCAAAAAAATTCCTTCTAGACTATGATGGGAGGAGTCAGTATCCTTTGAAAGCTTGGTAGGTTGTGTTGGAGGGGCTGTGATTGAGAAGCTTCATATGGGATATTTTCTCAAACTAAGTTACATGTTATTGGGGTTTGATTTCCCTAAAATTAGGTGCTCTACTTTTTTTTTTCCCTCAAATTTTTAGAATGAATTTCGTCATTGTTATGCTATATACAACACTACTTATACAGCAACTATGCTTATAAAACTATAAATCAAAGTGCCCCCAAATTTTTTTAAAAAATTTGACCTTCACGTTTTTTATTTATTTTTTATTTTTTCCCTCTCTTTCTTTCTCTCTCCATCCGTATTTTCTCTGTGTGTATAGATCAAAGTGCTCCCAATTTTGTTTTTATAAAAGTTTTGACTTATTATTTTCTCTATTCTCTGGAACAGCTTCTATAACTTCTTGTCCTAAGATACCCCCAGTGCATCTTGATCCGAGGCATCATCATCCCCAATTTCAAATAGAGCTGGCTTTATTTCCTCTACAAAGCCACACCTGATCCACCCTGCCAATACAAGGCCCCTCCGTTGTAACCTCAGGACCAATTGCTTACCTATCTGAAACCTTGTTACCGAAAAATTTACTGAAGTAGACAGCACACTCCCCTATCTGAAACCTTGTTACCGAAAAATTTACTGAAGTCGCTAGCACACTCCTCTTTAAATTTTTTACCATCTGTCACCTTTTCATCAATTTCCAAGTACCAGCCCAAAGTTTTATTTCTTGCCATCCTAGATTTTATAGAGTAATGAAAGAAACTGGTGTTGAATATTCACCATGGCACATCCTCCCAAGCTTTCTCAACTCCTCACTCACTGGATACATTAGAATTTACTACAACCATTGATCCATTTGGGCCTTTTGCTTTTGAATTTTAAAAGAAATATGAGCGTACTCTTTATTATTTAGCTCCTTTTACTCCTTGTTTTAAAAAATTATAATTTTTCACAACCCTGTAGGAAGGCTTGCCTTCTTCATTCCTTTCCCAACGTTCCTTAAATAATAGGAAGAAACTTTGGATCTTTCGCCCAAAAATTGAAAAAAAAAAAAATGAAGGATTTATTTCCAATTGAATTGTCTCTGCATACTATTATTGGCATTTGGAAGTCAACATCTCTCTAAAATCTCTATCTTTATAACTACTCAACAATAGAAGAGCTGCCAGAACAATCATTATCAAAATCAATTTGTTCTCTCTTTTCCTCTCAAGCATTATTAGTGAGAAATCTTAATTCCATCAATCATTCACCTGGCTCTATACAGGATTAATTTCTGAAAAAACATTAGATTTGGCAGATTGTAATTTGTCATAAATTCCGGACGAGCTTAGGAGTTTAATCTCATTAAAAAGATTGTCTCTTGGAGGAAACAACTTTTGTACCCTCCTGACTAGCATTAGTAACCTATCGGATAATGTATGACAAGGCTTAAGTGAATGTACAAGGCTTCAATAATCTCATTCAATCCACCATCCAACGGTTTAAAGATGTGGCTATCTTAAGTGTGGACACGCGGGTCTAGCATCATATGAATTCGGGTCTAGATAAAAAACCGGGTCAACGAAAAAAACCTAACAAAACATGGGAGTGCCGCGGGTCTAGCTCTGTCACTCTCTCTTCCCATCCGTCTCATCTCCTCCATTTCCTTCTCTCTCCTTCCGTCTGATCTTCTTCATTTCCTTCTCCTTCTCCATCTCAACCATCTCTCTCTCTCTCTCTCTCTCTCCCCTCCTCCGTCTCACCTACACAAACAACACCGGCGACACTTTGTCTCCCTTTGACCCAAACGCTTTCTTTGTTCCTACATTGATTTTGCCGGATCCAAAATGGATTTCGCTAGATCTAGAGTTAATCTCGCCGGATCTGAATGGATCTGGCCGAATTTGAAGGGAATCTCGCCGAATTTGAAGGACTTCTCCGTTAGAGCTATGGTTAACGCTTGTAAGGCAAAACATGTAGGGTGCATAGATATGGTGTTAGATCTTCAACACCCCCCCCCCCCTCCCCCACACCACAATGGAGGGTGCATAGAGATCTATCCGATTATTGTACTGCTTTTACTCAGTTATTGTACACACACTAGTTGATCCTTTGAAAGTTTTATTGGAAAGTTTGAATAGTTACTTATTTTTGTACTGCATATTTTGAGCCTTACATGTAGTAATATGTATTATAGTTTTATTTTTAATGACTTCAATAATGAAGGATAGTTAACTCTTGGGATATATTCATGCAGAATTTTTCTTTATGCTTGTAGGTTTATCATTGATTGGCTTTTGGAATGGGTGGCGCAGGAAAGATCAAAGGTAATGGTATGCTTAGTTTGATATTATAAATTTGTTATTTTTATATTGCTACTTGTGTTACATAAATGGTTGTTGCTTGATTATGTCTACTTTTATTATCCATAAGGGTGTTTTGAAATGATGCACTCTACCAAAAAAGAGTTTTTAACAGTGGAAATCTAAAATTGTTGCTAAATGTTATTTTTAGCATCTGGTAATTGAGTTGCTAGTTGCTAGTAAAATCCATGCTTTGCTATGAATTGTAAATTAGGTTCGAAATGAAGAATTATAGCTTAGGATGTTATTTTTCTACATTGGACTTTGAGTCTGTTTTCTAAATCTTTAAGAATCAACCGATTTAGATTAGTATAGAGTGGTATATTAATTTTTTAAATGGAGCAGCTTTGTTTTCCAGAATTTGGAATTTATATTTAATTCTTTTTTTTATAAAAAATTGGGAGAAGCTTTATTTTGAAGTGTTTTTGTTAATTTTATTATTATAACTATAGTTTACTTTATCTTAATCACGCTTCAAAATTCGTGGTGTGACAATTTTAGGTATCGGTGCTAAATGATTCTATCCATTTAGGGTCAGGAATCTTGTGATTTGGGGATTGAAGCATGATGATTACTTGTTTATTTATCTTCCTCTTGGAAAGCCGTATATACATATATAAAGGAAATAAATTTTATTTTCTTGGATAAAATGACCTTCATAAAAAAAAATCGATACCAATCAGATTTTGAGTTTTCATATTTATTATTAATTCAATAATTATTATGTTTTAACTTAATATTGTTGTTTAGAAAAGGAAAATTGTAGGAGCTAAGGCTGCAGTCAATTTGACTATTTTAATTTATAGAAGTAGGATCTTGTGATGCTACATGTATTAAGGTGATCATGAGTGTTAGTGGTGGTGTGGTGGTTAAGTTTTCATTTTTAGTGTGTAGTTGTGCAAGGCTTTGTCTTCATCCCACTAAAATGTGGATGAAGTCAAGCCTATAGTTTTCATTAATGGTCTGTAGTTTTGGTGAGTTTTGCTGGGGATTGTTTTTTGTTTCTCTGGTGTTGAGGAAGGCTAGATTTTGGCTTGGAGGCTGTGTGAGCACTTCTCTCCTAATCACCTATATGTGAAGGGGAGAATGTTTCATCGTGCTAGATTTATTAATAATTTGCTGCATTAGTATTATTATTTTTTAGTTTGGTTGCATTTGGAGGCTTCTAAACTGAATTTCCGCATTGAACTCTAAGGTAGGAACTACGAATCGCTATTGTTCATTGTTGATATTATGGTTCTAAATTATACACGTGTGTTGATTTGTTAATGATTTCATGGAACTTTATTTTTATTTAAAAAAAAAAACATATTTTCTGTTTTGAGTTTAACCATTTAAATTTCAGATTTGATGAGATGGAAAGAAAATAATTATTTGATGTTGAGGTCGTATAACGTCCAGGCTAATAGTCTTGACTAGTGGCTGGTCAAGAGAGATTGACTCGTTTTGAATCCAAAATGTATGAGTTTACAGCTCACCCCTTTGTCGCCAGGCCAACTCTCAGTTGGTTAAACGCAATAGATTCCATCAAGAAAATAATTGGGATAATCTAGATCACGTGGGGGAAGCATACTTGGAGCGGATAGATCAGCGGAAATCTAACAAATTAATTTTACTATGCAGCCTTAAATGGTCGTTACCTTCTACTTTGTTATTGGAATCACTTAAAAATCCCAATTTAAAAAGTATTATTAACTTAAAGGACAAAGACTAAAATAGAAAATTGTTTAGAAATGTGGTCTCTTGATCATTGTTTTATTCATGTAACCAAGGCCTTCTTTAATTTATAGGCTTAATTAGAATCATAATTAGGGAAGCTAAACGGTAAGGTTCACAAACTTTGGCAATTGAAGAGGTGGAGGTTGGAAGAGTGGTGGCAACTGGCATCCACCATAAGTTCATGTATTTACATCAGAAATCATATTTTAAGCACATGCGACAATGTTATTAACCAGGGGTGTTTATGGTTTAGGTTAAAATCGAAAATCAAACCGAATCAAACTAAATCGGTGGGTTTGGTTTGGTTTTTTTGCCATTAGGTTTAGTTTTGGTTCCAATTTTAGAAAACCGAATTACATTGGTTTGTTTTTGGTTTTCATGTTTAAAAAACCAAACCAATTTGTAAATTTTCTTATTGTTTTTCCCTTATTAGATTGGCATGTATTAAACTAGTTATTAATGTTGTGTGAGATATTAACACGTATTAGATTGGAGATTTGAACTTGGATTGACATATATAAGTCAATACTTTTCCATTTTGATACAATGTTTAATGTTTTTTTTTAGTTGCTAATGTAATGATTTTATTAAAAATGTTTTTATTTGGAGTTTGACTTGTCATTTTTTCCATTTTCAATTATTTGTTGCTATTTGATAGGATAAAACCGAACTGAACCGAACCAAACCAAAATTTTATGGTTTGGTTTGGTTTTTTTATACTATGGTTTGGTTTTGGTTTGGGAAAACAAAAACCGAAGTATAATGGTTTGGTTTGAAATCTGTCCTAAAACCGAACCAAACTGAACCACGAACACCCCTATTATTAACTGTTCTACCCATAGTGGGGAACGGGAGATTTTTAATTTAATAACAAAAAAGGCCAATTGAAGGGTCAAGACAATAGATTTTAGGAAACTTTACTATTTTTGCTAATATCCATTTTAGCTTTATTTATGGTTTAAGTCCGTATTTCTTTAAAAATTCACCAATTTGTCATTTTAGGATTATTAATTTCAATTTTGTGTCAAAGTGGGATTTACCACTTTTGGTAATTTTTGGTAAATCTCTATTTTCTCCTTTGTTGCTATTTTTAAAATTATGGCTTTTGTCTTATGGTATTATCAAATTTTGTAGCCTTGTTTTTGGTACCATTGCGGATTCATTGATTCCTTGTGGATTCAAGAACCTCCAGTGGACCATTGAGCTCTCTCTTGAATTAGCTAATTTGATTGCCATTGTCACGTGAGCCAACTAGGGTGGACAAACTTATTTGTATCTTAATCATTTTTCCCAAATTTTAGTAAATCTTATTAAACAAAATCCGCCTCTTTATGAGGCTAAGAAATAAGAACTTTGGATCCAGAAGTTAGTTCTTGAATATTGAAGAAGTTGGGGTTTCCTAGATTTGATCGTAATTAACAAGATTTTTACCTAAACATAATTGAATAATTTATGAGTGGAATATTAATACATCAGTGATCATATGGATAAGTACATTCTGGTGATATAAATAAGTTTTCTTGAATAATTAATACAGGTGTAAACTTAAAAAAATAAATCTGAGTAATATAATAAAAATACCAGAAAATAGACTTTACATTCCAGAAAAATGTAATGATTTATGGTCTTCTAAATTGTAATAGCTAGGGATATTTATTTATTTATTTTTAAATTTGTATAAATTAATCCTTAAACTTCTTTGAGATAAAATATAGATATGAGTGTCTGTGCAGTGTGTGTATTATATAAATGACACATATTAGGCAATCAATCAACTTTATTCTGGATTGTGCTATATTTTTTAAACACAACAAACCTAGGGATGGTTTGTTATTGGTGAAAATACCAAACTTTGTTTATCCAATTGCATTTTTTGAATTTGTTTACACAAAATTTAAGATGTAATAATTACGAGCCTCAAACTCTCAATTTTGTGAATTTATTTCTAGTTTATCTTTATTTAATCTTCTGGAGTTATAGTATTAATTATTATTGTTATTATTAATTTTTGTGCAGACTTGGAATTAGCAGTGGCATGGAACATTTAGAGACGGATGGTGTTAATTAAATAGTGCTGTGGTTTACCATTACCCATTGTTGTGCTTGGAAGAATTTTGGGAACAAAACACACATTAGAAAGCATTCAGTGGGAAGGTAATGGTTTGCTCTTCACAATGCTTTCCCCAACTCAAGTCTCTAGCTCTTTTCAACTTGCCTAACTTGGAAGAATGGCAAATATCCATAGAAGCCATGCCCAATCTTTGTGAGTTAGTTATCGACCGTTGCTGGAAATTGAAGATGGTCCCGGATGGATTGAGGTTCATCACTACACTTCGAGAATTGCAGATCGTAAACATGCCTAAAGCATTTAGAAATACGCTTCGAGTGTCAAATGAAAGAGGAGGAGGAGGAGAAGATCTTGACAAAGTCTACCACGTGCCTTCCATCATATTCAAGACAATAAATGATTGAGGCTAATCACGTAATTCACTCGCTCTCTGTTTTCGATTGGTGTTGATTTATCTTTCGCCGAAGCAATGGATAGTAACTTGCTTGTTGAACCAATTTTTTTTTTTTTTTTTTTTCTTCTAATTGTTGTTTGTGCATGGCCAGCTGTTGATGATTGAAAGATTTTAGCTCACATTTTGGTGAGTGAAATATTAACGGGATAAGCTTTGGGGAAACACTGGGTCTTGACCAAAATATATATATATATATATATATATATATATATATATAAGGATACTATGTGGGATTATGCTTGTATTCAGTAGTTCCAAAATTTGTACAAGTCAAAGTTACATGTGTTATATGACTTATTGATCCAAAACTTCAAAAAAACACAAAACTAATGATGATTTGTGTGTAATATGTTTCATATGCACGCTCACGTTTGGAACTGAAAGGTTGTTGAGCACTGGCCCAAATCATTGTCCTAGCCAATGAAAATGACAAATTCAGATATGACCCAAAATAGAGTTCGAAGCTAGGATGCTTTTTGTGTTAGGGTTCACATGTGAGTTTGTCCCACATTAGAGGAATAGAAGAAAGAAAGGGTCTTAATATACAAGTAATGAACTCTCCACTAATAGGTTTAGGCTTTTTGTGTGGATATGAGTTCCAAACTTGTATATTGAGCCTGGTGTAATGGATTTTAAACTCCCCGATCTCTCCAACATTTTGGATTTTGGATGAAGTAGTGAGCATCCCGAAAAATAAGTTTGCAGTGACTCGAACTAGAAAATTTTAGGTCCTGGTGTTTAGTATTGGCAAATTCAGGTGCCAAATGTCAAGGGCTATATTTGTGTCACTTAAATAAGATGGTTTTGGAGAGTTGAGACTTCTGGATTAAAGATTGCATGTGTGAATGAAACAAATTAGTCTTCTCATTTAGGCATGGGGCCGGTTATTGTCACCCCTCAACTTTACTTGCAACCCCCACATATTTTAAATTTCTCAAAGTGTTATGACAAATATAAAGAGTGTTTATGAAATTTGTTATGTTGTCCACTATAAAATATCATTTTGAACTACTTTATAGAATAAATCTAGTTTTTCCAAAATTTGATATTTAAGTGGACTTTTTGGTTATTTAAAGTCTTTATTTCATTTTTACAGAAATGAAAACCGTAAATAATAACCAAAAAAGTTCATTTAAATAATAGATTTTTGAAAAAGTTTATTTTACACAGTTGTTCAAACTAATGTTCTATTTCCTCTTATAAAGGGAGAGACTAAGGGTTAGAAACTTGACCCCCTTATTTGTGTAAAAAAAAAAAAAAACTAAAAATTGAGATGGTGATATCTCTCCTCTTATAAGGTGCAAGGTTTGGTACCCCAAAAAAATACCAAGAAAACTGCTGCATCTATATAGCTACTTAATATGTCATCATCTTCCTTTGTGATATATACAGTCTTTTTTCTTTGGGTAAATTGCACTTAAGGGTCCAGAGTTTGGGTCATGTTTCACTTAAAGGTCCCAAATTTCAATTGCGTCAATTTGGTACCCAAAGTATTAGTTTGGTTTTAATTTGGGGTCCACCGTTAGAAACCGTTTGTTGACCAAACGGAATTGCTTCTAAATTTGCATATGCAGTGCATGTGACCAAATTTAAATGACATTATCCCCATTTTACCCTTTATGGTATAAAAATCCTATTTTACCCTCCTTATTATCCTCTATTCCTTATTTTCATTGGATCTGGATCCTTTCCTCTCTGTCTCTCTCTCTCTCACACACACACACATCAAATCAATAGAGGTATTTCTAACCCATCATACAAAATTACATAATACAAGTACCTATGTAATAGTGTCTAATAACTTATTGTTTCAAAAATATTGATTAGTCACTCTAATATGATCAACCACTACTGAAGAAATACTGAAGAAATGGATATTTAAACCCTTGCTCCAAAAATCGAAATTGGTCAAACTATGGTCAAAGTAGTCAACTAAGGGTCATATGTGGTAGGATTCGTCAAGACGAATCCGCCTGTCAAATTTGGGGTTGATCGGTTTAACCTAAGGTCTTCAAAAGCATGAGTACACGATAGGTGTGGGTAGGTGCACCCACACTAGATCATACTTTCATACTTCGTCTCTAACCTCCACGGTTTGCATCTGAGATTCAGTTTCATTTTGAGTTTGTTTGGCCAACTTCTCTCTAACTTATCTCACTCATCTCTTGGCCAAATCAAGTGATTCAAAAGCCATTTTAAAGCTTGTTCAGCCCTATACAAGATTATATAAATGGTTCACACAAAAGTTCCTAAAAACACATGGGTTTCACAACCCAAAAATGGTTCGGCGACTGGTTAGCCAACCTAACCCGGCGGGAGCCATCAGATCCGAAGCCGGCGGGAGCCATCCCCAACACAGGAGAAGAATTCGAGAAAAAATGAAAAAATTACACCCAACCCAACCCAAGCCGCCGCCCTCACCACCACAGAGGACATCGTCGCCAAAAAAAAAAAAAAATTCCAAACCCGACTGTCAATGACTGGTTAGCGGGCCTCATCATCAAGCGCATCATGGTGCTTCGCTGTTGTGGATGAGTGTGGCGGTCATTTCTCTCTCTAAAACTCAACCAAGGCAGGTGTGGAGGACGGAGATTAGAGAGGGATGGAGGGAGGGAAAGAGTCGGCAGAGAAAAGTAATGGGGAAAGAAAAAGGAAAGAGAAGAAGAGGGAAGAGAAGAGACGAATGGAGTTTCATCACCGGAAAAAATGGAGAAATGACCCAGAGAGGAGAGAGAACAGAGACGATATTGGAGATGAGAGATGAGAACTGGCTGATATTGCAAACGACGTCGTTTTTTGGGGGCATTTAAGTCATTTTAGAGTTGCCGTTAACGCCGTATGTGATTTCTATTCAATGCTGAAATTGGGTACCAAATTGACGCAATTAAAATTTGAGAACCTTAAGTGAAACCTACCTCAAACCCTGGACCCTTAAGTATAATTTACCCTTTTTCTTTTTGTCTCAATGATATACAAATTAGCTAATTGTGTGGAACATTATTTTTTTTTTTTTTAATTTTTTAAATTTAGCAGATCATTCACACATTCATTTACATTATTGAGGATTTAATTATGACGTGTCCATGATAGAAGATTAATGCTAAACATGCATGGTGCGATTTCCAGCGTTCAATCTCTTATTGCATTTTAGGCTAACTGATAGCGAAATGATAGATGTATAATCAGTAATAGGTACTGTAAATTTCCATATTAATTAAAATTAAAGTTTTGTATGATTGATTGCATAAACAGACCATTTTTTTTTTATCAGATCGTTCTGTTTTCACATGTTTCAAGAGATTTGATAGAAATTCTTATTTCTGGCTGCACTGTGTCTCACATCCGTACTGTTCTTGTTATGGGACGATGGAATTTCTAATTCACATGCTATGGTATGCTCTTTTTCATCTTGGTCATCCCATCAATTTTTTTGACTAGGATATCTCCCAAGCCACAGCTACCTCCTAATTTTAACCTTGTAACTAATCACATTCTTTTACATTGTCAGAAAAAAGAAATCCTTAAAGAATTAAAATTTCATATTGTTTTATAATTTCTCCATCTTGTTTTATGATTTCATATCTATGGCATTTGTTCCTCCGCAAGTTGATTGATTACATCTTTTTTTCATTTTTTGGTCCATTTACTTCCAGGTAGAGTCATCGAGGAAGCAATTCATTCGCTACATGGAGAGGACCCGCATGTATTCATTGCCCTTGATCTCTTTTTGTCGCATGTAAATTTGATTCCCCAGTACTTGATGTGATTGTGCAAACTCATTTTTCATTTTTTTTTTCCTTTTTTATCGAGTTTCTCTTTGGTGTGGATTTTCATTTTGCTTATCATTATATGTGTGCTTTCGTATGCACTTGATCAAGTTTATGATGAACTGGCTGAAGTTCATGATGAGCTAGTTCAGCCTTTCTTCATTTATAAATATGGTAGCAGACCTTATGTTCCTCTTGATTACCAAACCTCCTTTGTTTTCCTTCACATTTGTTCATGGAATTTGTGCTAAAGAATTTGCACAATGACTGCAATTTAGTGGGGATCAATGAGTTTGGATGCGCCCATTGAAATGTAATCAGTCCTGCGTTGATGGTATCTATGCCAGGACAAAAATGAAAGTGATCCTCTCAGCTTATTTCAAGGACAAATAAATTAGCACATATGAAATTGCTGAGGGATGAATAAGCTCTGATGAAGGAATAAACAAATTGTAGACGACCCACCCAAATCCCTACACAAACTAAATGATGGCCCCGTTTGGAATAGATAGGATAATGGGGAAATTAGCCAGAAGTACACTATTTCAATAAAGTTAAAGCGTTAAGTCCTCTTACTTTTCTTTTCATGCGTTAAGTCCTCTCCTTATAAAAACAACCACGTTTTTTTACAGCTATTGGCAATCACATTCTCCAGAATACCATACATGCCCTTATTCACATATAGGCAAGAAAGTAATGGGATTTTAGCACAATCTCCGGATTCCTTTTGATCCCATCAACGATGTGGTTAACGGTTCCCATATTTGGGATGTATTCCAACGATTTCATTCTCCAGCTCAAAAACCCCATCTCTCTCAACCCCCGTCAGAGAAAGACCGCCCATAGAAACCCATCACCACTAGATTTGTATATAAAAAAAAAGGGATGAGTTTTTTAGAGAGAAAAAGGAGAACCATGGCCGGCGACAATGGAAGCAATGGCCATGGCTCTCTCAAAGACGTTCATAAAAATTAAAATAAAAAATAAAAATAAAAAACAGAAAGAGAGACCGGAGAAGGTTTGTCACAGAGAGAGAAACCGGAGAAGGTTTTTTAGTTACACAAACAACAAAAAATGGGTCCTAAACGAAGGAATCCTCCATTTTCCAATTCCAATCAGTTACATGGAATTTCAATCAGTTACATGCAATGTAACTAATAATGCAAGAAATTTAAAAAACCCCATTACCCTAAAATCAGAAATCAAATAAAAACCCTAGGTTTATTTACACGAACAACAAAAATCCCCAAAATCAGAAACTCTTCCAATCAGCTACATGGAATTTCAATCAGTTACATGCAATGTAACCCTATGTTTAGTTACATGAATAGCAAAAAAATGGGTCCAAATCGAAAGGACTCTCCAATCTCTACTTCCAATTAGTTACACGTAAGCCCAATGTAACTAATAATGCAAGAAATTTCAGAAACCCCATAAACAATGTTAAAATCCCCAAAGTAGAAATCAATTAAAAACCCTAGTTAGGTTTAGTTACACAAACAACAAAAATCGTTCAAAAGGAACGAACTCTCCAATATCCCAACACAATCAAAGAAGGGAAACAAAATCTTACACTTTTTTTGCCATTTTTCACTGATTGTTGATGTGGGAAAATCTTCCGCCTCAACGAAGCTTGAATAGTTACACGACGAACACCTTAAAATTGACTGATTCTCGTCTTCTCTTTCAACGGGGACGACGAGGCTAGTTGAACTTGTATCGGAGATTTGACGGCAATATGCGCGGGAGTAGCCATTGTTCTCTGATTGATGATGTCCGACGAACCTCAAGCATAACAACGTTGGAAGAGTTACACGACGAACACCTTAAAATCAACGACTGCTTGTCTTCTCTCTCGACAAGGACGGCGAAGCAAGTTGAATGTGCACCAGAGATTCAATGGTGATATGCGTGGGAGGTAAGCGTGATATTTGCGCGCAAACAGCGGCCCGTGTTTAACGGAATGAGAAGTGAGATTCTTTTTTGGCTGAAATGTGTTCTTTACAGGGGCATTTTTGTTATCTCGTGCTGGTGTGTACTTAAGGCTAGAAAGGTTTTAATAAATGGACCTATGGCTGCAAAAGTCCACCCATGTGGACTAGAGCCCAAACTCCCCTAGGATAATATGTTGGTTCTAGAAAGATGGAGGGTATATGATTTGCAAACAAAATTAGAATAAAAAATGTAGTGTTGGATTGGTATATTATGCTCTATGCTATAACAAGGAATCATTCAATCCTGCTTAACAAAATAAACCCTCATCCCTGCCAAGAAATTTAACTTTTTCAAAATCCTTTAATTTCAAAAGCTCTGTTGCTTGCATCCAATGTTCTCATGTTCAATGATTAATGCTAATTTTTTTAATTAATTACCTGATTTATGATTCAGTTTGAATCAAATACATTATGCTGTTTTGCAAATGCATTGCCTATTCTAATTAGTGTGTTTTTTTTTTGGGGGTGATGAATGTAGGCAAGAAGGCTTTGAGGGCCTTTAAAGGAGTGGTGAGCCTTTAAACAAATTAGAGACATCAATACAAGGAGCTTATAACGTGTTTCATTTTTACATAAGCAAAGATTGTAAATAGCCAAAAAAAATCCACTTAAAACAATAAATTTGAAAAAACCTTTCTTATACAAAATTGTTAAAAATGATGGTTTTTAGTGAACAGTATTACCGGTTTTCATGAAAACCTTATTTAATTTTCATTAAATCTTGAAAAGCTGAAAATAAGAAGAAGGTAAAAATCAAGTTTTAGGGTGCCAATAGAGGCCCCATTTTTTTCAATAAATTCAGGCTTTTTTGGGGCGGGCCTGGGCTTCAATCCAAGGAACCAAGCCCAGCCTAGGAGTACTAATGCCGGGCTAGAGCACGCTTGGGCAATCAGGCTCTGGGCAGGCTTGGGCTGGGCCGTGGGTTTTTTGATGAACCTTAATACTTCACCCACTCGCCATCTGTTTTATTTTTCAACAAATGCAGTTTTCTATACTTTGCTTTTGCAGGAACTGTCTAAGATATGGTAGATAGCATTAAATCCATTTGATATTTATAAATTTGATCTAGTAAGTAAGTAGGACACCATGAAATGTTACATTTTAAATATTCTAATTCTTCATATAATTAGATTCTAACATTTTTATTTACAAAGTAATATTTAGTCTCTCTCTCTCTTCTTCTTCTATTTATTTATTTATTATTATTATTTTTTTTATTTTTTTTTTTTACTGTGAAAATTCAAGTTGGTATCATTTTCATGGAAATAGGTTGACCCACTCCTAATTACATATGAGAAAAAAATATTCTCAAATTGCTTTTGGATGAAGATTTAAAATCTCACAATTGATGTTTTTTCTTACATGTTATTTGGTTAAACTTCATGGGCCATGAGGATTTAACCGCTGGTGGTGGGTGGCGTTGATAAGTTGTTAGTGGTATTGATTGTTGGTGGGCGGTAGGTGGTGGGGTGGTGTTGTTCATGCCTTCATGGGGGTGGTAAGTGGTATTGTGCTTGTAGTTCTGTGGTCTCTGTTTCGGGGGACTTGCTACTGTGCAGTTTTTTCATATTTATAATATTGCCTTTCGATTTAAAAATAAATAAATAAATCAATAGGGATGGTGAGGGTTGGTGGTGGTGGAGGAGATGGGCCATGGCAACAGGGGTGGGGATGATGGTAATGGTCTAAGTTGCCATTTTCAAAATCTTGAAATTTTAGAAAAAACACATCTTAGATGAGAATTGAGTGTACTTCAAGAGGGTGAACTAGTTATTATATTATTATAATTTTTAATATAATAATTAAATTATTAATTATATCTTAACATGTACGTTAAGAAAACCCAAAGTTAAATTCCATGTAGTATTTAATAGATGTTGTTGACAGTTGAAAGTTTGTACTCAAAAGTCAGATTTAATGACAAAAAAAGTTGAAAGTTTGTTGACAGTAGAAAGTTTCTTAACATGATGGTTGATTTGTTGCGTCTGGTAATAGAAAGGACATAGCCCTGGGCTGTTTAAAGTAGCGTTGGCCGAACTGTTTAAAATAGAATCAGCCTCCTACAATCCTACCTCATTAGGATTTCATTAATTTTCTTTTGGCCCTCAATGATTTTTAATTTATCTTATCTCATCCAGTCATCCTTACAAATTTTTTTTTTTATATGAAACCAAATGCTAGTTTTAGCGATCATATTTGATTAAATCATTTTAATTGATTTAAACGAGAAAAAACTGACCCAAACATAGCCTAAGAAATTCTTTTTAAATGGTAGTTGGTAATTAAGATGAATGATAGTTAAGTCACCAGGGTTAGTTTAGTGGTGATGGAGGGTGAGGTAAAAGGTGTAAGATTAAAAATCATTGAGGACAAAAAGAAAATTAATGAAATCCTAATCAGGTCAGAGTGGAGCAATCTGATTCTATTTTAAGACAGAAATATTATGATTGGTTTTTTTTAACATGGACATGTTTTAAGGGCAAGTGTCAAGTTATATTCAATGAGTCAATTATTATATAAAAAATGATAAAAATGCATAAAATTATGCAAAATGCTTAATTGCTTACTACTATTTAGAAACTTTTGCAAATGCATTTTTTTATTTTATGATTATCTCATTAAATACTATTTAACACTAATTTTAAAACACTCATTAAGACAACCCTAAATAATAGCACCCGTTTTATCTCGTTGTCCTGTCTTTACCCAACAATAATGAGACACTGCTGTCCAATGCAGTGACAGTGCAGAGAAGTAATGTGGGTTGGTGAAACTTCTCAATCGTTTATTGAATAGCTTTAAAACAGTACACCAACGTTTAACAGCATGTCTACCAATTAAAAGGCAAGAGTCGCTTTTTAGTTAAAGGGTAAGGAAAAGTGGGTAAGGGCAGTTTTCAATGCGAAATTAGATTCATTCACTCCGTATTAAACGGACACTTAGGTAGATAGGGTAGATTTGGACGTGGAATTTGTAAGTGAGATCTTATGGCGTTTAGCGCAGCGTTTGGGAGATTGCCTTTTAAAGGGTAAATGTCATTTTAATTATTTTAAAAACATTTGATGAATCACTCAAACTGTCTTTTAAAAAATATCATACTTTAAAAAGTAATTTAGCGAAAACTATTAGAGTAGCTTTTCAAAATGATGTTTGCAAAAAAGTAAAGTATGTAAGAAATAAAACTAAAAAATATTAATGTTATCCATTTTAATTTAGGGTAAATTATGCTTACACCCCTTCTAGTATCTGACAATTACAGATATACCTCTTCTTATTTCTAAAATTACACTAACACTCCTTACTTTACAAAATAAACTACAAGAATACCTCCTCAAGTTAACCACTGTTAATAATTCCATCCAAATTGGCTTATGACATGTTTATGTTTTTCAAAAATACCTAAATTACCCTTAGATACTTATTGTTTGAACAATTAAACAATATAATTTTACATAATCTCACCTTCGTTGTTTTCCTAAATAAACCAAACGATTTCATGTTTTTCTCTAATTTGTAAATATCTTGGGTTAAAAAAAAAAAATGTTAATGTATTTTTTATTTATTCATTTATTTTTTGATAAAGAGATGATAGAATTAATAGATAAAATGAATAATAAAACAACCCACACCACATCTCATAACTCTTTAATAGATCCTTTAAAATTTTGTCTATTTTGATTGTGTCAAATTGTCCACATTAGCGTCATAGTTAGCTCTATCTCATCTTCGTTCATATTAACTTCCCAACAGTATCATCTTAACTTGAACAGTTGAACTCGAGCATTCTTAATAATTTTTTAATATATTTTTAAATAAAAAATATTTTTTTTATTTTCACTCATCACCCATCTCTGCACTCCTAAAAAATAAAGTATAAAGTCCAATTTAATTTTATTACCACACACACGCACAAAAAAAAAGAAAAAAAGAATCCAATTAAAAATGAAGTCATGGTGTAAATCCAATTTTATCAAATTGCATTGATGAAGAGAAGAAGGAAAGAGGGAGAAAGACATGTCAAACAATGCAATTTATAAGAGCTTCTCCAACCATGTGAGGCATTTTAGTAAGTTATATGCAGTTTTTGCATCGCTACAATGTAAAAATGCATCGCTATAGTGAAAATGCATCATATGAAAAAAATGAATACTCCAATGCATGTGAGCCATTTTTTTGCCTCACCTACTTTTCCCTTCCCCTCCAACCATTTCTCAGAGGATGATGTGGCAAATTTACATTTGAATCATTTCTTGAGTCAAATGTAACTCAAGATTTGTTTCAAGCTATATTTGCCTCGCCAATGCCTCAGCCATTGGAGTACCTATTTTTCACACATGAGGCAAAAAATAGCTAGGCAAAAAATAGCTTTGCCTCACCTTTTGCCTCATTGTTGAAGATACTCTAAGGGTATTAATGTCATTTTATGTGTATGGTTAACACTGTTAAACTGGCCATCCTGACAGGGGGTGTTAATGTAATTTTAAAAATGAAAGGAGGTGCATCTGTAATTATTAGATATTAGAGGGGTGTAATTATAATTTACCATTTAATTTAACACAAAAGGACTTTTAAAATGTATCTTCACTAGACATTCAATTTCTTCCAAATGCATTTTTACAAATGTTCTTTCAAAAATACATTTTTTCGAAGGACTTTTTTTATTTTCAAACAGTACACCAAACACCTATTATGTCATTAAGACTGGCGTAATGTTGAGGGGGGAGTGGGGTAAAAGGGGGTAAGACTAAGAGAACTAAGGTCGATCAGGACCAATGTTTTAATCCCCTAGCCCTCCAATTGTACAAAAAAAATAAAAACAAAAAAATGAAAGGGGTTAGACTAATCTGGAACGCATGTGACCCATGTGGAACGATCATCCAAATACCACCAAAAAGTACATTAGGAAGAGAAAAGGATCCAAAGACCAATCATGTGAGGGTGTAGACTAATCTGGGCACGATCGCACAAGCAACAAGCAATTAAAGGAGCTTTTTGCTTTCGCCTTAGCCTAACCGGTGTAGGTAATTTTCCCTTTTCTTTTTCCTTGGGTTTGATGGGTCGTGCTTTTCCTTAGTCACTCTAGATGATCTTAAATATGGATGACATCGCTGATATATATATATATCAATATTTATCGGTTTTCTTAGAGATATATCGTGAATTAATTTTTGTTCGTTATTGCGAGATATCTCAAGATATTGAAGATATAATAGTCATCCATCCTTTATTTCCAAAACTTGAAGCTTCAACATAGATTGAAAATACGTATAAAAATTTTAGTAGAAAGGAGAAAAATATAACTAAGACAATGAAAAGAATAACAAACTTACTTTGCCGGGAGGGGTGTTCATAAGCTCACAAAATCCAATCAACCCACTCAATCCAAACCAATCCATAACTATATGGGAGGTTTTAAATGGTATGTGGGTGGGTAGCGGTTTAAAATTTAAATTTTTTGCAGGTTCGTGAGCCGTTTGTGAATCTAAAAGTGATAATCCGACTATAACCCACCCGCCCGTATTAGTGATTAAATAGTTACATCTAATAAATTTAATAATTTTGTATGGGAAATTGTACAAAATTGAACCCACATTAAAATAGTTACATGTTTATTTATTTTAAAACCGATACATGTAAATATGTAATCAATATAACTATTTTTTTTTATACATAATTTTATTTTCATCATGGGTCTTGTTTCGAAAGGCTCGATGAATAAATTTCCAATATATAAATTTTATTAGAAATCGATATCTAGATCAAAAGTTATGTCATTTTAAAATTTAAAAACAAAAAATAACACTTAAGGGTAAACTTGACTCTATGCATTTACCATTGTTACAAAAGTAAACTCATTTTACTTAAAAGTAGACTTATGGCTACATAAGTTTGCTGCATAGATTTATGCCTCTATAAGTCCTATAAAAATAAACTTTTCGTTAATTTCCCTTAAAAAAAATATACACTATACAGGATAACTTCTATTATGTGTGTAAAGCTTTTCTTGGAAAGCTTTTAATATAGAATTGAACCTATATTTTCAATTTTCTTTGTGATTATCTAGGCTTGAGGTTTGGTTTTAACAAAGTAGTGTTGTGAATATATTTATAGCGTATAAATATTATAAATATATTTATATTTAGGGGAAATTAGCGAAAAGTCTACTTTTATAGGACTTATGGAGGCATAAATCTATGTAGTACATTTATGAAGTCATAAGTCCACTTTTAAGTAAAATGAGTTTATTTTTGTAACCGTGGTAAAGGCACAAAGTCAAGTTTACCCTTAAGTGTTATTTTTTGTTTTCAAAGTTTAAAATGACATAACTTTTGATCTACACATCAATTTCTAATAAAATTTATATATTTGAAATCTATTCGTCGAGCTTTTCAAAACAAGACCCATGATGAAAATAAAATTATGTATAAAAAAAATAGTTACATTGATTACATATTTACATGTATTGGTTTTAAAATAAATAAACACATAAATATTTTAATGTGGGTTCAATTTTTCATACAAAATTATTAAATTTATTAGATGCAACTACTGAATCAGTTAAATTGATGTGTTTGAAACTAAAAAATTGCAAGATTTAAATATTTTGTGACTAAAATTAAGTCACAATTGACTTAAAAGTAATTGTTTTCATATAACTGTTTTTTAATGGGTTTGGTGTATACTTCAGTTACAATAGATGTTTGCCCATATTTAATTATTATTTTTTTTTTTTTTGGAAAATTAGGGAAAAGACCCATGATGAATATAAAATTATGTAAAAAAAAAAAAAAAAAAACAGTTACATTGATTATATATAACTTTCTAAGAGGGACCTTTTGCTACATAATATGAAGGGGTAATATCGTCTAAAAATATCTAAGAGGGACCTTTGACTATATAAGATTTTATGATGGACTTATGGCTGCACAAGTCCAACTTTATGGACTTGTGGCCCAAGTCCCCTTATATTTACTGTGTATGACCATGGACTAAGTTTATCATGATCAAGTATACAAGGCAGTGAGAATTGTTAAAATATGGACTAAGCTTTAATTTTTTATTTTTCATTTTTTTTATACTATGTCAGTGTGTATAAACTATAAAATTGTCGAGAAATAAATATTCATGGGGTTTCAATTTGAGTGAAATTCTTAGCCTTTTACCCCTCGGCGAAAAAAAAAAAAACAATTTGCTTTCATGGTTTCATATGTGCTAATTTTTATGTTTGTTTAAATTAATAGTTGTTATTTTGTGAGGAGTTTGCTATGATAAAGATTTAGAGTATAACCAAATAAATCCAAACCAAAAAAAAAAAAAGAAGGACCCAAGTAAAAGTCCAATCCGTTAACCCACCCGCAACCCATTTGCCAATCTAATATGGTGTATGGGTTAAAACCGCCCGATCATATAGACGGATGTGGGGACGAATTTAGTTCACCCGATAGGTTGTAAATGGATTGCAAATGAACTCTAAACTGGGCCCAAACTGACCTGTGAGCACCCTTAATCTTTGTTAGCATAACAGACTGTCATTGCTAAATCATGGCTATAAAAAAAAAATGTTGAAGGTTTTAAAAAAAAATCCACTTTTTGTGATTTAAGTGGTCAATATTTGGTCATCATTACTTTTAGTAATGACTGTCTGTTATCTTATATTTTTTTATTCTAGAAATGATCATTTTAATAAATTTTTAGTTATTGAGAGGACAACAAATCTTTTTCTTATTTTGCTTTGGATATTGTTGACCTTCAGTGGCCACTAGCTTTATAAATAAGGTGCAATAGAAAAAGATGAAAAGTATAAGATTTATTTGTTGCATTCTTTTAAATGAAGAGTGGTTCAAATTGAATTTTGATGTTTTGGTTAAAAATAAAAAAGGAGCAACTAGTTCTATCATCAAAGAGAGTACGTAATTAAGGAGAGCATCTCCAATAGAGGTTGCTACCTCTTCCTCCAAAAACTAGCTCAAACAATGGTTGCAAGAGGTAGCAAAGTACTTCTTTTTTTTTGCTACCACTTTCTTTCACGTCAAATCTGGAAGAGAAGAGAGAAAGTAGCAAATCATATACTTCATTAAAAAATCAAAACCCTCACTTGGAAATCTCACATCTAATTGCAACCATCAATCTCAACAGTCATCAACAAGAAAACCCAAGAATCAACCTGCCATTCAAGATTGTTTAAATATTTCTCAAATTCTAGTAAACTTTTTCAAGATTGTTTAAATATTCCAGATGACCAAAGTAATATTTTTAGATGATCAAAATATTACTTTCAGATGTCCGCAATTAGATAAATAAATTTTTATTAATAAATATATTAAATTAATAATAATGATGCTTGTTTTTGTTCTAACGGTCTTAAGATATATAAAATAATGTTTAAATATGTTTGAAGTATTAAAACATTAAAATATATGAAATAATAATAAAATTTTGAGGGTTGCTACTTCTCTTGGATGGAGCTCCCAACTTTAGAGACTTTGCTACCTCAAATTTGCTAGCATTGTTAGAGATGCTTAGCCTATTATCATGTAATCCGTTTAGTTTGATGATGTACTACATAGGGTGTGTAAAATGGAAGCAATTGTCCTTTGAAATGGTCTTCTTCTTGCATAGAAAAAAGGAATTAAAAGAATTTATTTAGAAAAAATGCTAGCATTGTCATTAATAATATTAGTAAGTCACAAAGTTACCCTTGGAAGATTTATAGTATTTTAAATGATTATATGAAAATAATTTTAGAGTGTGATATGGAGGTTAAAATAAATCATGTTTATAGAGAAAGAAGTAAAGCTGCTAATTTCTCAGCTATATAATTTAAGTTACATAGTAAAATGTAATCATAATTGAGATTCTAGCTAATTTTATGAGAGAAATTTTATATTTCTTTCAAAAAGATGCTATTGGTAAATTCAGTTCATGTTATTGATGACCTTTTCTTTTATAACGAAAAAAAAAAAGGGGATAAAATACACTTTACCCCCTTCAAGTTTGAGCCATTTTCAGCAAACCCTCTTATAGTTTATAAATTACACTTTACCTCCTTACACATAACATGTGGCAATTTATTTAACTGACACATCATCACCGGAAAAAAGCAAAGTGACATCTTTTGCAAAATGTAATTTGCCAAAAAAATAATAATAATAATAATAATAAAAATACATGGAATAGACTTTTTGCCCACTTGCGTGAAGCTTTAAGCGCTTAAAGCCAAGCTTTTCAAAGCATGCAGCAGGCTGCCGCTTTCACCCTTTGAGAAACAACTTCACGTGGGAGGCAAGAGAGTCTCAAAAATGTCTTCAATACATTCAAAGTTTCCTAAGAAAATTATGATCCCATTCATAATAATTACAATAAAGTTGACTAAGTTAATTTGCATAATCTGCTATTCCACTAGCCTATCTAAATATATGCTGAAACTTGATATAGATAAAGAATTGAACCAGATGATTTATGTCCTTAATAATATTGCAAATACTCCATGGGCATTGGAAGTTTCATCGAAGAACACAAATTAGTACTTGGGAATCACCTTCAACGATGATGCGAGTAAATGGAAAAGTCTTTTCCAACTATTAAGGGGCAACCAATATCATTGCAAATAAGAAAACCAGTTGCTTTTTCCTTGAAGAACACAAATCAATATTTGGGAATCAATTTCAACCATGATGTGGGTAAATGGAAAAGAGCTTGCTGATAAGGGACAACCAGAATCATTGCAAATAAGAATTAAAACCAGCTGCAGATGATCTACGTGAATGGATCTTCGAGCCATCAAAATTAAGCTTAACCATATGCATTGGAGGATGATCCCAAGTAACAGACCTGCATGTTTTTTACTTCCTCATACTCGACTAAGAAGCGTTAATATCTAAAATAGATGAAGAAATAAAACGCCAATTGATAATGTCAGAAAAGTAACAAGAAGCCTCATAACCCAACACTGCAGTAGGGGATGGAGTTGCACCTTCCGGCCACCTTGTAAAAGAACCTGGTTTCTGTGGTTCCAAACATACCAAATCAAAATAGCTACTCCTCCAAAAAAAATTCCAGATTAGATTTCCTATATAAACTCTGATTGCTACAAAGCTGATCAAGCAAATCCATAAATGTTCCTTGATAAAACAAAGGAGTAGGGCACTGCAATGAAATAGTATCCCATATCTATCCATATAATCCTTATCAGGCCTTTACCGTTGATTCAACAGTGAATATCCTTTTTTACCCTTTCTGACACTTACCTCTAATTTTTTTCCTTTTTTTCTTTCTTGTTGATGATGTTTGGCCGCGTGTTCCTAACCAGCCCACTTCCCACCCACCCATAGCTTCAGCTTCCATCAATACATTCCTTGGGGGATTTTTGCTTTCCTGCGATATCCACGCGGGAGATAAATAGAAGCAAAATGAATATTTGGGTTCGTCAACCTAACACCCCTTGACCCATACCTCTCCTCCAGGCTCCAGTCCATCTACCCATTTGGGTACAACTGTACGAGCATCCATGGCAAAGGGAAGACGGGCTCAACCATACCTCTCTACCCACTAATCTATCAGAGTATCAGACAAGTAAAAAACCATTTCCATGGCAGAAAGAGGGAACAGGGGAGAACCTGGCTTGGTGTTGTGGTTTGCAGCGCAGCTTTTGATTTCGTGCAGCTAATCGACCGATTAAGGTTTTCTTCTCTACCATGTATTTATTTATTTATTTATTTTTTATTTTTACCTTGCAATTTGACGTATGAATAATTTCAATTCTTCTGATTTTCTTGTTGGTTAAGCTTTTGGGGGTGTGTTGAGTTCACTAATTTTAATTGCTGATAGCAGTAGTGTTGGATCATTGAAGCTTCTACCAGGGTATGTGGCTCAAGGTCTTCTCGTCGCTCTTCGATGTTACGGTTTATTTTTAGCTTTGCTCTTGACAAATTTCGAACCTAAGGTTTGTTTTGAAACATTTCTTGCCCAATTATTATCAATGGTTCTCTTATATTAACCATGTTTATTGTAATATCAGTTTATGTTTTTATCGTTTTGAGATGAAAAAAAAAAGGGTAACCTTGCCCAGTTTTTATTAACCACGGTTTTCTTATATTAATAGGTTTGGGTGCAGCTTCTGATTTTCTTGGTTGCCGAACGGACGATTAAGGGGTTTTTTTTTTCTTGTTTTTTGATTTTCTTGCAATTTTACACATGAATAATTGCAATTATTCTTCCAATTTTCTTGTTCGTTACGCGTTTGGGATATGTTGAGATCACTAATTTTAATCGGTAATAGCAGTAGTATTGGGACATTGAAGCTTCTGTTGCGGTGTGTAGCTCAGAATTTCCTCTTTGGTCTCCAATATTATGGTTTACCACTTTACCTTTACCATGTTTAGTGTTAATGTCAGTTTATGTTTTCATCAATTTTAGATAAGGTTGGACAGATTCACTGGATGTTGGGGTTCTTTTGCATGGTTAAAGGCTTAAAGCAAAGTATTTGGGTGGTTTGCAAAGTAATGAAATGATTTGCAGGCTTGCTTCAGAGTTTTGGACTATTGTTTTGTCCTTCCAAGAAGATCATATTAGGGTGATACCATTTCATGGGTATAATGTATGTATTAACCCTTTAGTTGATAGGTATACAAATTTTAAATGGGATAGGATCACTAAACCTTAAGAATAGGCGCACCAAACCTTAAGAATAGGAGCATTGTTGTTATTGACATCAAGCTTATTCCCTTATCGCTGAAAACTAATATTTTTTATATGTTGAATTGTGCAGTCATGTGCTCTTTGCTCTTGTAGCTTCACTTCTCTACTATTTGTTTAGTTTGTCTTTCTTAATAATAGGAGCATTCATTGTTATTAACCAGTTTTGGCTGCTCTTATCAAAATTATGATGGTCTACAATATAGAGTAATATTGTTTGCTTTCTTTATATAATTTTTTCTTTATTTAGACAACATGTGCTATTATTCAGCAGTGTTATTGCAGGTGCTTAGTGGTAAGCTTTATTTTAGTTATGTTAAGATTGTTTAATTAGTTTATTTATGCAGCCTCACATTTGGCAGCCTATATTGTTGTAGTTCTTATAGGCCTTTGTGGTGTTTCCTGTTTAATGTTTATATAAGTGTGTGTGTAGTTGTAAATTTTATTAAGTTTTATTTTGTACCTCATCAAACATCTCTTACATCTGCTCTAGGTATTATCAAGCCCTTGAACTTATGTTTTGTGCGAATGAGTACACCAAGGCCATTAACATCTGGTCTTCTGGCTATGTCTTGCTAAACTTCTGCTTAGACAGGTAAGAAGGTCCTATTCATCTAACTTGTTTCCTATATATTTGGGAATCTTTATTTCAATGTTTCTGTTTTTTAGTAGGGTTTTTTTTTTTTTTTTTTTTTTAAATTTTTTTTAAATTTTTTTTATTTAAGATGAGCTTGTGGATATTATCAAGGTGATTATACTTCTCAAATATCTCACCACCAAAACCTGTGTGCATATTAGAGGTAGATTTGAATTGGATTTTTTTATTAAAATGTAACTCTAATGATACATGTGTGTTAAAGGTAAATTTAAATTTAATTTAATTCTAAAATTTTGATGAAGTAGTAAATTTAATTTTTTCTAATTTTTTAAATTAAATGATGAAAGAGGTCTCTCTATCTGTTTTTCTAATCGGGGTTTCTTTGACATGTTTGATTGGTCAGTTTCATACTTTCATGACATTTATGTATGTGGTGAGTGAACTTTTGAGATTCATGAAAGCTTTTTTGTTTCTAAAACAGTAAATTTATGAAAAAAATATGAAGCTCTAGATGACATGAGAGAATGCCAACATTTTCCATAAGATTATAATTTACTCCCTCCGATCCTTTTTTATTGGCCGACTTTCCTTTTTGGGATGCTCCAAAATTATTGTCACATTCAAGAAGTCAATGATTCTTTGCATTTGATTTCTCAAAATACCCTTTCTTCTTCTTCTTTTTTTTTTTTTTTTTAATTTTTTTTATAATGTTCTGTAGAATTGAGGGCAAAATTGGAATGTTCAAACATATATTTTAATGGGAAAGCATTTAATAAGGGTTTCCTTAAAAACGTGCTTTTTCAAAGAGGACAGTCAATTGGGAATGGAGGGAGTATTTTATTTTCTATTAGCTAGGTATGCATAGTTGAATTTGTTTTTTGTTTTTTTGTTTTTTTTTTTTTTTTGCATTTTCAAGAGGCCAAGAAGATGAGTATTTTTATTCTTTTTTATATGTTGGCCTATTTTATGAATCCACACTACAACAAAATAGCTCTTTTACGACGTGCGAAACACGTTGTGAAAGGCTTTTTACGACGCACAAGCGCATGTCGTGTAGCACACTGCTGTGGAAAGTCAGCACACATTAACGACCTACAATGTGCGTCGTAAAAAAACTCATTGACAGCTTGCAATGCGCGTTGTAAATAGCTATTAACGACGTGTAATATGAGTCGTAAAAAACATATCAACGGGATGCCTATATTTTTCACAACCTACGACTTGCGTCGTAAATAACTTATTGACGGCATGTAATGCGCGTCGTAAATAAGTATTAATAGCGTGTAATCTACGTCGAAAAAAACCTTTTCACGGCATCCATTGCAAGCCACAAAAAACCTTTTCACGACATTATTTGCAAGCCGTCTATAACTCATTCACTACAACTTTTTTACTGCATATAATAAGCGCCATAAAAACTACCTCAAATATACACATTTTGTCTTTCACTTGATTCTTGCTTTTCAAATGCTAATAGGACATTCATATATATTTCACAAGCTAACAAATGCAACTCTCAAAAGATCATTCATCAAAATCGTTTTTTCCTAAGTGAGTCCATAATCATTAATGAATCAAAAGTTAAGACTACCATTCATCTATATATGATTTGAATCTGATCCCATAAATATTCATACATTTATAGAGTTTAAGTTTTGTTAATCTAGTGAACTAACAAAATCCTATGCATACTAGAATAAAGTAAAAAAGAGGGAATGTAACATCAAAACATGCATCTGCCACCGCTATCAGTCTTCCACCATCTTCTTAGCAATACACCTCATTCTCGTCGACTATGAGACCTAGTGAGATAGCCTGACTACTGTCCTGAAACAAAAAACCAATAATTAATATTCCTTTTAATTTATCACTAGTAAGAAATTTTAATCATTTTAAGAAATTGACCACAGCAAAAAAGGGCCAAACATGAAAGAACTAATTTAAAAGACCAAACACAACAACCTCATAATAACCGCAATCTCCAACCTGATGAGCAATCCCAAACATAAACAACAGCCACTCCAAAACAACAACCAATAGCCGTAACTAAACCTCCCAGACTTGATAAAAGAGACTATCCATAGAAAATAAAAACTACACTAGTATTCTTAATAAAGGGGTGATTCTGAAAAATGTGATAAATATCTTCACATCAATATACTCCGTCCGTCCTACAAAGATAGGCCATGACAAAACATGGAGTTTAAGAAAAAGTTATTATTGTATTGACTTGTCATTTATTAAGGTCCATCTTTCCAAAAATGCCCCTCACCTTTTTGTATTGGGTTTTGTGTTGAAAGTAAATATTGAAATAACAAAGGATGTATAGTGTAGGAAACTTCAAAAAATTATGATTTGACTTTTCAAAATAGACAAACATTTTGGCACAAAAAGCAATAGCAAAAATGACCTATCTTAATGGGACGAATTAAAGGAAGTACATGTTTTAATATTCCAATTTTACCCTCAAGTGTACAAAACATTAGAAAAAGTAATACTCATGAGAAATGGTATTTTAAGAAATAAACTAAAAAATGTCATTAACTTTTAAATGAGACAGTATTTAGGAACATTCCAAAAAGAAAATAAGGACAATATAATAGAAACGAAAGAAGTAATTTTTTTTAAATATTGAATGACCCAAGTTAGCGACCCAAATGAATTAGGTTACTAATTTAGATTACGGGTAATGCTATAGGTAGCAACTAAATACAACAACAAAAGACAACAACTAAAGTTGTATTCTCTAATAGACCACCGTTAGCACTCCCTTGATTATCATAGGATATACCATAGCATGCCACATCAGTTGTTGCAATTAATTGCTACAATTGGTTGCTGTAGGTAGCATTTCCCTTTAGATCACTTAACATTGGTTTTAACTTTGGGTAATGCTATAGGTAGCAATTAAATACAACAACAAAAGACAACAACTGATGTGGCATTCTCTAACAGACAACCGTTAGCAGGGATTGAGCCAAGAATTTTAGGTTAGGGTGGCCCGACTTAAAATATATCTATATATATATATATATATATATATATATATATATATATATATATTTATCTTAAAGTCTTACTATATAATTACTTTAAGGGGAAAAAAAGAGGTATAATTAAAATACACATGTTGTGGAAAATTTTACCCTTACAACCATCAAGATCTAGATCTTCAAACCTATACAAGTATTCACATCGAGTCAAAACCAAGACATCCGCAAACCCCACACGGCTACACTCTTATTGAAACGAGATATGCCATTTGGCCCAAAGGTCATTGGCAAAAAATTTTCATTCTATATGATGGATTTGTGTATCAAATACTATGTAAAATATACCTTAAATATTTAATTTCCATTTAAACAACCAAACAAGTCCCTTGAGAGTAAAAATTGCCCTTATAGAAAGATATATTATATTAAGTTTGGGAGATTTTTTTTTTTTTTTTTTCCGTAAAATCATAACATATGATTTGATTTAGTGTGATAAGTACCACCACTAAAAATCAAGTTGAAAATTTTGGAGTGGCCACCTATACAATTTTTCAAAAAAAAAATTGAACCTATACAGACAATTAAAAAGTAAATTTTTTTGAAAAAATTGGAGGGGCCATGGCCCCGTAGTCCTAACTATGCTTTGCCTCTGATCGTTAGCAGTCCCTTGGTTATCATAGGGTATACCATAGCATGCCACATCATTGCTGGAATTAATTGCTACAATTGGTTGCTGTATGTAGCATTTCTCTTTAACTTTTTCTAATATTACTACGGCAAACCTTTACCCTTTTTGGGAAATGCTACATATAGCAACCAATTGCAACAACTAATTGCAGCAACTAATGTGGCAAACTAAGTTGGTACATCATGATAATCAAGGGAGTGCTAACAACTATCTGTTAGAGAATGCCACATTAGTTGCTGTCTTTTGTTGTTATATTTAGTTGCTACCTATAGCACTACCCTTACCTTTTTCATGAACTAATTCAAACTAGGACAATGCTAAGGTTATCTTGTATACAGTACCTAACACTGTTCTTCAATCTGTAAGCACAGGGAAACTAACATATTTGAATTTTCAGTTGCTAGTATATTGAAGCAGAGCCATGCAGATTTTCCCAGAAAGTATAAGGAAACTCTGGAATGAGTGGCAGCTCCGAGCGATGGTTCTAATCAGCCTCTCTTTACAAATCATCCTCATCACGTTAGGCAACCAGCGAAGGTACACAGCTAAAAACCGGATTAGGATTGTTCTTTGGCTAACATACCTGTCAGCAGACTCAATTGCAACTGTTTCGTTGGGCATCCTAAGCAATAGCCAAGGAGATTCTGCATTAGATAGTTCTCTGCATCAAGACAGCGTGATCATGGCATTTTGGGCGCCGTTTCTTCTTTTGCACCTTGGCGGCCCAGACACCATTACTACCTTCTCTTTGGAAGACAATGAACTATGGTTAAGGCACTTGCTGGGGCTAACTATCCAGGTTGGGGTGGCTTTTTATGTCATTCTTAGGTCCTGGACAACTGGCGCTTACCAACTCACGTTTCTGGCCATTCCAATGTTCATTGCTGGAATTATCAAGTACGGAGAGAGGACTTGGGTTCTTCGATCGGCAAGCAGCGGCCATTTTAGAGACTCTTTACTTCCCCGTCCCAATCCAGGCCTTGATTATGTCGAAATTATTGAGAAATATGGAGACATCTTGCCAGGGTTAAACTTCGCAGGTTATGAAAGATGTAAATTTGACCCAAAAATTATTTCCGACGACGAAATCTTAGATGTAGCTCGCTACTTTTTCAGGATCTTTAGGCGTATCTATGCAAATCTCATCTTCAGCTTCGTGGAAATCCAAGATAGTTACGGATTTTTCAGCGAATTAATAGAAGCAAAACAAGCTTTCAAAATCATAGAGCTCGAGCTTGGATTTCTGTATGATGTGCTGTTTACAAAGGCATCTTTCGTTTATTCTTTCATGGGTATTTTTCTTCGCTCCATCAGCTTCATTTCAATTGTTTCTGCATTCGTGGGCTTCCTGATCATCAATAAGCATGGTCACTCTAGAGTCGACTTAATCATAAGCTATGTATTGGTCACTGGAGCTATTGCTTTAGAGATCTATGCTGTTACTCTGCTACTTTCTTCGGACTGGACTATGCTCTGGTTGAACAAGCACAAGAGCCGACTACCGAATCCAATCTATCAAGCCGTATCTTCTCTTCGGTTAGCTATAAATGGAAAAAAGAGGTGGTCTCGTTCCATAGCACTATTTAATCTAATAGATTTTTGCCTTAGAGATAAACATACCAAGTTCTCTCGAATCCGGGATTTATTCAGCATTTATGAAAAGTTAGAGAAGTACCTTCATATTTCTCCAGTGGATTTCTCCACCGATTTGCAAAAATACATCTTCAAGCTTATTATAGAGAACTGTAAGAATGCCGAAGAGAGCCCAGATCAGTTAACAAAAATGTGCAGCTGGAGAGGTGAAGAAGTACTTCGGAAATTTAGAACCTATGAAACCTTGGGTTGGAGCGTTGAGGTTGATTTCGATGAAAGCATTCTTCTGTGGCACATTGCCACTGATCTGTTCTATTCCAACCATAAGGATGCCATTCCTGAGTCTAAAATCGCGGGTAAGGTGTTATCAGATTACATGATGTACCTACTAGTCATGCGCCCTTTCATGTTGCCGAAGGGAATCGGGCAGATCAGGTTTCAAGACACGGTTGCCGCAGTCAGGAGAGTTTTCCAAGATAGCGGATTACCAAGTAATAGTGACGAAGCTCGTAAGATTTTGCCTAAGGTGGACATTCGATTTGGAGAGCTTGTAATAAAGGGAAATGCTTGCCAATCAGTGCTATTCGAGGGGTGTAGGCTTTTTGAATTATTGGAATCGTTGAAAACAGAGCATGGGCAGGAGAGTGGGTGGAAATGGGAAATGATAAGCAATGTGTGGGTGGAAATGCTATGCTATGCAGCGAACCAATGTGGTTGGAATCACCACGCTCAGCGGCTAGGACGAGGTGGAGAGCTGCTAACTCACGTTTCCCTTCTTATGGCACATCTTGGACTAACAGAAAACCTGAAGGTATTATATATATAGAAAGCGAAATTTCTAGCTATTAAAATTTTAGATTTGTTTGTACCGATCTTGATGTTCATATATGCTGTAAGGGATAACAGCACTGCAAAAGTGCAAATGCTGTTAGCGCTTCACAGTACTCGATCCAATATTGTGAGGCTTAGAGAGGTCTCACTTATTCTTGGTTTGAGGTCTTTTTTTTTTTTAATTATTATTATTATTATTATTATTATTTTTTTAACCTTCTTTTGAGATTTTGGATTTCTGTGATTTTCTCTCGATCGATCCCCAACCACGGAAGAGCAAACGTGGAGCGATACAGCCGCTATAGAGTTAATGTGTCTTGGATGTTTGATATCTATCACCCTATTGCAAGGTACCATCGGCTGCCTCATCTCTCAATCTCTTTCAAATTCCAATTTACAAAACGTGGAAATATGGAGTTTGCGTTACTACTATTGTTTTGTAGGTAGAAGTCTTTGGGTCCTTCTACACATGGCCAATTTTCGATATTGATGTAAGAATATCGCTTCCTGTTATTTATTTTAGGGGACTATAGGTAGCAACTAAATACAGCAACAGAAGACAGTAATTGACGTTGCTTTCTCTAACAAACAACCGTTGACACTTTTTTGCTTATCATGATATACCAACTTAGTATGTCACATCAGTTGCTGTAATTGGCTGTTGTACGTAGCATTTCCCTTTATTTTGTATCATTCTGATTTTTGGTAAGACAACAAACTATCCGAGGACCTGCAATGGGAACCTCTAGGCTCAGTTAGGTCGAAACTAGCATAATAATTTTATCACACTAAGGTGGGGCAAAAAACAAAAAAATTATATTCAAAATGATTGTGGTTTTGGAGGCTTGAAGGCATAGATATGATCATCATATGAGAAGTCTAATTGTTTTCATTTGACTTGCAGCTTATTAATTTTGAAGTAAAGATCACGATGGTGGCCGGAAAATTCTTTAGATGATTCTTGTCAGAGGAAACGGAGGAAACTGGACATCACGAAGGCATAAGAGTTGTTAGGATCGATGTGAACTATTAATCAACTAGTACACGTGTGGTTGTGTGATTGTCTTCCCCTTATGGTGGGAAGATTTCAAGGCGAGCCGAGGCTGGAAATGTGGCCTTGGATCGAGTGTATACCTTAAAAAGAAGTGCGAGTTACTAATATTTAATGAGGCAGATTTAGTTTTGTTGATACGGGTTGTAGTTTTTTCCGGATGTTTGATATGCCACTATAAGTGAAGGAAGACTGCAGTATAATGCATAGCCCAATTGTGCCAGTAGTTGTTGAGGAAACATTCACAGGAAAACAGCTCTATTTTTTTTTAATGCACAAAACGAATATCTAAACTAGCGGTAGTCTTGTGTTCCCGGACTAACTATATCTTGGTTCATTTAAATTTTAATTTAAAATCTAGTTGATGTACATATGCGTTGTTTGTTGACCATTTTTTTTTAGTTTTCCCAACATTGTGGAGTCATGCTACACTGGCCAAAACCAGTGTGCTGACTCTCTAAGCTGAAACATAACTTCTCTTTGTTGTTATTTTTTACTTTTTTTTTCTTTTTTTACCCCAAGATGGGGGTAACGGTGTGGGTGTTTATGGTGGCCGTGGATGGTGCATGGTGAATGTCATGTGGCCCAAAATTGGGCTCCTGGGGAGACGAAATTTGGGTTGTTGAGATGGAGAAAAATTTTGAAGTTTCCAAAAGTAAATTTAATTTATTTTAAAGACATTTGAGAGGCTGCTGATTTTGCTCTCTAATTTTTTAATTAATGTTATATTGTTTAGGATTAATTGCCTATAATATAAATTTAGTTCCAAAGATAACTTCGGGTTGCACGGTAGATGAACATTTCATAGGGGGCATTTTGTCTAAAAATATATATGAAAAACATTCTCGGTATTTTTTAAAATGTGGGTGGAGGACTACTGATATTATTTGGGTTCAAAGGAGAGGGGCTCTTAGACAACACATTGGGAGTAGTCCATCTTACACGCATTCAAGAAGACTTAAAATCATAACCTCTTCTAAATCCTCTTCCTCTTCTTTTGAAAGGGGAGCTGCGCCATTTTTGCTATGGCTCCACTGGCCATAGATTGTTGATATCACACACTAGAGTGATTGATTTTAATATCCAAGATAGCAAAATGAGATCATTCTTGTGGGATTGGTCAAGCGGTCAAATCATAGATATGTTTTCCAAAGATCAACCTTTTGACTCCTCGCGGAATCATTGACTTGTGGGCATGAGACGTTTTACATGACCCCTGGGAGAAAAATCAAACAAAATGAAATCCAACCTAAAGTTCAAAGATGTTTTATGCAATGTGCCCAAATATAGAATAGCTCATTACTAATATATATGAATAAAAAATAAATGACAAATTGAAGATAACTCATGATGGTATCAAGATTTTTTTTTTCCGAAAATAAAATATCATTAATAAGAAATAAAAGAAGGATTACATCTGGGAATAATAGTACTTCAAAAATCCTCTTAAATCACTAACCACAACTTCCTAGGAAACCTATTTACTCACATACTATCACTATCATAATAGCATCCAAGATTAGCAGCACAATCAACTACCCGGCCTATTAGCTTGTCTATATACATGCCTAATAACAATTTTTTCAAAACAACCCAAAAGATATCAAATATCCTGAGCAAGATTATTGATACTCCAATGATACCTTGCTCATAGTACCACAAATGCATTGACCACCAGCTGAGAGTCTCCTTCTATTTGCATCATCCTAATGCCTCTTTATAAAGCTAGCCGGCCATCCCAAGATTCTTCATTAAAGCAGCACACTACGTAGTTCAAAGTGACGAATTTTTAAGATTAATAGAACCTGCTACTAAAACTCTACCTTGATCATCTCTAATCACAAAATCAAACCATCAAAGTTAAGTTTCATCCAATCACTAGGAGGCTGGAGTTTCCTATGCAACAGACCTGCAAAAAGACACAGAACTATACAAACTAGAAGAAGTATTACTATTATAATTAGAGTATAGGTACTTTATCCCATCACCCTTAATTTCCATGAAATATTTAGCCGCTAATTTTAGTGCAGAAATAGCATTAGGTTTATGACCTTGAAATTAACACCACTTGATTCCTAAGGTTCGAAACACACTAACAGAGTATGGCAGTTTTCTCCAAATAGTGAGCAAAATTCTATTTATGATGCCCAAAACTATTAAATAAAGATTCAAGCCAAATTAATAAAGGAGCCTTGAAACCCAATAGGAATAGGATAAGAGTGAGCAATGTGAGATCATATGGCCATATTAAATGAACATTTAAGGAATATATGATCAATGCCTTGCACTTTATTATTACAAAAAGGACAATCCAAGTCTAATTTTATACAACGGTGGGACAAAAATTTGTTAGTAGGAATACTTTCCCTAGTGAGAAGCCACATAAAGATTTGCATACTTGGCAGAATTTTAAGTTTCCAAATCTTATTTAGTAATTTAGGATGATCTAAATGATTTTTTCCATTATGAAGCCACGTGGCTGATTTCACTAAGACATGCCCAACAAAATTTATCCTCCACATTCCATAAAAAGAGATAGGAATTCCAATAATGTCATTAACAATATCATCCAGAAGAACTTCTTTGAGTTGTCTAATATTCGAACATTTATGATCATAATTAATAAAATAAACCCCTTTTAAATTAGTATCAATATTATGCCTACTATCTAAAGGAATCAACTCATATAACGGAGTGGGAGATACCCAAATACCCAATTATCTAACAAGAACCAAATATTCTCCCCTTTACCAATTATCTGTTTAATTCCTTCTTAAAAAATAGATCTCTGCCTAAGAGTGGCTTTCCAAACCGAAGATGAATTTGCTCCTACTCGAGCTTCAAAGAAATTCGATCTTTTTAGATATTTATCTCTCATTAAATTTAGTTGATCAATAAGAATTTTTCATCCTAACTTAGCAATAGTTGCAGCATTAATATCTTCCATTTTCCTTATACCTAAGCCTAGCTCCTCTACTTTTAGGTCTACAAATTGTCCCACGCAATTAAAGGCATTCCATTTTTATCACCCATAGAACTATTAAGCCATAAGAAATTCTTATTTGTTACTTTTATCCATATAATCTGTATTTGGTTTAACCATCTTAAAGCAACTCATAGTGTGAATGGGTATAGCCATCACATTCACCTGAATAAGAGCAATTCTTCCTGCTCGAGATAACAAGTTAGTTTTCTTGCTAATTTATTATCGACTTTATTGATCACTTCCTCAAAGGTATGTTTATTGATATGATCCTGAATTATGGGACAATCTAAATATTTTCCAAGCTCATTATTTGACAAGATTCGTAAGTTACCACTAATAGCTAGTTTTGTTGTATTTTTTATAAATAAAATACATATTTGTGATTCAAATTATTATTTATTTATGAGGTGTTATGGCCTTTATAATATTTATTTATTTTGTCCATTATTATGAGTTAATGGGCATATAATTATTGGGGGGTTACAAATTCTTTTGTAAGATAAAAAGAAAATAGTTTTTTCCACCATTTGTGATATAGTTTTTAATGATCATCTTCTTCTTCTTCTTTTTCTTTGGAATGAAAAAACTATAAGAGTTTTAGAAAGCTTTTCTGTAACGACCCGAAATGGGGGCCATTAGTTAAGTAGTAAGAAAACCAGTTTTAAAGCCAAATTTGGTGGATCTTTAATAAAAATAATTCTTTTGAAAATATTTTTAGAAAATCCGGCATGGTCTCGTCTGTAAATAGGACATACTAAGTTATCGACTAATCATAAAACCTGTAGAAAACACATTTATAATCATTTCCAACCATCCACACAATATTCCAAAGGTAAATAAATCTACAGGTTATATCGTAGTCACATGGGTCCCATCCAGTCCACTTCAATACTAATTTAATTATTACAGGCCATGAATTTAAAAGTAATACATGCCTAGGCTCAAAGCCTATCTCAAATAGTCTCTACATGAATGCAAGCATGCTGACGTGCTCCCAAAACCTAGGTCATGCTTAGCTTTGAAAATACGACCTACAAGAAAACTGTGGGGGTATGAGCTACACGCTCAGTAGGAAAACATTTCTCAAAATAACCCCAAGGTTTTAAAAACCATAGTTTATGTATTTTTCAAGAACCCTGCAAAACTATTGATTAGTTTGCAATATAATTTTCAGTAAATAAAACTGATACATGTATAATAAAGTAAACTGCGGAAGTTTAAATCATTTGTTACCAACACCTCTTTTTATTTTTAAAAAGGTAAGGAATAACTCAAGTTATTTATAATTCATTATCATTATTTCCAAATTCCATATCACGGCCTTATAAGCCAATAATCATCAACCGCCATATCCGGCAATCCATAACATCAGTCTTTTAAAGTGATAAATCCTCCCCAAGTCATGCGGGGCCCTCGCGCGCGGAAAATAAGGGGAAACACTATGGATCCTACTTGGTCCAGAAAGTAACCCCAAGAGGAAACACGGCAAGACATCCCTACCTAGGACCGCAGTAACCTCTATTCGGGCACGTAGCCCAGGACTAAAGGATAGGAAAACACGGCAAGACATCCCGTTCCTTTGGAACCGCAGTAATCCTGTCTCCAGTAACCCTCATCACCATATTTATATTATCATCACTTATTTATTCATTTATCAATTCCATAATTCCCTTATAGTCCGGAAAATTATATATAAATTTCCCAAAAACCACATAATAGGTTTGTGCTTTGAAAACCATATGAAATAATTCCATAATTTTCATATAAACCGGAAAATTGTATATATGTATTTTCCAAGAAAACCATATAACAAATGGGTTCATAAAAAGCACAATAATTAACCCCCATAAATTATTTCTAAAGGAATGATTTCAAACAACAACATTTTTATAACAAAATGATGTGAATCAAACCCTAGGTTTCCCACAATTTGTAAAACCTAGAAAATATATACCCCATGCATGATATTTATGCAAAAACTACCAAATACATGTAAAACTACATGATTTATACCCAAACCCCCATGCAACAAGGGTTTTGTAAAGTCCATTTTCTTAGATTGGCATATTCCGTGGCAAAAGTGGTGTTTGTTTAGTGTCATGTGTTGCTTCGAGAGGGCTAAAAGCTTCTACAATTGACTCGAGTGCAGACTTCAAGGCAATGCGACTCACACTCATTGTTAGGACAGGTAAGTGTCTTTAGAAGCCGGTTTTTAATCGATTCAATCCATTTTAATTCTTGATATGAGTTTTGAACAAAGCGAAAAAGTTTTTGAAAAAGATTTCAAAACATTTTTGTAATTTTTAGAGGCTAGGATCGATCCTAGGGTGTCCTGAAAAACTGAGTTTAGGTTCTGTTTTCTAGGATCGATCCTAGGGTCTGGAGGATCGATCCTAGGTGCTCTAAAAAAGGTTTTTTGCTTCTGTTTTCTAGGATCGATCCTAGGGTCCTGGAGGATCGATCCTAAGTGGTCTGAAAAGTGTTTTTTCGCTTCTGTTTTCTAGGATCGATCCTAGGGTCCTGGAGGATCGATCCTTGCTCATAAAAAACAGTTTTTAAAATATAATTAAATTACCTATTTGACCTTATTTCGTATCCCAGTCTTTTGGGGTCTCTTAGACTCTTTAAATAGGTTTTGTTCTGATAGAGAGAGGCAAGCAAGCCTCTCCCATTTAGGTTTTCAAAAGCCCATCCTCTCAAATCTTTTCTAGAGCTTTTTAACCTAGGTTTTTCTTTTCATGCTCTAGAGACCTTCAAACCACACAATATTTTTCACATCCTTGAATGTTTGTGAGTCCGTTGCGACGATGATCGAGCTTGCGAGTTCGTGAAGGAAGGAATTGCTGTGAAGAGGTTGGTTGCGACCAAAGCCGTGAAGACGGAGATCGATCGTATGCGGTCGTGGGAGTGAAGACTTTTGCTTAAGTCCTTTTGGTCTGTAAGTATGTCTTGTACTCATTTAATTCATAGTGGATTTGCTTCAACTGGACTAGGTCCCGTGGTTTTTCCCATCTAGGGTTTTCCACGTAAAAATCCTGTGTGCATCTTTTTACATGCTTTAATACTTGCTATGCGATTGGATTAATAGTGATAATTGGTTTTGTGAGTTTCATAATTAAAATTGGGTAAGGATTAGAGTAATACCTATTCAACCCCCCTTCTAGGTATTCTAGGGTTAATTTAACCGGAATTTCAGGTTTAAAATGAGAAAATGTCCCCTACCTCAAGAATGAGTGATGCAAATGCCATACCATCCCTACACGCACGTAGATCGTGCCAAAATATGTTGAATCCGAGCTTGCCGGCGTCGGATCGGGGCTGCCATGCTCTCGCGAGCCACCCACGGCCTCCCCCGTCACTCTCCCTCTCTCATTCTCTCTCTCTCTTGGCTGGAAAAAGGGAGAAGAGTCTAGAATTCTCGGGGCTTAATGGGTTTATATAGAAAAGGGGGGCAAAAGGGTCATTTTACCTCTTTATTAAAACTGTCTGCCGACACTTTCAGACGGCTGAAAAATATTTTCAGCCGGCTGAAAATGCCCCACACAAAATAACCCTCTCTGGAATTTTCAGTCGGCTGAGAGTTGTCTTTCAGACGGCTGAAACATGTTTCAGACGGCTGAAATACACAGACAGCTGAAAATAGACAGTCAGTCAGGTAACTCTCCATCAGCACAGACATCAGCCTTATTTTCATCCAAAACATTTAAGTAATCTTCTCCATTTTTATATTATCCTTTTACTTTAAGTTATTTAATGAAAATAAGCAAATAACCCCCCATTTGAATCCAAATAAAATATCAGAAAAATCAAATTCCCAATATATCAAAATCTCATTTCCAAGTTTTAGTACAAAATCGGTCTCCCGACAGGTTTTCCTAAAATAAACATGTGTGGAACCCAATCCAAACATGCTAATAAAATCCCATAAAATCACAGAAGTCTTATAATATTATAAACTTCTATTATCGCCAAAAATTATCTTTAAAAACAAAGATTTAGGAAAATTCATTTTTCCCCCATACTTAGCCAAATTTCAGCGGCTTAAACCCGAGGCTGC
Source organism: Liquidambar formosana (assembly GCA_039720395.1). Taxonomy (NCBI): domain Eukaryota; kingdom Viridiplantae; phylum Streptophyta; class Magnoliopsida; order Saxifragales; family Altingiaceae; genus Liquidambar; species Liquidambar formosana. Next base: position 40,514,196 of record CM077823.1, on the reverse strand, counting down.
AAATAAGGCCTAACACTCACTTAGGATACTCAGTTCATCAAAATAAGCATCAAAACACATATAATATCACATTACCATACAAATGGATTACCCTTACATGAGGTTATCCAACAAATCAAGGGATTAACTACGCTAATCATATTTTAAGCCGTAATAATCCCTATTAAGAAAACAGGTCCTCACATTTTCAATCCTTCTGTTCTCTCTATGTATAAACTTCTTTTCATTAAAATTTTTCTATCCTTCTTCAATTTTTTGTTGAATATTTTCCATGGAACGATCAAGAGCTATTCGGTACAAATTATAGATGCACCGAGTGATTCACTCCGAGGGGCGCAAATCAACTCTTAAGGACAATGTTCGCACACGCCTCAATCGATAAGTCTATTTCTTTTATTATAAATTATATTTTTTCATATTTTGATTTTCGACATCCATGTTTTCGTTCAATATTTCCAACAATCTTAAGAGTTGATTTTGTTAGGTGTCGTTAATCAATTGATATGATTTATATGAATCCTATGTTGTTTTGAGTTATTGGATTTTCGTGGTTTATCACAAGAAGTAGATGGATGAGTTTTTATTTTATTTTATTTTAGTCTCTATTTAATTCAAAATATTCTATTGTTTTACACAATATTATTTTTTGAGGTATGTGAGGTTAAATCATATCATAATGAACTGATAAAATTGCTTTTAGAAATATGTTATTCCTAATATTTGAAATTTTATAATTATATAATTGTTTGAATCCTATGCCACTTTTTCAAGTATAATGTAATTTGATTCCATTTGGAGACGATTCATGAACAATTTTAAATATTTTGGAAAAGTGATGATTTAGTTTGTATAATTCATGTGGAGTATATATATGATGATTATTTTTCTCTTTGTAGTTATATGATGTTTTAATTTTCTTGCATATGAGAAGAGAATAACAAATAAATCATTGTTCTAGATATGAATTATTATTTGTTAATTTTTATTTTTAAATTGAAATATAATTATTTTTAGAATGGAGATGTACCTTCTACTACATGAATTAAATCTGAATTTTCTGATTTAACATGAAACAATGTTTTATAGATTAATCTTATATGAGAGAATGAAAAAAAAATTTTGGTATTATATTTGGAGAACGTTCACATATGGGTTGAATTTCACAATGTTGATTAGATAACAATTATGAATTTTAAAAGCAAACTATTTTGTTTGGATTGTATGTCTCAATTATATATTCATTTTGTAACAATTTATGACATTGAGAATTTTAAATTTATGAGAGTTTTTTGATATCGATCCATTCTATTTTAATTGCACAAATAGATGTATCCTATTCACTTATGAATTTGAAAATTTTGATCATGCATATTATTTTGTTTTTTATGTCAAAATTATATCATTTTCATAGTGCTTAAATTTGTGGGGGGGGCACATCTTGTGAAGACACATTTTACGTGAGAATGTATATTTATGTTTAAATTTACAAATTATTGAATTTTCTCAATATATTTTATGTTGGTCTCTTATTAATAAAAGAGATAAAATGAGTATTATGATTTTCATTTCTGAAATGGAGTTAGTTCAGACCTATTGAAATTATACGTGATATATTGAGAGAATGTCATATGTGAATTATTAATGATTTTGAGAATAACTATGTTATTCAGTGGCTAAGGAAATGTTTTAAAATTATTTGTCATATATATACTTATTTATATTGTTGCGCTGACCAAAGTTATTACTGAATGTTGAGATTCAAAGAAATTATGATGATGATTTTTGAAAATTTATGGGTTTTGTATGGCATATTTTTATTTAAATATTTGATGATATAATGATGTGAGATGAATCAATGATTCATAATTTGAATATCCCTTTCTGAGAGGTATATTTACTTAAAATTTATTAAAGGTGATTTGTGTACCCAACTTTCTTAGCAATCATCAATTTTATGGATTTCTTATATTATTTGCAGATTATGATGATGATGATAATTGAATCTTTGATTCAAATGAGAAGAAATCCATGTGTGGACCTTATATTGCCTATATGGTATGGTGCCTTGGAATTATCCAAGATGATATGTCTCATTGTCCACTTTGAAGGTTGGAATTGAGGACTTGGCTTGTAGAAAGCTATGAGAGTATTGAGAGAAAAATCTCAGCAATTACATATTTATGAATGAGATTTGTGCTTATTCATTATTTGTTGGCTTGAGCAAATAAATTTATAGGGTAGTGCCTAGAAGCACAATATTAAATAGCAGCTGTTTAGAGAGTCAGAGTTGAGAATTATTAAGTTTCTGACTAATTCACTTTTTAGTGAATAATACATCGAGGGGAATGGGACTTATGCCTGTAACAAGGGTTAACAGTAATGGTAACCCAACCTATGTGAATGGAGATCCCAGGAAGTAGGAAGTAGGTTCTTATGGGTAATAACAAGTTACTGGTTGACTTGGAGTGCACTATCATTTATATAATATATTTTGAGTGTCCCTTCCTATGGTGTAGATAGTGCAAACTGTAACGTTTAAGGTTGAGTTTTAACTCTTAATGGATTCCATAGTCCTATTTGGGTGGTGTGTTCAGTTGTAGTGCACACTTGATGGATCCACCTATATGGGTGTGGAAGTGGGGCCGCTTCCTATGAGAGCTTAGGCAAGTTCTCTAGAGCACTCATAAATATCCAGGTATGGCGCATGGCCTATTCGTGCCACCCCGATTAGAACAACTCAAATTTCAAGAATAATGTGTGGGTTGTGAGTCGACTGATCTAAAAAAAGAAATTTTGGTTCATAGAAACTTATAGTTTCACCATATTTCTGTAGGTCACACTCACATATCCTAGGTATGGTTCATAGTCCAAAAGACACCACTACTGATGCATTGCATTCTCATGTTCCTTATACTTTTTATTATATAATTTGAATCATGTGGGGGATTGTTGTATTTTTTATAAATAAAATACATATTTGTGATTCAAATTATTATTTATTTATGAGGTATTATGGCCTTTATAATATTTATTTATTTTGTCCATTATTATGAGTTAGTGGGCATATAATTATTGAGGGGTTACATATTCTTTTGTAAGATAAAAAGAAAGTAGTTTTTTCCACCATTTGTGATATAGTTTTTAATGATCATCTTCTTCTTCTTCTTTGGAATGAAAAAACAATAAGAGTTTTAGAAAGCTTTTCAATCCTTCTTTTCTCTCTATGTATAAACTTTTTTTCATTAAAATTTTTCTATCCTTCTTCAATTTTTTGTTGAATATTTTCCATGGAACGATCAAGAGCTGTTCGGTTCCTTGTACTTGCGAGTGCACGTGTACAAGGAACATGATTGTTGTATCCTGGAGGGTTGGGGCGCTAGAGGACCTAGATGCACCGAGTGATTCACTCCGAGGGGCGCAAATCAACTCTTAAGGACAGTATTCGCACACGCCTCAATCGATAAGTCTATTTCTTCTATTATAAATTATATTTTTTCATATTTTGATTTTCGATATCCATGTTTTTGTTCAATATTTCCAACAAGTTTGACATTATTTTATATATATATATATATATACTAGATATGGGCACACGTGCGTTGCACATGAATATTATTTAAATAAAAAAATTTATAAATTCTATATATATATATATTGAACATGAAAATCTAATTATTTGTTACTTTTATGTTAATTTAACTTATTAGAATAAACGCTCAACACAATAGGTCAAAATTCTTTCAATTGTTAGGAGTTATGAAAGGAATAAGAAGTTAGCTAGAACATATGCATAGTAGTAGAGGCTGTATAGAATTTATGAAGTGAACATAAATTGTGTTATCTTTTTTCCTTCTTTTTTGCTAGAAAATAAACATTCTTAATTGGTTAAATATAAAACATTCTTAATTGGTTAAATATGGGAAGCAAATAAATATTTAAAATTTAAAATAAGGATGTAATGGTCAATCAAAAGTGTTTCTAAAGTATAAACTTTTATAGGTAGTATAGATATAATATAATTTAATATGTGATACAAGAGCATCTTTGAGGGAGGTAGCAAAAAAAAAAAAAAAAAAAAAAAAGTAACAAATTTGTCTTTTGCTACCTTACGTTGGCTGTGGCAATTTGCTACTTCAATTTGAGATGTGCATTCTAAAGGGAAGTAGCAAACATATTTATTTTATTTTTATTTTCTATATTTTATATTTTTGATGTTTTTAAATATTATTTAATTTATTTTTTTAATAAGTGAAATTGATCCCTCATAATATAGTTTTTCTTACTTTTTCTATAAAAAAAATTCTCAATTTTATTTTTATATGGTATCATCATCTACATTTTTTTTTTTGTTCACTTAGAGATTGAAAAGAGAGTGGAGATCGAGATTTTCATTTTATTTTTTTCCTTTTTCTTTTTCCCCCTCCCTTCCCATCAACAACCAAACTCAAGCAAAATAATAATAATAATTATCATATACATATATAACCCGTTCCAACAATTTCCACGTTACAATCAAAACACATTCAAGGGTTTTCCTAATCTACCCAAAATCCTCGAAAACAACCACCCCCAACCACAAACAAATTCAGCATTATATGAATTCTCACCAAATTTCAAGAAATACATAATAAAAGTATAAAACACTCACGCAACAGCCCCTTGAGATCCGGTATCATCTCCATGTATCGTCTCCATGATGTGGATATTTGGTTTGTGACTGCGCTGGGAAGTAGGTGTGCCTCTAACAAGCCATTCTCATTTGCTAGAGAATGAGAGGAAGAGGGAGATACGAAGTCAACGTGTTTTAGGATTATATGTATAGTATTAAATGGAGTATTTGATTTAGGGTTTCCTTTGAATTCCTATTTGTGTTTTATATATTAAGGTATGTGTTTTAGAATTATAGTTTCCATATTACTATATTTCTTATATATGCAGAAGGGTGGGTAGTTGTGTATTTAAAAATTAAAATAAGGGTATATTAGTCAATCAAAAGTTTTTCTTACATTCATCTTTTTATAGGTAATATAGATATAAATATACTATTTCACCCACATTTTCTTGTCCATCCCATATGTGACATCTTCTCTTTATTCTATACTGACCCCACATTATTGGTTTCACTTATACACTTTTGACACATAAGGTGAGTAATAAAGATGGGTGCCAAAAAATGGGTGAAGTGACATTTTCTTTTTCTGTATTTGGAGAAAAGTAAATTCTAGATTTATGGTGTGAACCCCGGAAATTGGGCCCACAAGGGATTGAAAGAAAATGGGTTTGAAAAAGAAAAAGGAAAGGAGTCGTCACCTTATTTTTTAAAGGAAACAAGGAAAACCCTAAAAATCAGGTTGTTTTAGGAAAACAATTTGAATGACTCCATAAAAAGGAAAGGCAAAAACCAATCTTTTGAAAACCAAAGAAATCGGGGATTCGGAGGCTAAGTTATGACATGGGAAGGTTCTAGGCAAAGCCTATAGGCACCCATGTCACCCTTTCGGTCTCTCAGTTCATTTGGGCTAAATTAAAGTCTTTCTATACAAAAATCAACAAGTATATCATCACAAGAATTGCATGCATATCATATATTTCATTCATCCATCCATGCATAATAAGCAAACAAAACAGAAAATAAAGAAAAAGAAAACAAAACAAAAATAAACCTAGGATGCTTGGATCCTAGAACGGACTTGAGCCTCACGAAGAGCGCCTACGTACCATGCAACGAAATACATGGATCAAAGTCCACGTAGTTCGATTAAGAACTAGGGTTAAGACTTAATACAAACCTACGGTTAAAACCCTAGGTTTCCTTATTTGATCAAAAGAGTTGAATTTGATAGAAAGTTTGATTTTAGAAAGAACTCCACAAAATGGAAACTTTAATAAAAACCAGAATTTTATTTATGAAGGAAACCTTTGATTAAACCATAGGATCATATTAAAAATTAACCCTAGATAGGGAGAAGAGAATGAGTTAAGAAGAAAGGTGAATTGGGGCACCTTCACACCCACTTACCTGAGCGCAATTAGCTCCAAGCATTTAGCCATTTCAGACATAAGCAGCCCTATTTGCCATAGGACAAACACCACACCTATTTGCACCCTTACAAGTGCTCAAAACCATGCAAAAACACTAACATGCAAATCTGGACAGAATAGTACTAAGGCCTAAAATCATCCACTAAACATGCTAACAGCAAAAACAGCGAACAATAATAAGTCCTAACACATTCCTAGAACCATATCATGCATAAAAAACCCTAAAACATACTAACATGCATGCAAAAACATCATATTTACTCCATATGTAAGACATATACAGCAAACACGAAGAAAAACCAAATAAAAAAGTCTACTTTATCATGCTATATGAAAACAAACACAAAACAATGACTCTAAAACCCTAAACTCACAAATATGCTTAAAGACATACAAAACATACTTTAATCATGCAAAAACCAAACTAAACAGAAATTATATCATGCATATTAACTAACTAAAGCAATATAACATGATGAAAATCCTAACTCTAACATGCAATGACACTAATCCTAGCACAAGGACAAACAGGAGCACAAGAATCATAACTATGCATTGAAACCTAAAGGACAGCCCTAAAGCATGCTAAACAGTAGATAAACAATAGATATTCCATGTATATTAACTAGCTAGAGTGTTAATACATGATAAAAAGGCTACCTTTAACATGCAATAAGCCTAACCCATATGAGAACCTAGTTTAAGCTTGAATAGAGAAGGAGAATACCTTAGGAAGGGCCTTCCCTTGTGTTTGCAATTGTTCGTGGCTCCTCAGGTCTTTAGAGTGAATCAAACCAACACGAATCCTCCTCTTTGTCAAAGTGGTATCACAGCAAAGAGATCAAAACTCACTCAACTTTGAAAAGAAATAGAAAACAAAAAGAGAACAAGAGAAAAGAAAAGTGATTTTCGTCACTTTGCAGCAGCAGCAACTTCAATCGCGTTTTTGGGTATGAAAACGTTGGATTTGGACAAAGCTTGTGAAATACAAAGTTGTAGAGAATTGAATTATCTTTCTAACAAGACCAATTTCATCAAATTCTGACTTCGGATGAAAAAGTTATGATTAAAATACGACTGCTGGTTTTCAGAAAATCTGCTGCTGAATTAAGACGAATTTCACTCCCTCCAAACCCTCTTCTCCTCCCCTTTGTTTAAAGACATTAAGAGAGTATTTATAGCTGAAATCTGGAGTTTCCCTTTCCTTCCTGGACTAGGTTTCTTTGGAGAATAATCAAAAGGTATTTTATAATGATAAAAGACTTCTAATCTGAATAGGAAAAGGAAATTGTCTTTTATAAAAATTGGGAGACTGACCGCTAACACGCATGCACATGTATCGTATGTGCATACACACACTCATCACATACGTACACGTGTTAGTGTCATGATAAAAATGGCTAATTTAATAAAATAATTTTCTTTTCATTTTAACCAAAAATCTCATGCTGTGATTCGCACTAATTCTTCAAGGATAATCCGTAAATAACCACACTAAACTCATCATCAGGGCCACGGGACTTAAGATGACAACCGGTACAAAATTAACACTAGAAATACCTTTTATGCATCCATATGAACTCCAATTGACAATTTGGAGATCATTCCAAGGTCAAATGAAAAGTTTGGGACTTAAAAGACGATTATGCCCCTCAAGTCACAAAAGCTCTTATTATCCCTCAAGATCAACTCCAATTTGAACCAAAATTCATATCCATTGTCCTTGTGACTCTAGAAAACTAATGCAAGTGACTAGACTCAAAAACAAAACAAAAACATGCATGAAATGATGAGTCCTAGTAAGGTGGTGCAAAAATGGGGTGTGACATATGGTAATTAACCAATTGCCCTAATATCGAACAATAATCATCCAATAGCATTTTAATAGCCCAACTAGCATTTTGTGTGGTTTAGCAAAAATTATGCAGTCACCATCAAACATGGGATTAGAAATAGTCGCCATTACACATAAGATTAGAAATAGTGTTGCTACCATGACAAAATTTGATTTCCAAGTTAGATCTAGTCTCATAAGCAATTTTACAAAAAAAAAAATTATAAGGCATTCAGCACCAATAATAAATAAATATAGAGATAAAGGATTACTTTGCCTAAGACCGCTTGTTAGATTAATATGCCCTTCAGGTGAATCATTAATAAGAATCGAATAAGGAATGCAATTGGAAATTGTTTAAATCCATTTGTCACAAGAACCCAACTTGAGAAGAATAGCGAAAATAAAATTCCACTCCATTCTAGCATAAGCTTTTTCCATATCAAGTTTAATTGCCATTCTACCGTTTTCTTTTTAATTTTTTGAATCAATACATCATAATCAATATATTACCACCAATATTCTGATTTGAGACAAAAAAGCGCCTTGCAAAGGTGAAATAATTTTGTCGAGCATGGCATTAACCGATTTACCAAAATTTTAACTATAATTTTATAACAAACATTGCATAAATTGAGAGGCCTAAAATGCGAAAAAATCTTGGGATGGCGTCCAGAGATTTCAAATCGAATTTTTAGTTATCAAGAAGGTGATGCTATAGATACCATAGCTCTTCTTGCAAAACAAAAAAAATCCCATCTAACGTCAAGGGGGTAAACATTGGATCAATGACATGTGACAAGAAGGAGAAATAGAAGACTAAAATTCGAGAGATGCATTAGACGCCTAACGCCTAATAGTTATCGATCTATTTCTCCTTCTTGTCACATTGTTGTCCCAAATGTACAACCCTAGAAAGGTGAATAGAGTTTTTAGCCAAATTAAAAATTAATTGTAAACTTAAAATCAGATTATTGCAAGTAATAAGGAATACAAGAACAAGCAATAAAGAAAGATTAAGAGAGAGAATGAAAATAATATTAATGAGGTTCGGCTTCCCGCCTACCTCCTCGCGTCAATAACTTGCTCGAGGATTCACCATTCTCAACTATTTTTTTGTTTTTGTTCTTTGGGCTTTGTTATGTCGTTGTTTGGTTTCTGAGAAAATCTAATAACATCTCAAATAGTTCTTCTTTTTTATGGCTCTCTTATCGTCTTGTTTGGTTGCCGAGAAAATCTGAACTCCGTGCTTGTTTTTTTTTATTTTTTCCTTCCAGATTCAAGTGAGATATACCACTGTATGAGATTCACGGTGCCCAAACTCGAGATTGAGATGGGCAAAAAAAATAACATCATTCCGAGCAAGGAAAAAATGGAAAAAAAACCCCATCATCTATTACACATTAAATTTTCCCGACAACCAAACAATCCCAAAAGGGAAAAAATGCACCATAAATTACATGAATGACACTTTCTGAGCAACCAAACAAGCCGAAAAATGATTTATTTGATTGAAGCTCCACTCGCCGACATCGATCCTTCTTTGTTGACGTCGAAGATCAGCCATCTGCCGTTGACGCCAAAAATCCACCGTCGGTGGACTTTCTCTCTATATCTCTTTCTCGAGGATGAGCTCGTCGAAGATCCACTATCGTCAGTTCTCAGCGACGAGCTCCATTCACCGTCGACGCTCTCTGTCTTCTTTGAGTTGGAACAATCAAAGATTGATGGCTTCGACTGACGGCGGAGCTTGGGGGTTGCCGATTGAACATCAGATCCAAAAGATCAATGGCGGCAGAGCTTTAGGGTTGCTGATGGCAGATCGACGGCGGCAGAGCTTGGGGAGGATGCATAGTTTCGGAGGAGAAATTGTGTGCAATCTATTGTGTTTGGATGAGATCAAAATTTTATGGGTACACTTTTGCCCTACCGATACAATACATTTGGAAGGGTAAGTACTTATATCACTACATCCCACAATTTTATCTTCCTATTTTGTAGAAAGACAAAAAAGACCCTAATCAGAATAATGAAAGAAATAGGGAATTTTGCCTCGTGTTGAGTGCCCGAAGAAGCCAAAATTCAGGCTTGGGGTGAACATCCAAAGTGCAAAAGCAGAAGCTTAATCAAGAAAGCTCGAGGTGAGGTGAGGTGAGATGCAAAAGACGAGATCAAATTTAGAGGAGAATTTGATGAAGGATGGCGATAACCTCAAAACCAGTTTCAAAACCCTCTCTCACTGTGTATGGGTTTGAATTAAGTTTCAGTAGTTTTTCTATTCAGTTGACCACCCCTTCTGATAAGCGTGTCCAAAGCCACCGATCCCATGTCCAAAGCCACTGGGCTTTGATTTTATTTTATTTTTTTTGGGCCTCCTTTCTTGTTGGGTACAGAGCAATTGTGTGCCTTATTTTTTGTTTATTTTGATTTCTCTTCAAGCAGTGATGAGCAATCTTAGGCATTGTCCCCTTCATGAATAAATCGAGGTTAGTGGGAGTCTCACCGGAAATTATGGCCGAAATCCGACCTGATGACGTCACTTTCCTTGAGGTTGGGATCACGAGGGAAAAGACGATTGAGGGTGTGAGTGAAAATGCCGCATATGTCAATTTGATGAAGGGCACTTGTGTCTGTCTACATGATATTGGATTGGAGAGGAGTGCAAGAGAGTGCTCGGGGAGTGCGAATAGCCTCACCCTTTATTTATTTATTTTTTTTTTTTAGGTAAATATCCAAAATGCTCCTCATAAAAAGAATTATATTCAAAAACTCTATAAAATAATTTTCATATCGAAAAAAACCCAAGTAGGGTTAAACTATATAAATAAAAAAAAACCCAATAACTTAACTTCCATCCAACTTCATTTGAGTGATAAATTTTCTTGACTAAAATACTTTTATTACATTTTTATTAAAATATAAAAAATAATTATTCAAAATTTGTATTATTATCTTGTTTGTTTAAAAAACAGATTATTTGTCATTTATCACAAAAAATTAAAAAGACAAAAAAAACAAAGAATAAATAAATAATTATAAAAATGGTATATCGATCCAAAAAAAGTATAATCTAAATGGAATTGGATGGAAATTAGGGTGTTGGGTTTTTTAGATATACTATAACCTTATATGGGTTTTTTAGATAAACAAATTACTTTATGGAGTTTTTTGGGCCAAGGAAAAGTTATTGATATCGTATTCCCAATCACCTCCTAGAAAAAAAGAGAAAAAAGTTATTGTTATACAGTATAAAGGTACTCTAGCTCATATGGGTGCTTTTAGGGGTGCAACTTGGTTTGGGGAATTCTGAGGACGGGATCGTTCCGAGCAATTTAGTCCAGGACCAAACAGTGTTTGGTCTGGGACTTGGTTTAAGAATGTTCAAAACCGTCCCGTACCGAATTCCCAGACCAAGAACCGATGATACATAATATTATATAGGGTAAAATACATCTACACCCCCTCTATTTACTGACTATTACACTGACACCCCCTATACTTTCTGAAATTACACTGCACTCCCTTACTTTAGAAAATAATATACATTTACCCCCATCCGTTAAACAGCCGTTAGAGTCTTTAACGTTTGTTATTGACGTCAGCCAAAAATGGGTTCAAAATACCCATTTTAACCTTCTTCAAACCAAACGCTGCGTTTAGTTACACCCTCTCCCTCTCTACCTTTCATCTCACAAAATTTTCGGTGCCATTATTTCTCTTCTTCTTCTCGATGGAAACCAGTAAACGGAAAGGCATGGAGACGGGTCGATGGAGGCGGAGATGGCGAAAACGGCGTCGGATCGGAGGAAAACGAAGGGAGCGAAACAGGGGAAAGTGACGAGCCTTCGTCATCGGTGACTTGTCACCGCCGCACAAACCCCCACCGCCAGCAAGCCCCTCGCCGCAGCTCTCCACAAACCACTGTGCACTTGTAAGCCCAACAAATGGCAGCCATCGCCGTCGCCTAGCCTCGCCGCGCCTAGCCTCGCCTCGCCTCGCCTCGCCGCGCCGCGCCGTCGCCGTCCCCTCCTACAAACGTGGCTGAGGCCATGGTTGAAACGAGATCTAAACGCCAGATCCGCCGGAAATCTTGTGGTGGGGGGAGGCACAAGGGTTTGGAGAGAGAAAAAAAAAAAAAGAAAAAAAATGGAAAACAGAGGGGAGAAGGCACAAGGGTTTGATGGGTTTGGAAAACAGTGGGTTTGATGGGTTCGTCGGTGATGGCAGTGGGGGAGGCACGAGGGTTTGGAGAGAGGAAAAAAAAAAATGATGAAAACAGAGGGGATGCTCTGTTTGATGGGTCCGCCATGGTTGAAACGAGGCAACCCCTCTTCTTCTTCTCCTTCATCTCCCTTTTTTTTTTTTTTTTTTTTTTTTTTTTTTTTTGAGGTCTCCTTCATCTCTTTTTTTTTTTTTTTTTCCTATTACTGCATCTTCTTCCTCATCCTCCCTTTCTCTGTTTTTTTCCCCTTCTTCAATTTTTTGTAGTAAAAAAAAATCAAACAGTTAGGCTGAAAAAAATGGAGTTGGCCGGACGCCTCCCCTTCTTCAATTTTTTGTTTTTTTTAAAAAAATTTTTAAATTTTGTTTTTGCTTACAGAGTTACAGTGTTTGACTAAAAATGGAGTTTCTCCAATCTTTCCCGTCAGAGAAATTGTCCCCGTGGCTGCCGGCGTCAACAGGCGGAGATCCCATGCCTTTGTGATTTAAACTGCTGAAACACTAAAACGACCGCGTTTTAAGAGAAGGGTATATTAGTCATTTCGCAATTCCGTTTACTCCGTTAACTAAGCTGTTCTGACAGGGGAGGTCAGTGTAATTTCAGAAAGTACAAGGGGGTCAGTGTAATAGTCAGTAAATAGAGGGGGTGTAGATGTATTTTACCCTATTATATATATATTTTTATATGTATAATATATGCAAAATGATAGGGGGGTTTAACTTGTTGGCCTAATAGATTAGCCCACAACCATTTAAGGAATTAGATAATAATTAATTACACCTCACAATCCCACGTTTGAAGGGATTTCATTTAATAGCAATATTTTCCTTCCACATTTTCCCGAATTTCCTAAATTTCAAATATTATTTCCCATACTTATCACGTTCTCACATTCTCTCCCCGATTAGCCATTTGACTTACTATGTGACTTACCCAAGAATAAGTTACTATGTGATATCAAATTATTATATGACTTACTAGGAACCAAGTTACTATATGAATTACTAGCAACAAGTTACTTTGTGATATCAAATTATTACATGACTTACTTGGAGTTATTTTGCATTATCTATTGTATTCACTTAATAACTTGCTAAGATTACATAATACATAAACATCACTTAATAACTGAATTATATCTCTTTATAGCTTCTTATATATACAGACCCTACTGTGCAAATGTATTTTTGTAACTTAATAATTGGATGAAAATTGGGAAAAAAATACAACTACATAACTTAATAAGTAGTAAAATAAGTGGCAAAATAAAAAGAAATGAATCAAACATGATTAACAGCGAGATAAGATGAAATTGGGTAAAATTCAATTTTTTAGCCAAAAGAATCCACCAAAAAGACATGCTAAGAAATCTACCCAAGGGTTAAAAGTAAATATTAACTTCTAAAAAACTAAAGGTTAATAATTCATTCACAATTCTCTAATTGTTTTTTGGTTACAAGGCTTCGAGATTAAATAAGCATTAATAAAGAACAACCCTCCATCCCTAGTTAGAATATCAAAGCCGAACAATAGTTTCTCTGTAAATAATTCTTGTCTTAAACAAGAATGGGCAACAAATCTAAGAGAACTTTTGAATAAAAATTAAACACCACCTAAGATTTTCATGCAATTTTATAAAAATCACTTAATAACTAAAATATATTATAAGGGTTTGACAAGCATTGTAGGAGTTACATAACAGAGAGCTAGTTCAATCAACTCCGTTGTGATACTATGGTTAACTTTACAACTTAATAAGTCGATTTTTTTTGAACAAATATCCATTTTTTTGATTGATATTACAAAACTCCTTCTTTTACCTTGAAAAACGTTACCATGAATACAAATGAATATTTGCATAATAAAGAATAAATTTACTAAATAACTAAGTCTTTGTCAACATTAAACCGAATTAATTCGAAGATTTTGGGTGCTATTAAGATTTTCAGTGTTTTAAACCAGTTCATAATTGTTAAAACAAGCTTATTCACATAGGTTTTTTTTTCCAATCATAAAAAAACGATCTAACCTTAAAAAAGGGGCATGATTCTGACCATTTCTTCGAACCATCGCATATCACTACTTGATAACTGAACTTCAAAGGTAGATTGTTAGCAATCAACAAACAAAGCCCATTCGATCTTCCATCGCAACTTGATATGATGTCTGCTCAGAAGAGTAATTGACTGGTTTGACGAGGAGAAAATGAGAGAATGTTCGATATTGTAACTGACTGGTTTGAGGAGGAGAGAATGTTTGATATTGTTGTTCGTGATTTTCGCTCTCTAATACGGAATGAAGGTTATTCAATTATTTTCAGCCTGATTTTGGGGGATTTAATTTGATTTCAAATTATTTACTTTTTAAAGAAGAAACTAATAGAAAGTGACCACATTAGTAGGTCTATCCAATAGATCTATAGAGTAGTCCCATATAGAAAAATTCATCATATATAATATATATTATATATATTATTTCGGAATATTTTCATTTCGTTATTACTCAACAAAAAAATAAATAAATAAAAAACCCATTTGACTTTTGCCTAAGCTAAAAAACCCTACATGACTACCTGTTCTCATCTCATTCTCATCTCTTTCTCCGTTTCTCTTGGCCTCTCCCTCAGCGCCGTCGCACTCTCCAGTCCGGCGGTCACCAGTCACCAGCTACAAGCCCACAACTCCACGTCTCCACCAGCCACCAGCCACCAGCCACCAGCCACTAGCCACTAGCCACTAGCCACTAGCCACCAGCCACTCAGCTAGGCAGCCACCACTCCACCGTCTCCACGTCTCCACCAGGCACACGAGAGTCCGCAACCCCGCCTCGCACACTCGTGAGTCGTGACTCAACTCAACTCACCTAGGCCTCACTCAACCAGTCCGGCAGTCACCACCCACCACCCACCACCCACCACTCCACGTCTCCACTAGCCAGGCACACCGTCACGGCGTCACCACAAAGGTACCAAATCCCCTTCTTTTTTCCCTTATTTTTTTCCCCTAAATTTCCAGTACCTTATGTTCGAATCGGTTGATATTTTTGCAGATCTGACTTCTGAGCTTTGTTTACCGATCATCATCTCCGGCAATCTCCATCTGTAGGTTGGAATTCTCTCTCTTTCTCTGTAGTCTCTGCCCAATTTGTGACTGGTTTAGGGTTAGGTGTCTTAATTTGGTTGATTTTTTTTTCTGCTGCCATAGTTGTATTTTTACATAGGGTTTGTTCTTTTAATTTGTAATCTCATCTGCTGTTAATTAGTTCAAGTTGTATGATTCAGTGATTATATCATAGGATATTAGGATATCTTGTTAATTTTGTAATACAGATTTTTGTTATTTTTTTGAATCTCTGCTGAATTTGAATCTCTTATTTTCTTCTGAATTTGTAAATCCTTGATGGCCAAGTGCAAATGTGCAATGAAGTAGCCCATTTTTGTGGCTAATCAAGCTAACAATATTTGATTGGAAGTAGTTATTTTTAATTTTTTACTCAGGAAAACAGACTAATAAATATCGAGAACCGGACCGTTCTGAACTGGTATTCGGTCCGGGACAATGTACAAATCAGTTCGGTTCCGGTACCAATTTTCAAGTCCTGAATTACTTCGGGACGGTCCAGAAATGCCCCTGTCGCGTGCCGTCCTGTACCGAGTTGCACCCCAAGGTGCTTTAGTGGACTGTTTTAACCTTTTTCAGAATTTTGGTACTCGGAATAATTGCTTCTACCCCACCCGGCCAACCCTACAAAGAATTGGCCTGGGCGCGTTATGCCTACTTTCAGATTCCACGGAATAATACCGTGTATTATGATTCTATTTCTTAGCCGTATCTGTAAATATTAGAATTGAAAATTAAGTGCTCCTAGGTTGACCGTTGATATAAAGAGAGCTTTTACTTCTTGTTTTAGTCAAAGAACTATATTAAGAAGAAGAAGAAGATGGCTGAGGCTATAGTATCCCTTGTTAGGGAAAGGCTCGGTGAGTTGCTCATTCAAGAAGCAGATTTCTTACATGGGGTGGAAGAGCAAGTTCGGCAGCTGCAAACGGAGCTAATGCTGCTGCAGAGATTCTTAGAAGATATAGATAGAAGGCAAGACAAAGATGAGGGAGTTCTTTTTTGGATTTCAGAAATCAGAGAAGCTGCTTATTATGCCGAGGATGTTATTGAAACTTTTGCCTTAAAAATTGCGTCCAGAAGAAGAAGAAGAATCCAAAGCACATTCAAAAGGTATGCTTGTATCATCAATGAGGCTGCAGAAATTCACCAGGTTCGCTTTGAGATTGAGGCCATTAAAAACAAGATCTTTAATCTGAGAACAAGTTTTCCAAGTCATGGCATAACATTTAAAAGTGAAGCTGAAGCATCGAGTTCTGCACACGGGAGGTCACAACAACAATGGAGGCAGTCTTATTCTCATCTTGTTCAAGAGTATACAGTTGGGGTGTATAAAGACGTAAATGTTTTGGTGTCTCAGTTGATGAACGAAGAGAATCGTTGTGCAGTTGTTTCTATTTGTGGCATGGGTGGTCTAGGCAAAACCACTCTTGCTAAAAAGGTTTACCAGCATAGTGAAATTAGTCGTTTCTTTTATGGTTTTGCTTGGGCATATGTATCTCAACAATGCAAACCAAGAGATGTTTTCGAAGTAATTCTATTTCAACTTACCTCTCCATCTAAAGAGCAGAGAGAGCAAGTTCAAGGATTGAGAGATGAAGCACTAGCAAAGAAGCTGTACAAAGTCCAACAAGAGAAGAAATGTTTGGTGGTCCTCGATGACATTTGGACAACTGAGGCTTGGGATAGTTTACGTCCAGCATTTCCACTTAGAAAGGGAAGCAGCAAGATTCTGCTTACTACTCGAGTTGAAGCAGTAGCCTCGTACATAGATGTTCCAAGTAGTTTCCTCCATAAACTACGATGTCTAAATGGAGATGAGAGCTGGGAGTTGTTAAAGAAGGCGGCTTTTAAAGAAAAAGAAGAGTCAGGTAGTGTATACATGGCTCATACCACACTTCTAGACCTTTTTTTATATTAGTCTAACAAGCATGACAATATGTCATTGAGTTTTGCAATAACAGATAAATCAAGGCTGCAAAAATACTTTTAAGAGTAGAGAAAGATTATCTATTATTAATTTGCATTATCATTGCCTCCATTTGTCTATATATCATAGTAAAAGTTGATGACAAACTATCTTGCAAACATTTTCTCTTTTATTTCTTCTTACAGCACACTTTGAGACACATGGACACACGTGTGGCATGTGAGTTCCGTATGCTCTTTGTGTACATGTGTCCTCATATCCATGAGTTTGTTATTGTAATTGCAATGTCATGTATGGGTTTCTATTTTCAATATTAAATTCTTTTTGCCCAGCCAATTCCATTTTTTACTACTACACTGGATGTATGGAATTACTGTACTGTTGTTTTTTGTTTTCTTTTTCCAAGTTTTGATGAATGCTATGGGGGGGAATTATGACAATGAATTGAATTTAACAGTTTAATTTCTAAATTTTTCAACCCATTTATTGTGAATTATTCAATCTTAATTAAAGTTTCTGTTGTAATTGTACTTTGGCGATCATAATTCATGCATGAGGATGCCATTTGCGCATGCAATGCATTTGGCCCATATCATGCGTGAAGACATGAATTACTCCAATTAAGATTTGACAGTTTTACTTAAAATTGAATTAGAAGATGCTCCATTGCTCCTAGACTAGGTCGTAAGGCATCATCCGTGATTCGGCTTTATATCACAGCTTATATTCAAAACTTGTCTTTCATTCTAACCAACATCTAACAATCAAATGATTGCCTTAAAAATAATAATAATAATAAATAACTGTATTTATGAACTTAGATTCCTATCAGTACCAACAACCCTCAAAAAAAGGATTATATATTGCGTATATAGTTATCATAACATACAGAACTTGTATTATATATAACTTGATCTATATATACATATTTCAAAAAACATAAAAATAATTAATGAATAATGAATAATTTAGTATACTATAATTAGCATGGTTTTTTTCTTAATAATTGAAGTATGGATATAATAGTAAAAATACTATTTTATTTCCATTTCCGTTGTACTCCAAACATTGTAAATTAATTTCCTTCACTTGATTTTTCCTTCGATCTTGCCAAACATGACAAAGGAAAATGAATTCCATTTTCATTACTTTTCTTTTTTATTAATTGAATTCCTTTCCTTTCCTTTCCTTTCCTTTGCAGTTGCAAACTGCAATAGATTCAATCAAGAAAATAAGTGGTAAAATCTAGATCACGTGGGGGAAGCATACTTGGAGCGGATAGATCAGCGGAAATCTAACAAATTAATTTTACTATGCAGCCTTAAATGGTCATGACTTTCCACTTTGTTATTGGAATCACTTAAAACTCCCAATTTAAAAAGTATTATTAAATTAAAATGACAAAGACTAAAATAGAAAAAAATTTAGAAATGTGGTCTCTTTATCATTGTTTTATTCATGTGTCCAAGGCCTTCTTTAATTTATAGGCTTAGAATCATAATGAGGGAAGCTAAACGGTAAAGGTCACAAACTTTGGCAATTGAAGAGGTGGAGGTTAGAAGAGTGGTGGCAACTGGCATCCACCATAAGTTCTTGTATTTGCAAAAGAAATCATATTTTAAGCACGACAATGTTATTAACTGTTCCACCCATAGTGGAGAACTGGAGATTTTTAATTTAATCCAAAAAAAGTCCAATTGAGGGGTCAGACAATAGATTTTAGGAAACTTTACTGTTTTTGCTAATATCCATTTTAGCTTTATTTTATGGTTTAAGTCCATATTTCTTTTACCAATCTGTCATTTTAGGATTATTCATTTCAATTTTGTGTCAAAGTGGGATTTACCACTTTTGGTAGTTTTTGGTAAATCTCTATTTTCTCCTTCATTGCCATTTTTTAAATTAGGGCTTTCGTCTTTCGGTATTATCAAATTATACCATGCTTGTAGCCTTGTTAGAGGCAAACTTTGATCTTCTTTTTGGTATCATTGCGGATTCATTGATTCCTTGTGGATTCAAGAACCTCCACTGTACCATTGAGCTTTATCTTGAATTAGCTATTTTGCTGTGTCGTGTGAAGATTCAAAAAATCTCAATCGAAGGTGAAAAGGAAAATTTGCCTTACAATCGATAAAATCTACTCTTACCCTAGCCCCCTAATATCAACAAATGGTCCGATATCAATGCTTTTTCATAAATTTGAACGCGAGATTGCTCACTCTACAAGTGAGGAGAATGTTATTAGGTCGTCATGTCTTTCGTCTGGTTTCGTACATTGCAATGCATAGAAAACGATAAAGATTGTTGTGAGTCAACCCCAAGTAGCTACCCCTAATCTTCTGGCCTTGGTGGTATCTCTTCCTTCTTATAATGGAGACGTTTAGGATTTGAAACTTGATCCTAATATTTGGAATGCACTGAAATTTGGGGGAAGAGAGAAGGGGGGGGGGGGGAGTTAGAATTATTGGCATTGGGAAAAAAGCCCCAAATTAGGTTCTGTATTCTTTTGTCAAGCCAAGCATGTACAATGGCTCTGCTTGGCTCTACCGTATACCGCGTAGGGGCAATGAGTTGAACCTGGTGACCATATATGTGACAAACTTGCTAGCAAAATTTTGAGTGTTGCTAATTATTCTAGATATATTGCTTTAATTTCACAGCCATTTTTTAAAGTTCAAAACAAAAAGGCTTAACTTTCTGTCAACTTCTAATTTGATTGTCATTGTCACGTGAGTCAACTAGGGTGGACAAACTTGTATGTATATTAAACATTTTCCCCAAATTTTAGTGAATCTTATTAAACAAAATCCGCCTCTTTATGAGGCTAAGAAATAAGAACTTTGGATCCAGAAGTTAGTTATTGAATATTTGTTGTAGAAGAAGTTGGGGTTTCCTAGATTTGATCGTAGTTAACAAGATTTTTACCAAAACATAATTGAATAATTTATGAGTGGAATATTAATACATCAGTGATCATATGGATAAATACATTCTGATATGAATAGGTTTTCTTGAATAATTAATACAGGTAAATTAAGAAAATTAAATCTGAGTAATATAATAAAAATACCAGAAAATATACTTTACATTCCAGAAAAAATGTAATGATTTATGGTCTTCTAAATTGTAATAGCTAGCTAGGGATAAATTTTTTTTTTTTTAAAAAAAAATTTGTATAAATTCTTAAACTTCTTTGAGATAAAATATAGATACGAGTGTCTGTGCAGTACTGTGTGTATTATATAAATGACATTAGGTAACCAATCAACTTTATTCTAGATTGTGAAACTTTTTTTAAACACAATAAACCTAGGTATGGTTAGTTATTGGTGAAAATACCAAACTTTGTTTATCCAATTGCATTTTTTGAATTTGCTTACACGAAATTTAAGATGTAATAATTACAAGCCTCTAACTCTCAATTTTGTGAATTTAGTTCTAGTTTATCCTTATTTAGTCTTTTGGAGATATAGTATTAATTATTATTGTTATTTTTATTTTTTGTGCAGGCTTTAGAATTAGCAATGGCATGGAACAGCTAGGGAGGAAAATGCTTAAATGGTGCGGTAATTTACCATTGGCCATTGTTGTGCTTGGAGGAATTTTGGAAGCAAAACACACATTGAATGAATGGAAAATGGTGCATGACAATATCAGTTCATACTTGCATGGAAAGGAAGCCCATGAACATTACATATCAGAAGTATCCACGGTTTTACTTTTAAGCTACCATACATTGCCATATCAGTTGAAATTATGCTTCCTCCATTTAGGCCACTTCCCAGAAGACTACGATATACCTATCAAGAAATTGATTAGGATATGGGTGGCAGAAGGCATAGTGTCACAAATGGAGTGTGAAGCAAAGAGGAAAAGAACAATGGAGGATCTTGCAGAAAGTTACTTAAGTGAGTTGCAAGATAGGTGCATGGTTCAAGTAGGAGTGAAAGGGTCATCTGGAAAGGTTATGACTTGCCGCCTCCATGATTTAATGCGGGATCTAATCCTGTTTATTGGAAAAGAGGAAAATTTTCTCAAGCTGATTCAAGTTGGAAATGAGCCAAATGATTTCGTGTCTTCCCGTGTAGCCATTTCAAATTCAAGTTATCCAATTCATAGACTTGCTATCCATTTGAACAATGAAACTTACGAAAATTTTTATGGGAAACATCATCCCAACCTTTGGTCTCTCTTTTTTTTTAGCCCTAGTCATTATGGTACAAGAATTTCACAAAAGACGATATCAAGGGTTAGCGACTGCATATTGCTTAAAGTATTGGATCTCGAAAGTTGTTACATTGCAGGAAAGTTAACAAGAGCAATAGGAAACTTAATGCACTTAAGGTACTTGAGTTTGAATTGTTCTCTTATAACAAACATTCCATCCTCTATTGGTAATTTGAGGCATTTACAGACCCTGATTCTACAAACTCATAGATCTGTAGAAATAAGGGTACCGAATGTGATATGGAAGATGGAACGGTTGAGACATCTATATCTTCCTACTTACATAAAGAAGAGTAGTGGCAAGTTGCAACTGGGTAGTTTGAGTGACCTAAAAACACTACAAGGCTTTGATACAAGGAGCTGCGAGGTTAAAGAGCTGATCAAATTTGTCAATCTTGAAATACTAAGAATAACTGACTTGGGAAGCTTTGAAGAGTTGGAGGAAATTCTGATATCACCACGGGTCACCTTAGACCACCTTTGTTCGTTAAAAATAAATATGAGGATCAATTCATATGTCAAGAAAACCAGTTTACAAAGACTACTTTCAAGTTGTCAGTACCTTCATACACTCACTTTGAGAGGGCAGATAGAGAAGTTACCAGAGTGCCGCCAATTCCCTCCAAACCTGACCAAATTAACCTTATGGGGTTCTGAACTTGAGGAGGACCCTATGGAAACACTGGAGAAGCTGCCTAACTTAAGTATCCTTCGCTTACATTGGAAAGCATTTAGTGGGAAGGTAATGGTTTGCTCTTTACAATGCTTTCCCCAACTCAAGTCTCTAGCTCTTTTCAACTTGCCTAACTTGGAAGAATGGCAAATATCCATAGAAGCCATGCCCAATCTTTGTGAGTTAGTTATTGATCGTTGCTGGAAATTGAAGATGGTCCCGGATGGATTGAGGTTCATCACTACACTTCGAGAATTGCAGATCGTAAACATGCCTAAAGCATTCACAAATAGGCTTCGAGTGTCAAATGAAAGAGGAGGAGGAGGAGAAGATCTTGACAAAGTCTACCACGTGCCTTCCATCATATTCAAGACAGTAAACGATTGAGGCTAATCAGGTAATTCACTTGCTCTCTGTTTTCGATTGGTGTTGATTTATCTTTCGCTGAAGCAGTGGATAGTAACTTGCTTGTTGAACCTTTTTTTTTTTTTTTTTTTTTTTTTTTTTTTTTTTGCCTAATTGCTATTTGTGGATGGCCAGCTGTTGATGATTGAAAGATTCTAGCTCACATTTTGGTGAGTGAAATATTAATAGGATAAGCTATGGGGAAACACTGGGTCTTGACACAATATATATATCTTTTTTTTTTTGATAAGGACACAATATATATATCTTAATAGGATACTATGTGGGATTATGCTTGTATTCAGTAGTTCCAATATTTGTACAAGTCAAAGTTACATGTGTTATATTACTTATTGATCCAAAACTTCAAAAAAATACAAAATTAATGATGATTTTTAGTTTTATTTTTATTTTGGATAACCATTAATGATGATTTGTGTGTAATATGTTTCATATGCATGCTCACGTTTGAACCTAAAAGCTTGTTGGGCACAGGCCCAAATCATTGTCCTAGCCAATGAAAATGACAAATTCAGATATGACCCAAAATAGAGTTCGAAGCTAGGATGCTTTTTGTGTTAGGGTTCACGTGTGAGTTTCTCCCACATTGGAGGAATAGAAGAAAGAAAGGGTCTTAATATACAAGTAATGAACTCTCCACCAATAGGCTTAGGCTTTTTGTGTGGGTATGAGTTCCATACTTGTATATTGGGTCCGGTGTAATGGATTTTGAACTCCCCTATCTCTCCAACATTTTGGATTTTGGATCCCGAGAAATAAGCTTGCAGGGACTTGAACTAGAAAATCTTAGGTCCTGGTGTTTAGTATTGGCAAATTCAGGTGCCAAATGTCAAGGGCTATATTTGAGTCACTTAGTGTGTTCATGTCATAAGATGGTTTTGGAGAGTTGAGACTTGTGGATTAAAGATTGCATGTGTGAATGAAACGAATTAGTCTTCTCATTTGGGCATGGGGCACGTTATTGTCACCCCTCAACTTATTTTAAATTTCTCAAAGTGTTATGACAAATATAAAGAGTATTTATGAAAATTAGTTATGTTGTCCCCTATAAAATATCATTTTGAACTACTTTATAGAATAAATCTAGTTTTTCCAAAATTTGATATTTAAGTGGACTTTTTGGTTATTTAAAGTCTTTATTTCATTTTTACAGAAATGAAAACCGTAAATAATTAACCAAAAAAGTTCATTTAAATAATAGATTTGTGAAAAAGTTTCTTCTACAACGCTGTTCAAACTAATGTTCTATTTCCTCTTATAAAGGGAGAGACTGAGGGTTAGAAACTTGACCCCCTTATTTGTGATAAAAAAAAAAACTAAAAATTGAGATGGTGATATCTCTCCTCTCTTATAAGGTGCAAGGTTTGGTACCCCAAAAAAAAAAAAAAAAAAAAAAAAAAAAAGCTGCTGCATTTATCTAGCTACTTAATATGTCATCATGTTCCTTTGTCATATATACAGTCTTTTTTCTTTTTGCCTCGATGATATACAAATTAGCTAATTGTGTGGAACATTTTTTTTTATTTTTAATTATAATAAATTTAGCTGATCATTCACACATTCATTTACATTATACATATATGGGAGCAATGACTTATTGAACCAGTAGAGTGAAAACATATTGAGGATTTAATTATGTGTCCATGATAGAAGATTAATGCTAAACATGCATGGTGCGATTTCCAGCGTTCAATCTCTTATTGCATATTAGGCTTACTGATAGCGAAATGATAGATGTATAATCAGTAATAGGTACTGTAAATTTCCATATTTATTAAAGTTAAAGTTTTGTATGATTAATTGCATAAATAGACCATATAGCGCATGTAATTATCCAAAAAAATGCTCAGTTTTCTAATTGGTGTTTTCTTCTTCATTTTTTTTTTCCTTGAGTGGTAAATTTTTAATTGTTGTTTGTGCAAGGTTGTTGATGTTTGATTCTAGCTTGCATTTTCGTGAGTTGTTTGGCTAATTTATCTCTGTGATTTGACCAATCACCTTCTTCTTTTTTTTTTTCATTTATTTTCAGGCAAAGTCATCCTTTGGTGCGATTTGTTTGCTCCACGAAGAGGATCAGAATACATTCACCTAGGTCGCCTTTAAAATTGGTTGCAAATTAAAGTGCTTGATGTGGTTGTGAAAACTCTTTTTATTCTTTTACTTTCCTCTTTGGTGTGGGACTCTCCATTTGCTTATCATTAAATGTGTGTGTAAAGTCTATGTTATATGTTGACATATTTTGTATCAAAAGTATTTGTATTTGTCTTGTTTTGACTCAAGTTGTGTGGAACTTCAAAGATTCATCCAAGTGAAGATTTAAAAGTTACGTGGCTCACACTCATTCTCTACGAAGCTAAAGTGACTTTAGTTTCCCATTTCATAGGTGTTTAATTCATTGAAAATCATTTTTAATGTTTTCATCAAAAGAAGAGTGGTTTTGAGGTTTTGGTGACATTCCCAATTGATTGGAGTTATTTTCATTAAGTGATTTTGCTACTACCATACCCCGATCAATCAGGGTTGGAAGCTAATTGATCAGTGCCTGCCTAGAAAGTGGTTTTTCTCTTTGTGACCCTCGGACTGATCAGACTTGGACCTGGATCAATTGGGGTTCGTAAAATCAGTTTTAAAACTTTCCTATTTGATAAAAAAAAAAAAGGTATTCCTTCCTTTAAGGGTCTCCTAGTCTTTATATATAGAATCTAATACCATGGAAGGGAATGCAAGCCTTTCCCAATTAGGGTTTTAATTGTTCATCTTTTTAAAACATTTTTTTAAAACCTTTCTAAATCATTTTAACTTAGGTTTTCACTCATGTGCTCTAGAGATTATCAAACCACACACTATTCACAACCTTGAGTTTTTGTGAGACCGTTGCGACGGTGATCGAACTTGCGAGTTAATGATTAAAGGCATTGTTGTGAAAGAGATTAGTTGCGACCAAAGCTGTGGCGACGGATATCGACCATGTGTGATCGTGGGAGTGAAGACAATTGTATAAGTCCTTGTGGTTTGTAAGTGTGTCTTGTACTCGTTGATTTCATAGTGGATTTGTTTCAACTGGACGAGATTCTGTGGTTTTTCTCATTTAGGGTTTTCTACGTAAAAATCTCTTGTGCCATTGTTAATTGTTTTTATGCTTGCTGTGTGATTGATTTATTTGTAGTAAAAAAGATTAATTGACTTGAAATCAAAATTGAGAAAGATTTACACATAATACCCATTCAGTCCCCTTTTTAGGTATTGTAGACTTGGTAAAATTAGAATTTCAGTGTGATTTTGTATGCAATTGACTATTTATTTCTTTTTCTTTCCTCTTTGTTGTGGGATTCACAATTTGCTTATCATTAAATGTGTGATTTGTATGCATTTGTCCAAGTTAATAATAAAGCTAGTCCAGTCTTCTTGATTCATAAATGCAATTGCAGACCAATTCTTATTCCTCTTCAAGGTTTTGTTATGGGCATCTATTCTGAAATTACATCTCCATCTGAAATTTAAAGATCAATACGTAGTCATATTATTTCTCTAATAGTTCCCATAAATTTTAGGATTTCGGGTTTTTGACAATAATGTGTTTAATAGAGTTTTGATTTTCAATTTATAGTTTTACTCAAATATTTATAACCTCTAATTCATCGGTTTCTTTCCCATTTAAAATCTATTTTTTTTCTTTAAAAAAACCTTTTCATTCTATTTATCTTGGAATATTGCAGCTGTAGCGGATTTATTCCTTGGTCTAGGTTTTTATCAAAGTCTGGTTGGTTGTACATTAAAAGCCCTGCAAAATCTACAGTGGGAGAATCCTGTTACAGTGCTTTATAACACATGGATTAAGAATTTTGTTTGTAGGATAACATTATATTACCATATAATTTTGAAGCCATGGGCCTAAGTCTGGAAATTAGTCAGCATACCTCATTACCTTTTTATCACATTTGTTCATGAAATATGTGCTAAAGAATTTGCACATTGACTGCAATTTAATCGGAGTGAGTCTGGATGATGCCCCCACTGAAATGGAATTAGTGCATTTGGTTTTTCATGTCATTTGAAGGCAAAATTCAAAATCCTACCTCTAGGATCCCAACATTGAGGTAGGATCTATGCCAGGTCAAAAATAATGAAAGTGGTCGTATTCAAACTAAATTCAAGGACAAGTAAATTTGCAGAGACAAAATTCCATATCGATATTTTCCCAGTTTCTCACTAGAGGAATGGATAAGCACTGATGGAGGAACAGACAAGTTGCCAAAGACACCCACCAATTCCTTACATTTGTAAGGTTTTTCCCTTTCCTCTTAGAGGTTATGTGTATAAATTTCCTTCTCCAAAACTAGACTTGATGAGCTCAATTTACTTTTGAGCAAGTCTTCTTAAGGGCACCTTCATCCCTCATGGCATAGCATGAGCTAGCTCACCATTATTTTCGACTATTTCAGACACGCAATCTAAGATATGCACTATGTCCTTAAATTTATCACATTAAATTTGTCTCATCATTATAAATTCAACCAAAATTATGTTCAAATGGGTCTACATTGAGTTGGAACAATGCAGTCATTAAGAAAAACCTCACAAAAGGCATGGTAGAAATTTGTTTTTAATCAAGGTGTGGCTTAGTGTCACATTTTCTATCAGATGCATTTTTCACCGAGTCACCCATGATGCATTTTAAAATGCACAAGAAATCAAAGTATAGTGGATGGATGAATTTATACCTGCAAAATATTTCGGTTGAAAAAATCCCATTTAATTTTCCACGTCTAGTAAAAACAGAGATGTGGCTCTTTTCTCGAGTGATTTGAAGTTCCCTATGCTCCTGTAGTCTACAGTTGCTAACAAATTTTGCCAAGTTAGTTTTTTTAAAAAGTGAATAAAAAAAAAAAAAAAATCAACCAATTATTTTTTTGGATAATTTATTGAACTTACCCTACCCATAATCTTCTTAATATCAACAACTGAGTATCAATGTTTTTTCTTAAAGTTAAATTTGAAATTGCTCACTCAATAAATAAGAAGAATGACAATAGACTATGATGCCTTACTGCCTTTAGTAGAGATCCACCGATTAAGGAGGTCATTTTTTAAATGGAGGAGTTTTAGTAGAGGCAGCAAGAATTCAAGCCCCCACTATTACTGATTTATTGATTATTATGATGCGTATACTCTGTCACTTGGAAAGATGTTAGCGACACACCCCTACTATTAAGGATTCGTTTGTTTGATTGGAATGGGTGGAATCGAAATGGAATTATCAGAGGGAATCAGAATGAAATTTCCTTTCTTCTTCCGTGGAGTTTGATCAACTAATTATCTCTCTCATCCATCTGTCTCTCTCTCTCTGCTTTCATAATCTATTCTCGAATTTGAAGTCATCTACCTAGTCGTAATATTTTTCCCACCTCTTGCTTTTATATCTCATTTTCCCTTTGCTTCCCGAGAAAATGGATGAAAAATGAAAATAAGATTTTCGAGTCCCTTTTTTTTTTTTTTTTTTTGTTGTCAATTATCTGTATTAGTTTTCAATGACAGAAAAAGAATGAAAAACTTGAGTATAATTATCTGTTTTATGGGTTGTTAATTATATAGTGAAAATTTAGTGTTCGAGTAAAATCTTCTCATGACCCAAACGGCGGGAAGATGATAAATTTTTTGATATGTCACTTTGAAAGTACTACTTTTTTCTTTGTGGATATGTCAGCAGGCTTAGCAAGCTCTACAATGGAAAATTCTTTTTCACTGTTTCATGGCACACGAATTAAGTTAATAATTTTGTTTGTAGGATGACATCCTATTATATCATCTTCTTGTAGCCTTGAGCTTAATTCTAGAAATTGATTACCAAACCTCCTTTGTTTTCCTTCACATTTGTTCATGGAATTTGTGCTAAAGAATTTGCACAATGACCGCAATTTAGTGGGGACGAGTTTGGATGCCCCATTGAAATCAAATCAGTTCTGCATTGCTGGTATCTATGCCAGGACAAAAATAAAAGTGATCCTTTTAGCTTATTTCAAGGACAAATAAATTAGCACATATGAAATTGCTGAGGGATGAATAAGCTCTGATGAAGGATAAACAAATTGTAGAAGACCACCCAAATCCCTACATATACGAAATGATGGCCCCGTTTGGAATAGACGGGATAATATGTTGGCCGGTTCTGGAAAGATGGAGGGTATATGATATGCAAACAAAATTAGAATAAAAAATGTAGTGTTGGATTGGTATATTATGCTCTATGCTATAACAAGGAATCATTTGATCCTGCTTAACAAAATAAACCCTCATCCCTGTCAAGAAATTTAACTTTTTCAAAATCCTTTAATTTCAAAAGCTGTCTCTTGCATCCAATGTTCTCATCTTCAATGATTAATGCTAATTGTTTTAATTAATTACCTGATTTATGATTCAGCTTGAATCAAATACATTCTGCTGTTAGTTTGCATTGCCTATTCTAGTTAGTGTTAGTCAGTTTGAATCAAATATCCACCGCTTACAGATGGAAACTAAGTTTGAAACAGTGCTCAATATGATTCTAGCTGTCTGTTAATTTTGATAATATTGTAATTTATTGCAGGTCCTTATTGTAAAGATCATGGGGGAGAGTGAGACAAGGATAAGGCACCGATTTATGCAAGCAAATGGTTGCACATACAAGTTAGTCAACATGGGAAGAAAGTTGTCTCATAATTTTGTGCTTTTAATTTTCACCAATGCCCTAGAGAAATTTGTAACCTTTTGTTTATATACAATTCTTGAGGTAAAATCCCCCCGCTACTGTACTTAGGCTTGAGCCTCCTAGCTAGAGCTCTGTGTTAATAATATAAATGTCATGAAAAAAAAAAAATGAGCATGATCGATTAAACTTTATTTAACATATATTTCTAGCAACATAGTGCTCAATAAAGAATACACTTCATGATTATGCTTTTGATTCTATGTCTTATTCCTTTTTTTCTTGTTTTTATTTTTTTGTTTTAAAATGGAATTTATAATAGTCCAACTTTTAGAAAATATCCACACGAAACAATCTTTTTAAAAAAAGCCTGATTCTTAATTATTTTATTTTATTTGTTTTAAAATGGAATTAATAATTTGTTGCGAAAAGATTTCAGGATTTCGATAAATGGCTTGATTCTTAATTTATTATGGCAATATGGCGAAACCTCGATATTACAGCCCCAGTAAGTGGTTTTTTTTGTTTTTTTTATTAGTGGAAATGTTATGCTCACAAATCATCCACAGAGAAATTCTCCTTTCACGAAGGTATCATCATATTTTAGCAAGCTTTAAAATTTATCATTTAATTTGTATTTGCTTTTTTACCAATTGACTTTTATGACGAGTACAAATTTGAATGACTTTGGCGAAGGTATCATCATATTTTAGCATGCTTTAAAATTTATCATTTAATTTGTATTTGCTTTTTTACCAATGGACTTTTATGACGAGTACAAATTTGAATGACTTTGGCATTAATCTTATGAGGTAGACCAATGATTCCTTGGACTTACACATTAAGAATTAGAAGGTCATGAATTCAATTTCTCATTTCTTTTTTGGGATTAGTCGCTAATCAAGTTTATTCTAAGCATTAATCCATGTTACCCATATTTTAGGATTAGTCAACACAGGTTAGGATATCCGTATCGACCAAAAAAAAAAAAAAAAGAAAAGAAAAGAGAAGGAGAAGACTACGGCATAGGGCCCTTTCATCCGACTTTGGAATTTGGACTAACAAGTAGTAGAATCGAAGAATCCCATCTTTTCAAATCGGTACATGATCCATCTTCAATTTCTATGGGACTGGCTTGAATCAATAATTTGTGGAAGCTGAAGCTGAAGGAGGTCCATTGTGGACGTCCCCAAACCAAAGAATTTAGGGCAAAGCAAACGTGGGCAGGTCTTCTTGGTCAAGTCTTCTGTCCTTTGGATGGATCCTCAATGTCACACCTAAGGTAGAAAATTCCTCGTAGATGATTGGAAGAGTTCAAAACCTTCCCATCTAAGATTGCGTTAAAATTGCAAGATCAAACATTTTGGAAACTCAAAATTTACAAGTGTAAACTCAAGACCTGTATGACGAGATCAAAACATTAGTTTTGCAGGGTCAAAACTCAAGATTAATGATAAATATTTTGAAAAAAAAATTTTCCTCAGTTGTGGATCACATTGAAATTTTGTTCTGACTTTGTATAGGGTACAAAAATGATTATAATAAATAAAATGGTCAAACTCATCAATTTTTTGAGTAAAAAAAGCATATATATATAGAGGGTCAAAATAAATTTTTTTGAGAGGTTAAATAAAAATTGGTAGGTTCAAATTTTTAAATACTCATAATTTAGTTCAAGAAAAAAAAAAAAGAGTATTTTGCAAACTGAAACAGTTGCACTAATTTATTATGCTAAAAACTGCAAGGGAACTGTGCAATAATGTATGTGATGCAACAATTTTGCACATTCGTGATTGTTGCACTATAAGCTTGTTTGTCCCAATTCTAGGCTTGCCAAAATGAATTAAAATTTTTTTCCCTCCTTTTTCTCTCTTGGTTTTTGGAGAGGTGGGGAGGGGATTGAGTTATTTGAGTCATCTACGTCTTGAGGTGGGGGGTATGTGATGTAGATTTGAAAACCTTTTATATTTTTTGTAAAATCTTGATAAATTAAAATAAATGAGGGTGCAAATAAAATTAAGAGGTGACAATAACCATCTCTATTTTTAAGGATAATACTTGGCTTTTCACAGTGGAGGAGCAACTCCTCTTTCCTCCTACTTATATTATGCCACATGTCCAACATCACAAATGAGAAT
The DNA here is from genome assembly GCA_039720395.1 of Liquidambar formosana. Lineage (NCBI taxonomy): Eukaryota > Viridiplantae > Streptophyta > Magnoliopsida > Saxifragales > Altingiaceae > Liquidambar > Liquidambar formosana. The sequence continues at coordinate 40,482,906 of CM077823.1, read as the reverse complement.
TGATTGTGTACATGTATTTCTATGTTATGTTATTATAGATATCAATCCATGTATCCATGCATATATGTTTATGTGTCCAAATGAATACGAATATGTGTCCATATATTTGTATTCATAGTCTACATATGTATATCCACGTATCCATATTTTTTAAAATTAACTATGATACGTGGCATAATATGAGTGGGAAAGAGGAAAAGTTGCTCCTCCACTGTAAGGAGCCAAACATTGTCCTATTCTTAAACATGTTTTCATGTTCCAACTTCCTAGTTCCTACACATCTCATTTTTATTATTTAAAGCAATTCCTAATTATAAGTAAATAAGTTAAATTAACATGTTAAATTTAATAGTTTTGATTGTTAAATAATACAAAATAATGTAGGGTAAATATCTATAATATCCCTCAAAAAAAGAATTATATCCAAAAACCCCCATCAAATAATTTGTATATCCAAAATGCCCAAAGAGGGTTAAACTATATCCAAAAAACCCAACTCTCTAACTTCCATACAACTACATTTATATTATACAGCTTTTGAACTGATATACCTTTTTTATAATTGTTTGTTTATTAGATTTCTTTTGTTTGTTTATTTTTTTATTTTTCCCTTTTTTGTGATAAATGACAAATAACATTTATTAGATAAACAATATGGTAAAACAAATTTTGAATAATTATTTTTATATTTTAATAAGAAATATAGTAAGGGTATTTTAGTCAAGAAAATTCATCACTCAAGCGGAATTGGATGGAAGTTAATTTCTTAGGTTTTTTGGATATAGTTTAATCCTATTTGGGTTTTTTCGATAGGAAAATTATTCGATGGGGTTTTTGGATATAATTCTTTTTATGAGGGATATTTTGGATATTTACCCAATAATTTATACTACTTATAAAAGTGTGTATCCCATAAAAACTTTTGATTGACCATTACACCCTTATTTTAAAATTTAAATATTTATTTGCCCCCCATATTTATACAATTAAGAATGTTTATTTTCCAGCCAAAAAAAAAAAAAAAAAAATGATAATGACGTTCACTTCATGAATTTTACACAACTTTCACTACTATACAGGTCTCCTAGCCACCTTCCTATTCGTACTATAACTCCTAGCCATGGAAGGAACTTTGACCTATTGTGTTGAGCGTCCATTCTAATGACCTAATTGAGATATATATACATTTGAAAATTTATGAATTTTCATATATCTTTTATTTTTTAAATATTATTCACGTAACGCACGTGTGCCCATATCTAGTGAATATTAAATTTATGAATTGGGTTTTGAGGTTGGGGTGATGCAAGTTGCCTAAGACATCGGTCCAAGCTTACCTTGAATTGAATTTGGGTTGACATATGATAATCTAAGTCCAACCCATTGGTTAAAAATAGTTGTCCATATTATTAGTTGGGCTTAGGTTGGATGGGTTGAACTGCCTAAGTTGCATCTCTGCGCCTAGATTGCCCTCCAACTTGGACAAGTCCTCCAACCATATATGGCCCCTTGTGGCCCTTGAAGTTAGAAGTTCTTGAGCACAATTATGGTGCTTTACTTATTTACCCCCTATTTACAGTATCTAAGACTGGTTTTTCTTGGATGCAGGGCCGGTTCTGAGATTTTTGGGGCCCTAGGTGAATTTTTTAAATGAGACCCTCCATACTCAATTTTTTTTTCCTAGTACAAACATAAAGTTTGTTCGCACATCCCACTAATTTTAATTTCTTAAGATTTTAAAAAAATATAAAAGGTTTTAAGAAAATTAACTACGCTATATACTAGAAAACATTATTTTGAACAACTTTGCAGAAGAAAGTTTTTACAAAATTTTTCGTTTAATTTGACTTTTTGGCCTAAAATTAACAAAGATGGTAAATGATCAAAAAATCTACTCAAACGATAAATTTTGAAAAAACTCTCTACAAAGTTGTTCAAAATGATGTTATATAGTGAATTACGTAACAAATTTACATAAAAACCTTTTATATTTTTGGTAAAATATTGATAAATAAAAATTAGTGGGATGTGCAAATAAAATTAAGGGGTTGCAATAACCATTATCTTTAGAAAAAAAATAAAATAAAATTAAACCTACTACAAGGGTTAGTCCCAAAATGAGACCCTCATTTTTGAGCCAAAATGTGGGGCCCCAGGCGGCCGCCTTGCCCACCTTGCCCCAAAACCGGCCTTGCTTGGATGCATTTGCAGAGGGTACGTAGTGTTGGATTGATCACCTCACCTACCTCTTCCACTTAACATTTTACTGATATGGGAATATGGGGTTAAACTCAAAACCCAAGTGGATGCACCCCATGTCGGAGGGCCGTAGGGGAGGGTAATTGGCTTTGAAGTGTGCTGTTTGCTTTGTGGAAAATAAAAATGTGTGAAGATTTGGATTTTCGCACAAACATTCTGATTGGTTCAAATTTGGGCATTATAACGTTATGTTTGGATAAGTAATTTCTAAGTGGAATTTGTTTTTGAATGGATTTGCAAAATTCTTATAAGGAAATTCCTTATAAAAATTTTACAAATTTCACTTAGAAATTCCTTATTCAAACATAGCATTAGAATTTGGTCCTGATTGAGTTGGTTTGGGAACGGCTATTGCAACCGCCCATTCTTATAAGCCCACCCCTTTCCTTTTGATTTTTAAGATTTCATGAAAAATATAAAAGGTTTTTTTAAAAACCAATCACTTAGTCCACTAGAAAACATCATTTTGAACAACTTTACAGAAGAAAGTTTTTCCAAAATCTATCGTTTAAGTAGACTTTTTGGCAAAAAATGAAACAAAGGCTATAAATGGCTAAAAAGTATATTTAAACGATAGATTTAGGAAAAACTTTCTTCTACAAAATTGTTCAAAATGATGTTTTCTAGTGGACATAACGGCCGGTTTTTATAAAAACTTTTTATATTTTGTATAAAACCTTAAAAACTTAAAGGATGGGGGGTGGGGTAATAAAAATGGGGGGTTGCAATAGCCGTTCCCAGTTGGTTTATGCTCGGCATGGGCTTTGTGGTCCAAGTGGTATCTGGACACACATGGAAATCTAGAGTGAAAAGGTTGTAGAAATGTAACCATGGGCCTTATGGTCTAATAGTGTCCAGATACCCATGGAATATTTTTTATTTATTAATTATTAAAGATATCCAGTCTTACTTTCGTGTTTCGATCTAAATTATTCCATCGGAGTACTTTTCTTAATTACACAGGGGTAGGTGGACTTGAATGCAATTTTCCATAAAATTTGTTTCAGGTGCCAACTGCAACGGCAAGTCTAGCCAGCGTTCCCTCATATCTCTCTCCTTTTTCTGTCCCTCTCCCCATAAAGATAGGGTTTCTAGTCTGAAGCCACCCCCACCTCCCTCTCACCCTCTCCCTCTTCCTTAGAGAACCTGGGCCCGAGCCTAGTAACGAGGATTCTTGACTGAACTAGTAGTCTGATAGGAAGCTGTTCACAATCAATCTCTTGCTCAGTCTAGTCGAATGAGTGACAACGAAACTCCCTCTCTTGGACGTCTGTAGTCGTCTTCTTTCAATCCGAGGAGATAAACCTGGTATAGTTCCTTGCATTTTGTTTTGTTTTGTTTTTATTTATGTTAGACACTGTAAATATAGTATGGCTCTGCTTGTGATTGCAGATTGTGTTTGATCGATGAAAATTATGAGCTTGTGATTGTGGATTTTGACATAAATAGGACCAAAAGAGGGAGGCTACTCCCTTTTATAAATTTTCTAGACTAGATATTATTAAATTTAGTAGATTAAATTAGATTCTACAATGGGGATATGTAACGACATTAGGGGTTTTCAATGATGTTTGGATTTGATTAACTGAAGGAGTTTATTTTTATTTTTTTTGAATCATATGAAGGTCATCAACATCAGCAAAGGGTGGTTGGTTGGCTTTTGGAATGGGTGTACCAAAGATAAATATATATTTAATTTTGGGAAATATATACCAAAGGGTTCATTCAAGAGGGGTTGTTACACCTATTAAACATCAGCAAATACTTGTGGCTGTTGGTCGTTTGGCACCATAGCAGCAGTGGAATCATTGCTGGGCGGTGGAGTCATTGCTTCAGTTCCTACTCCCTAATTTGGATTTCAGTGCTATGGACATTACACACTCTCACCTTTGGCAAAAACTGAGAGAGTGCACACCACCCTGCTTCTCACATAATCCATTTCAATACCTCCAAACTTCTGATTTCAAATTCAACAAACCGTTGTAACGGACCAAAATGCTTTGCACTCCATCTTCTCTATACCTTCCTCCTTCCCCAAAGCCAAACCAAAGCTACCTTAGAAACTCTCATTCACCCACCTCAGAACATCTCCGGACTGACCTTCTCCACACCTTCAACTCCCCATTTGAGCTCAAACAAGTCCATGCTTGCTTCATCAAAACCAGCACTCCTCTCTCAGTCCTCCCCCTTTTGCGTGTCGGGTTTGTTTGCGCTTTCACTTCTAGCTTCTCGTATGCACAACAAATCTTTGAGCGCGTCGGAAAGCCCGAGATTTTCGTGTGGAATTCTTGTTTAAAAGCCTTTGCCGAAGGGGATTCTCCCATTGATGCAATTTTGCTGTTTTACCGGTTGCGTCAGTTTGATGTTTTCATTGATAGTTTCACTTGTTCTTTTGTCCTAAAAGCTTGTTCACAGTTGTTGGATGTTTCTAATGGTAGGATTGTTCATGCGTTTGTTGAGAAACTGGGGTTTCAGTCGAACTTGTTTTTACAAAACACCATTCTTCATTTGTATTCCTCTTGTGGGGCAATGGGGGATGCACAGATGTTGTTTGAGAATATGTCGCAGCGAGATGTTGTAACATGGAATATAATGGTAACCCAGTTGGTAAAGCGGGATGATATTGAGGGGGCATATAATTTGTTTTCTCAAATGCCCGAGAGGAGTGTGAGGTCTTGGACGTCGATGATTGCAGGTTTTGTTCAGTGTGGAAAGCCGAAAGAGGCTGTTGATCTTTTTGTGCAGATGGAGGAGGCAGGGGAGAGAGCAAATGAGGTAACAGTGGTGGCTGTTCTTGCAGCTTGTTCTGATCTGGGTGCACTTGATCTTGGTAGGAGGATTCATGAGTACTCAAACCGAAGTGGGTTTGGGAGAAATGTACGTATTTCTAACACTCTGATCGATATGTATGTGAAGTGTGGATGCTTGGAGGATGCTTGTAGAGTTTTTGATGAGATGGAAGAGCGAACAGTAGTGTCATGGTCAGCCATGATTGGTGGGCTTGCAATGCATGGACGAGCTGAGGAAGCTTTGAGACTCTTCTCTAAGATGACCCAGATAGGCATGAAGCCCAATGGGGTCACCTTCCTTGGACTCCTACATGCTTGCAGCCACATGGGATTGATAAACGAAGGCCGCAGATATTTTGCCAGCATGACTAGAGATTATGCCATAATTCCTCAGATTGAGCATTATGGTTGCATGGTTGATCTATACAGTCGGGCAGGACTCCTTCAAGAAGCCCATGAATTCATCATGAACATGCCAATCAAGCCAAATGGTGTCGTGTGGGGAGCTCTTCTTGGTGGATGCAGGGTCCACAATAACATTGAACTAGCTGAAGAAGCAATCAGACACCTTCTTGAATTGGACCCACTTAATGACGGATACTATGTTGTCTTATCAAATATTTATGCACAAGCAGAACAGTGGGAAGACACGGCAAGAGTGAGGAAATTGATGAGAGATCAAGGGGTGAAGAAGACACCTGGATGGAGTTCAATCACTGTGGATGGAGTGGTTCATGAGTTTGTGGCCGGGGATGAGACCCATCCAAAAACAGAGGAGATATTCCAGAGGTGGGAAAAACTACTGGAAGAAATGAAGCTAAAAGGATATGTTCCTAACACTTCAGTTGTTCTGCTAGACATGGAAGAACATGATAAGGTGAAAGTTTTGCACCGTCATAGCGAGAAATTAGCACTGGTTTTTGGGCTCATGAACACTCCACCTAGAACACCAATTAGGATTATGAAGAATCTTCGTGTTTGCGAAGACTGCCATGCTGCTTTGAAACTGATATCAGCTATTGTTAATAGAGAGATAGTTGTGCGTGACCGGAACAGGTTCCATTGTTTCAAAAATGGTTCTTGCTCATGCAGGGATTACTGGTAGTAGTGCCATATGCAAACAGCTACCCTACTTCATAATGTAATTTGGATCAAACGTTGACCGTTTAAATGTAATTTTTACCTACACCATTGTTCTGTAGATATTACAATCCTTCCGCTAAAGCAATGAAATCTTTTGATCTACACTTGTGGATAATTTCTATTTTGTATAGTTAGAATCTGATAGGACCATGTTCAAATTATTATTTACTGCTGTTAGCACCAGCAACTCGTGCTTACCATCCTCAAATCATTAGAGGAAAAATCAAATCAAATCAAATTATAATAAAGGTGGGCTTAATAGGAATTATCTAAAAATGCCATTTAAAGAAAAATTAAAAGTCTCACTTGCTCTTAAAAATAAATAAAGTATTCTATCCCTATTTACCTAAATGATTTCATTTTTGAACACCTTTTCCTAATTTTTCCTTTTAATTATAATTTACTCCTAATTGATTTTAATTCCAATTCAATTTATACAAGTGCGGTCTGAGACAGGGCCGGTTTTGGGGCAAGGCGGGCAAGGCGGCCGCCTAGGGCCCCACATTTTGGCTCAAAAATGAGGGCCCCATTTTGGGACTAACCCTTGTAGTAGGTTTAATTTTTTTATTTTTTTTCTAAAGAGAATGGTTATTGCAACCCCTTAATTTTATTTGCACATCCCACTAATTTTTATTTATCAATATTTTACCAAAAATATAGAAGGTTTTTATGAAAATTTGTTATGTAATCCACTAGAAAACATCATTTTGAACAACTTTGCAGAAGAAAGTTTTTTCAAAATTTATCGTTTAAGTGGATTTTTTGATCATTTACCATCTTTGTTAATTTTAGGCCAAAAAGTCAACTTAAACAAAAATTTTGTAAAAACTTTCTTCTGCAAAATTGTTCAAAATGATGTTTTCTAGTGGATAGCATAGTTAATTTTCTTAAAACCTTTTATATTTTTCTAAAATCTTAAGAAATTAAAATCAGTGAGCTGTGCAAACAAACTTTATGTTTGTACTGGAAAAAAAAAAAAATTGAGTATGGAGGGTCTCATTTTAAGAAGGGGGCCTCTATTGGCACCCCAAGACTTGTTTTTCATCCCCCAATTACTTTACATTTTAAGGTTTTATGAAAAATATAAAAAGTTTTCATAAAAACTAATCACATAATCTACTAGAAAACATCATTTTGAACAATTTTGTAGAAGAAAGTTTTTTAAAACTGTCTTTTAAATGGACTTTATAACCATTTATAAAACAACTACTGTAAATAGCCAAAAATTTCACTTAAACAATAGATTTTGGAAAAACTTTATTCTACAAAGTTGTTCAAAATGATGTTTTTCAATGAATAGCGCGTCCGATTTTTATAAAAATCTTTTATAATTTTCATAAAACCTTAAAGTGTAAAATAAGTGGGGGATGAAAAACAAGTCTTTGGGTGCCAATAGAGGCCCCCTTTTAAGAATTTGCCTAGGGCCCCAAAAATCTCAGAACCGGCCCTGGTCTGAGATAATTACCGCTGAGCCCATTTACAATTAATTTAAGATTCAATAAAGACAACTAATTGGTTATGCACGTTACGATTCATAAAAATTTGGTAGGAGGTGGACTTAATAATTTCCGTTTGGAAAATGCTATAAACAGTACTTAACATGGCATGAGTTGATTGATAAAAATGCATTCCAAGATATTCAATATCACCACAAAAGGTCCGTCAGTGGTTCAGCTTGGCTCTGCTGTGATAGTGATGCATAGATGCATTGAACAGTTAATAACCATTATAATCGTAAATCATAATAAAATAAGACTCAAATTTTGAAAAAAACCCTCCAATGTCACAAAATAAGTTTTGCCTGTTGACCTCTTAACAAACTTGCTAGAAAATTTTTGAGGGCTATACTTTTATTATAACATAAAAATATATGGAATACATCAATTGATTGACATGGCTTCATAACTCTTTTTAGGCTCTATTTGGTTCCTAGATTTTGAGGTTGGTAGGGATAGAGTCAAGATTTCTCACCTTCAATTTGCGGATGATACATTCTTTTTTCTTGAAAGAGAAAATTAGGGATTTGACCATTCTGGTGAGAGATATTGAGTTGCTTTCTGGTTTAAAGGTCAATCTTTCCAAAAGTTCCTTAGGAGGTATCAATGTGGAATCTGCTAAATTGGAGAGAATAGCAAATGAGATTGGTTGTTTGATTAGTGAGTGGCCCATGAAATACTTAGGAATGCCTCTTGGTGGTAACCCTCTTAGTGAGTGCTTTTGGGATGGGGTGGTGGAGAAAATTGGCAAGAGATTGGATGGGTGGAAGAAAGCGTATATTTCTAGGGGGTAGGTTAACTTTGGTTAGTTCTATCCTCAACAGTATTTCGACTTATTATTTGTCTCTTTTTAAAATTCCTAAGAAAGTGGCCCTTAAAATTGAGAAGATGCAAAGAGATTTTTTATGGGAAGGAAGTGGGGAAGGCAAAAATGATCATTGGGTTAAGTGGGATGTGGTGACTAGGTCTAAGGAGAAGGGTGGGCTTAGTTTGGGTAATATTGTTCTTAGGAATGTCGCCCTTGCTGGAAAATGGTTGTGGAGGTTCATTGAATAGAGTTCTCTTTGGCATTCTATCATTAGAAGCAAGTATGGTATTCAAAATAATGGGTGGGATTCTCATATGGTGGGAAAGAGAGCTATCGTTGCCCATGGAAATTTATTTCTCAAGGTCTTCCTTGTTTCTTGAACCATATTAAACTTCTTGTTCGTAATGGAGCCCGCATTTGTTTTTGGGAGGATATGTGGATTGGAGAAAGACCTTTATCTATTTTGTTTCCTTGCTTATATCACCTTTCTCGGGCGAGAGATGTTGTCATTGTTGATATGGCTTTCGTGGATTCTAGTTCTTTGAATTGGAATTTTTCCTTCTTTCGTAATCTTATGAGATTGTCTCTCTTTTGTCCACTATCCAAAATGTTTTGCTTGCCCCTTTTAGCTCTGATAGAAGGGTGTTGATTTGCTATTCTTCTGGGATGTTTTCTTTTAAATCTTCCTTTGACTCTTTGAGAGAGGATTTATCGGTTCCCATTATTTATCCTGCTAGAATGCTAGAATGATTTGAAAAGCTAAGGTTCCTTTGAAGATTAAAATATTGGCTTGGTCTGCTGCCCATCAGAGAACCAATACTAATGATCGTGTTCAGAGGAAGAGACCTTCCTTTTGTCTTTCCCCGCAGTGGTGTGTTCTTTGTAAGAAGAAGGGGAAATTGTGGATCATCTCTTTCTTCACTGTGAGTTTACTATAAAGATTTGGTAGTGTCTTTTTCTCCTTGTTGATTTAAGCTGGGTTAGACCAGAGCATATTGCTGGCTGTTTGAAGTGGATTTTAGAGGTTTTGGCTGTTCAAAGAGGGTTAAGGCTCTATGGAGTAGTGCGGTTTTGGCTGTTTTGTGGGTTATTTGGTTAGAGCGGAATGCTAGAATTTTTAAGGATTTGCATGAAGAGATGGATGGCATTTGGGGTAGGGTGTGCTTTCTTGCTTCTTTGTGGGCTTCGGTGGACAAATCTTTTGAAGGAATGCCCCTATTTCTTATTGTGAGGAATTGGAGAGAGATTTGTGCTTCGAAGGATGTTAAGAGCAGACCTATTGGGAGTCACTTTTACCCCCCTTGAGTTGTTTTCTTTGTTGGTTTCGGTGTAGGATGTGAAGGCTTTTGTTTTCTTTTTGCTTTGCCCTTTGTCTTGTTGTTTGTGTTAGTTTTGTGTTCTGTTGGGTAGATTGGTCTCATCACTACCCTCCAAGAATTGGAGATCCAAAATATGCCTATAGCATTCAAAAGGAGGCTTCAAGAAGTAGGAGACGATTACTACAAAGTTCAACGTGTGCCTTCCATCTTATTTAAGTGATACTATTCTTCCTTTGTGGATGTATGATTAAGGGTAATGAAGTAACTCTCTCTCTCGCTCTCTACAATTGATGCTGATTATCTTCTGCCAAGCAATATATACAGTTTTTTTTTTAGCTGGTAAGCTAATTCCTATATATACAGTTTTTTTTTTTTTTTAGCTTCCTATATATACAGTTGATTCAAAATATATTTTCTGAGTTTCTTAATTTGATTCTCCAATGAAATTTGTTTGTCTATGGTTTACTAGCTAGCCCTTTATAATCAACATGCTATTTAAACCACCGCCTGGTAGCTTAGGTGATATTTCTCCTCTTATAAGGGAGAGGTTAGAGGTTCAAAACTTTACCCCTTTATCTCATCTTGTACAATGCAAGGTTAACCCAACCCCCGGTGGCTGCTTCTATTAGTTAATTGTGTGGAATATTTTTAGATTTTTTATCAGGTCATTCACACATTCATTTACAATATAGTGACATACATATATGGGAGTAGTGGTTTGTTGAACCAGTAGAGTAAAAGCATGTTGAGGATTTCAATTATGGCATGTCCATGACAGAAGATTAATGCTAGACATGGTGCAATTTCCAGCTCTCTCTTATTGCGTATTAGGCAAACTGACAGTGCAATAATAGATGTTGTACAAGAATTACAAACTATTCAAAAAAAAAAAAAAATTCATTACTGTGGTGTAAGCAGCAAGTTAATTTATAGTGATTAAGTAATAAGTACTGTAAATTTCCATATTAATTAAAATTAAAGTTTTGTAAATAGAAGTTTTGTAAATAGGGTAAGAATTCTTTGATTAAATGCATAAACAAACCATATATAGCACATTTAATTATCCACAATAAATTCCAAGTTTTCTGTTGTCAATTTTCTTCTTCTTCTTCTTCTTCTCTTCCTTGGGTAGTAAATTTTGATTAATTGTTGTTTGTGCATATGGCTGCTGATGTTTGAAAGATTCTAGCTTGCATTTTCGTAAGTTGATATGAACAGGCTATTATGTGGGAATGTGGGATTATGCTTGTATTCAGTAGTTCCAATTAAAATATCTACCTGTACAACTTGAACTTACCTGTGTTATCCATGTTTTTGGTCAAAAACTCCCAAAATCACAAAATTAATAATGATTCCTTTGTGAGGTATTTCCTATGCTTGGGTCTAGAACTGATTGCTTTGTGAACACACACCAAAATCATGGTCCTTGTGAAGAAAATAATGACAAATGCAGGTATTACCCGGAACAGAATACTGTCCTAGTGTCCTATATGATTTGTGATTGCTGAATTACTCACAAATCTTCTAAATTATGCTGAATATTTGGGGATGGCATTATGTTCTTTCTTTGCTAAATTAATAAAAAGACACAACATAGTGCCGATGGCATTGTAGCTTAGTGGCATTTTCATGAGTGATATCGGATTCAAGTTCATGGAGAAGCATTGATACCCATTTGTTGATATTAAAGGAAGGTTATGGGTATGGGTAGATTCTATCAATCGTACAAGGAAAAAAAAAAAAAAAACAGAATAGCACATTTGGAATCTGCGACAAAGTTATTTTAGGTTGAGTAAATAATTAAGCTAGAGCTCTCAAGTAATTTGATAGCAAATAATTCGTCTGGCTACGCTATTTCTTCCATTGGTATTATTCTTGTTATGGGACAATGGCATTTCTATCTTACACAGTATGGTACTTTTTTTTTTTTTTTTTTTTTGTGATTTAATATCTACGTACTGCATACGTTCCTGTGCGATTTGACTGAATGCATCTTTTCTTTCTCATTTATTTCCATGTAAAGTCATCCTTGGTGCAATTCGTTCACTCCATGAGAGGACCAGAATACATTCACTGAGGTCGCCTTTAAAATCTGTTGCCAAGTACTTGATGTGATTGTGCAAACTCCATTTATTTCTTTTAGTTTCATCTTTTGTGTGGGATTCTTAATTTGCTTATCATTAAATGTGTGATTTTGTATGCAGTTGACAAAGTTAATAATGAAGCTAGTTCAGTCTTTCATAATTTACAAATGCAATTGCAGACCAGTTTCAGTTCCTCTTCAAGGGTTTTGTTATGGGTGTCTATTCTGAAATTACATCTTCATAAAAAATTTAATGAACAATAAGTAGTCATACCTAGCCAAAAAATAAATAAATAAAAAAATAAAAATTTAGTTATATTATTTCCCTAGCAGTTCCCATAAAGTTTAGGATAATGGGTTTTCATTTTATGGTCTTATTTCTTCAAATATTTATAATGTTTATTTTATTGATTTCTTTCCCTCTGAAAGGCCATTGTTTTCTCTTGTTGAGCTCAATTTACTTTTGAGTAAGTCTCTTAGAGTGCACCCTCATCCCTCTTGGCATGGCATGAGCTAGCTCAACATTACTTTTAACTATTTCAGACAAGCACTATGTCCTTAAATTTATCACATTAAATTTGTCACACCCGTATAAATTCAACCAAAACTATGTTTAAATGGGCCTACATTGAGTTGGAACAATGCAGTCATTAAGAAAAGCCTCACAAAAAGCATGGTAAATTTCTTTTCTCAATCATGATGTGGCTTAGGGTCACATTTTCTGTCAATCATTTTTCACCGAGTCACCTATATTGCATTATTTAAAAGGCATAAGAAATCAAAGTAGAGCGTATGGATGATTTATACCTGCAAAATATGTCTCTGGAAAAAATCTCATTTAATTTTCCACGTTTGATAAGAACGAGGTTTGTCACAGTAACTTCGGCTAATTCTATGGTACCCCCAATAACTTCTCTGAATAGAGATGTGATTCTTTTCGATCTCGAGTAATTTGAAGTTCCCTATGCTTCTGTAGTCTACGGCCACTAACAAATTTTGCTAAGTTAGTTTTTTGAAGATATTAAAAAAGAAAAAAGAATAAAAGTCAAAGATCTGCCAATTTTTTTTGGACAATTAATAGAATTTACCCCTACTCATGATCCTCCTAGTATCAAAAGGTGAGTACCGATATTCTTCATAAGGTTGAATTTGAAATCGCACATTCAATAAATAATGAGAATGATACTAGACTATGAAGCCTTTAGTAGAGATCCACCAATTAAGGAGTTCACTTTTTCAATGGAGGAGTTTTGGCAGAGGCAGCAAGAATGCAAGTCCCCACCATTACTGATCATGGTGATGCGTATACTTTCTCAGGAAAGATTTTAGTGGCATACCTCTACTATTAGGAATGATTCCGATTTCTTCTTATTCCAGCCAAACAAATGTGCTATTAGAGCTATAACAAGAGAGTTAACCCAAAACAAACAAGAGCCTAACCTAAAAAAATAGAGTGAAAGACCACATTGCGGCCAAGTGTGCTACCAAGTGGAGTGGGGTGTGGGTAGTTGGGCTCCAGTCCTAATGTAATCCATTAAAAAAAAAAAAAAAAAAAAAAAAAAATAATAATAATAATAATAATAATAATAAAGTATGCTTTACTCTCTCTCTAATATATATATATATATATATATATATGTATATAATATAATATATAATATATGACATAATTCGTTAGGCTTCTTGTTCGAGGATTTCATATTAAAGGATCAGAATTGAGGGGTGACATTTTTCATTTATTTATCTAAAATTAACGGTTTAATGCCATTCTAATTAAATAACTTTTTGTGAGACTTATATTTTGCTTAACCCACCGTGAATTACAGGATCATTTCATACATGACAATTATTTTATACGCATCATGTTTTATAAATATAAAAATAATTGGAGATAAGAAGTTATTTCATTTATAAATAATAAAAATGTGAATTTATGGATCAGAAGACTAATAATCAAATACATCGTAATTTGTAGAATCAATATGATATTTAGGATGCGTAGCATGCGCAAAAAATATATTTAATTTAAAAGATTTTAAGTTCGATTCTCATAAATTCCTCTCAAGGCTGTTCCAGTAAAATTATACTCTCTAATTACCTAATATATTTGAGATGGGACTATTGTACCTGAAGAATAGAGATTGATCTATTCAAATCTCCTCATTTAAAAAAGAAGAATAAAATAATAACAGTAATAAGAAAAACTACGGGCGCATAATGCCAACAGAAAATAAAAATCAGATAACAGAAATGTCATGCCACATCAGCAACACACGGATTATATCAAGACCAGACGTTGTTTCTCTCGTCACTTCATAACCTCCTTTCCTTCATCTCCTATCCTCAACACTTGTCACTCTGCTCTCCCTGCTTCTTCCCTCCCGCTTCTCTCTCTTTGTAGATTTCCATGGATGTGGGATTCTCCACAAAACCCCAAGCTCTAACCCTAATCTCATGCACCCCCCTCTCTTCTTCTTCTTCACCCATTCTCTCTCCTTCAAAACTTCGATCCATTCGCAGAGAATTTCTTGGCTGTAGCCACAATCTAAGGCCTCCAGGCCTTCGCTCTCGAAGAAAATGCAAGAAACTAGGGTTGCTGATTCAATCGCCACGGTTTCTCTTCAGAGCTTCTCTCAATTCGCAGCCTATCCTCGTCGTTGTGGTCGCTGTCGCCGCTGTCGCAACCATATCTGCTCTTTCTATCGTGTATCTGAATTACTCCAGGAGAAAGAAGAACGTTAGAGAGGTGAGTGAATAACAGGCTCTCCCTTTTGTTTCTTCGGAAAATACTTTCCAGGAAAAATTTCCTTAAGAAAAATTACAAATTTCAAATTTAGAAATTTTCAATAGTATCCTTGCAACATCAGTTGGTATGCGCTTTTGCTGTTAGTCATTTGGTGAGAGCTATGTTTCCTGTCACTGTATAGAGCACTTATGCACTATAATATATGTTATGGCTTCAAGAATTAGTTCTATTATTCATGCCATGATTCAATGTAGTATAGCTCTCGAATTTATGGCCTTTTTGGCATTCAAGGGATTTAATTTTGGATATGGAATGTGGACATTTATAGCTTTTAATGATTTTTTTTTTCTTTTTCAAGTTTTTTATTGGCAGTTTTCTTACATACAGACAGGACAGAGTTTTAATCATAGTAGGTCCAATGTTTGGTATACATTTTTTTTTTCTTGTCTCATACATTTCTCATGGAGGCTTCTTTGACTTAAATGGGATTATAAGAGATTTTGGATCTAGTGGATTGTTGATTACTCTAGCCAAGGGGAGTTTGCCAACCCTCCTGATTTGATTGTCTGGATGCTCTTTTATTGCCATAGCTTTTCCATATAATCTTTGAATGAAATTGTTATAATAAGCTTTTTACACTATAGCCCTCCTGGTATCGGGTTCCCATTTATCACATTTGGGGTGTCCTGTCACCTATATAAGTCTAGTTTAAGGGCAATCGAACTAATGAGGCAGAAGGAGGTGTTTTTTTAGATTATTTGCACTAAATTATCTTCCTTGTTTTTTGTTTTTTGTTTTTGGTCTGTTTTAACTCCATAAAGGGTATGGTCAGATGGCGTGCTATTTCTTTGGTTGAGTTTTTTTTTTGGTGTTCAATGTTCATAAGATGGTATGATTAATGGAATTTAGACTGTCTAGTCTGAGGCTCTGAGCTGACTGTGTGCTAGAACTAACTTTTTAATACTTATGCCGATTCTTTAGGTGTCAGCTTCCCAAAATATTGCATTATCCAAACTAGTCAGAGATATTATGAATAAAGTTATTGAGGGTTGGATTTTGGTCCTTGGAAATTCGGACAAGAAAACCTCTGAGAAAGAATGCGAATCGTTAATGGATAAAATGAGAGAAAGCAGCCATGCTTCTGGGGATTCCAAGGCTCTCCTGCGGCGATCTCAGGAATCTGCTTTGATGCATGAAGAAACTCTCATCACTAAAACATCAGAATTGCCTGGTTCCGATGTTCTTGCTTCCGGTGCTAGTGATTGTGTATTTTCAGAAGGATCTGAAATTGCAGGGCTGTCTCTCCCTCCTTCTGTGCTCTCTGATTCAGTTCTGCTGCAACCTCTTGTTTCTGCAACAGAAATGTTAGAAGTGCAAATGGAAGGGTCTCGAAAGGGAACTGAATTTGACTCTGAGTTGCAAACACCAATGGTTGAAGCTAAGTCTAGTGCTCCTTCCATTCCTGTAAATAATTCACATGCAGAATTGAACGATTTGAAAAGGCCAAACCATGAACTTGGTGAAGAGGGTGATATAACCATCTATAATGGATTTTTCAGAGACTCTGTTAGAGAAGAGCTTTACATGTTTTATGAGGCAAACCAGTCTGTGAAAAAATCTATGGCCAACTCGAATGGTCTAAAAACATTGTCTTCCAATGCCTCTCTTTTGGATAGCAATATCCTTTCTTCAATAATGAGACATACTATTCTAAAAGGAGCAGAATTATCAGCAAAGGACTCTCTTCAATCTGCAGGTTAAGCCACAGAAATATTTAAAAATTTGGTCTCATTTTAATTTATGGGGTTGTTTAGCATTAACTTCTCCTCGCTTTACTCCATAATACAGCAAGGAGTCCCAGAATTTTGAGTTTCCCGTTGTACTGATATAAAGGATGTTTGTTCACTCAGATTATGTTGAAGGAAAAATACCTCTTGCGAGTTATAAAGAAGGCTCTTCCCACAAAAGAAAAGACTTAGGAAAAGGCAGGGGATTTCCAAGAGACAAGGAAAGAGGAGTTCTGCCTCAGAACAGCCATGGAAATATGGTCCAGTTCCCTTACCCAAATGGGATCCATATCAACAACAAACATTATCCTTCGGAGCAATTCAGTGCTTACAATCGTTTGCTAAGAGATGGGAGGTAGCTCTCAACTTTCATATTTACATTATGTATTTACATTATGAAACTGTGTGTGCTTGTTATCTTGATATGAAATTAGAAGGTAGAGAGAAAGGCTCTCAGATCACAAGATTGAAATAATCATGCATTGAAGCAAAGCATTTTGTTATTTTTTAATCCACTCTTAAATTCCTCAAGCTTATCCTTGAATGGATCTTGGGTTTATAAGGTTAACAGACTGCATACAATTGCTTGAAGAGATGGAAAGAATGGGTGTGCTGGATATGAATAAGGTGAGGCTGTATCCTATGAGCTGCTACTTAATGTTCTGTTCTTGTGAATATGAGTTATCTTATTTCTGTTTCTAATTTATCAATTCTCTTGTTTCAGGTCTATCATGCAAGGTTTTTAAAAATCTGTAAAACTCAAAAGGCTGTTAAAGAAGCCTTCCGTTTCACCAAGCTGATCCCAAATCCAACCTTGAGTACATTTAATATGCTTATGTCTGTGTGTGCGAGTTCTCAAGATTCAGAAGGTGAGTTCATGAGCCATCATATTTTCATTTTGGGGTTCTCTATTGAGACCTTTTCACAATTTTAATTCTTATATCCTGATATGCTTTAACCTTTTTGCTGTCTGTATTGTGTTTTAGGAGCTTTCCAAGTTCTGTGCCTTGCTCGGGAGGCTGGACTGAAGGCTGATTGCAAACTTTACACTACTCTAATATCTACTTGTGCTAAAAGTGGAAAAGTTGATGCAATGTTTGAAGTATGATCACTTCCTTTTAGTTCCTCATAGTTTAGAGTACTATTAATAATTGGGGATTTTGACTGGGTGCTCTCACTAGTTTTTGTCTTTTTCTTGTCATCTTTATAAATTTTCTATTAATACAAATTTAAAAAAAAAAAAAAAAAAAAATCTTATGCTTTTCTTTCAACAGAGTGAATACCCTTGATTTGGGTGGCAATTCTGCCTGCTTTATATGCAGGAGTCTATCCTTATTTTATTTATTTTTTGGTTACTAGAAAAAATCGAAGCCAAAATTCCTCACCACATATATAATTATTCATTAAGCATTAGGCTAAGATTTTTCAAGTAACAAAATATGGAAATATGATATAAATACTGTTTACCTACAGATCTGGGCTTGGCTAGGATTCAATGGGTCTGATTTTTCCTAGCCTGAGTTCAGTATGAGAGATAATTCGAGCCTGTATATTGGGTGCATTCGGATTCCTGACTGACTCTAAATTAAGCCTAGAACCTTGTTCTAAATTTCTGGGATTTTTTTTTCTTTTTTTTGTGTGGGGGGAGCGAAGAGGGAGGGGGGGGGGGGTGGTGGGAAGCTGTGAGGGCTGCCTTTAACATTGCGATCCCAACACCAAGTTCCTGTCATTTATTTTAAAATATGAAGACATTATGAGACCTTTGAAGTTCTTGCAAAGCATGTCATGCAATTTTAGATAGAGAAACCAAAAACCAAATAATTTATTATTATTATTTTAAAAAAAGTAAATTTGTATTCATAAAAGAAGAGTAGGGAAATCCCCTGTACATGCAAGAACCAAATATAATGTTTACTGAAATATTTTCTTGCTGATAATTATTAAAATAGAGGCATAACATTTGACAATCGTAATTACTTAGGTATTCCTAGTTTGCCTGTTAGAATTCTGTGCAATTCTCTCATTCTTGTAGTGCATATGTTTGGAGGTTTAATACCTTTACCTCTGTCTTTATTCTTCATTCCTTTAGATTGTGAATCAAATTTGATGTGTTGAACTTCTTATCATTGCTTAAACTAGCTGAATCTCCATCAATGTGGGTTCTGATGCAAGAGAAGCTTTACATTAGGCCATATAAAACTCATGTTACTTGTTTTGGGAAAAGCAAGAAGTGATTAGATTTTACTTGTGCATTACATGGGTCATAGTCGTTTATTCAATTTAATATAAGTAGTTGTTGCAACAGCATGGTTACGGCTACAGATTTTGCGATCCCCTCATTTTGGTGAAACTAATATGTGGACTTAATAAGCCCACACTAAATGCCTGTTATCATAAGACAATACTGTATTGCCATAAATTTTTGAGTAGCCTTTTTCTTTTTGAAGTGCACATTAATGCCATGATTTGGTAAGGAAATATATCTGTTGGTGGCTCCTCCTTAAAATATCTGTGTTTGTTTCGTCTTGATTGATGCTGCTGGTTTTGGTTGGCCTTCAGTAGACCTTGCATTACCCTGGCTTTGGCCGATTTTTTCTTCTTCATAAAATGTTATATTGGCAAAAAAAAAAAAAAAAAAGGAAGAAAAAAAGAAAAAAAATTTCTCTCAAGTTTAACTGCTCTTCTAATAATGGCCTTTTTGTGTTTAATAAAGCTTCCTTGCTACTGATAATGTTGACTACATCTGTAGTTCATGTATTTGAATTTACCAATGCCCTGATGGTAAAGTTGACATCCTCTAGTTTATAAAGTTCGCTTGAACTATTTATTTTCATGCTGTATTATAACTTTCCCATATTCATTGATTGTTATGAAGTTGTTTCCATAGGTATTTCATGAAATGGTTAATGCCAAAGTGGAACCAAATGTTCATACGTATGGAGCACTTATCGATGGATGTGCCAGAGCTGGGCAAGTTGCTAAGGCATTTGGTGCTTATGGAATAATGAGGTCTAAGGTATGGCTGGTAATAAAATTGCCAATTTCTTTTCATTATCACATGTTTTATTTTTCCATGTCCTTGTTACTTGTGAATGGTGTCTGAACAAGGATGTTTTTTCTTATTCTTGTTCACTTCTGCATTTCAATCCCAAATAAATCTTCACACTGATAAGATGTTGTATGCAGTAGAAAGTGAAGCCAGACCGAGTTGTATTCAACGCACTTATTACCGCATGTGGTCAATCCGGAGCCGTGGATCGTGCATTTGATGTGTTAGCAGAAATGATGGCAGAGACGCAGCCTATAGACCCTGATCATGTCACAGTTGGTGCTTTGATAAAGGCATGTGCTAAGGCTGGTCAGGTGAGGTTCGTCTGTTGTTGTCTCTCAAAACTAGTCGGTCACATAAAGTGTTTGTTCCACTATATTTGTGTTGGTATCCTCTTTCAATTAACACAGAATGATGCATTGCTTTAGGTTGATCGGGCGCGAGAAGTATACAAGATGATTCATCAATATGACATCAAGGGTACTCCAGAGGTTTACACCATTGCGCTTAATAGTTGCAGCCAGTCTGGTGATTGGGAGTTTGCATGCAGTGTGTACAATGACATGACAAGGAAAGGCGTGGTTCCTGATGAGGTATTTCTTTTAATATTAGATTTCTGACATCACATGTAGACTTTTTTTTTCTTAATCACCAGTTCAGTTGGTTTATTAGTTTAGATGATTTAGGGTTTATTGAAGGGTAAGAAATTAGAGAGTCTAGGTTTCTGTTTCTTTCAAATATTAGTATTTATGTGGTCTGGATGAAAAAGAAAGAATACCTTGAAATCTAGATTAGTCTCAAAATTCCACCTTGAACTAATATGTACATATTGCACATGCCTATTTAGGGAGTTTGCATGCAGTGTGTACAATGAAATTCTTCATGTAGGGACTAGAAATCGACTTTGATTGCAGTTGTTCCTTGATAAATAATCTGTCCACTTACTTGTGCTTGATCATTTTGTGGTGCTAAAGGTGGGTTTATTATCACTATAAAATTTTCTTTTATTTGAGCATATCTTAGAACATTTTTTCCATATTGCAACCTTTAATTCACTAAATTATTGTGGTAAAAATTCAAAATGTCCATTGTGTTTGTTTCTTTCAATGAGCCATATGGTCTTTGCTGGTAGATTTTAAAGCCTTGCTTTTGCGAAAAGGAGTCTACTTACTCAAGTTTCTTTTCTTTCATGCAGATGTTTCTTAGTGCATTAATAGATGTTGCAGGGCATGCTGGAAAGGTGGATGCTGCTTTTGAAGTCCTACGAGAAGCTAGGATTCAAGGAATACATCTTGGAATTGTATCATATAGCTCTTTGATGGGGGCCTGTAGCAATGTATGTTCCATCTAGGGGTCCTAGGGTCCTATGGTAAATTTATTCTTAATATGTTGATAGTGTGCATAGTTCCTTTTTAGGTTTGAAATCATGGACATGAAGTTCATCTAAATTATAGCAGCAATTAGAATTGCCAACAAAGTCTCTAAATTGTGAATTAGCTAGGGATTTGAGCTTTATTTTTTTATATTTTGAACTCTTCGTGTCCAAGGCTTAAGTTTTTAGTAGAGATTTTTTGTAAGATTTGAGGTTATAATCACAAGACCTTCATATTTAGCATCCAAAATTTTTTTTCTCTCATTTTCTTTTTTAATGTCCTTTTGATTTTCTTACATGGTAAATTCCACTTCAAGCATAGAAATACAAAATAGAGTGGAGAGATTAGCAAAATTGGAAAGCCAGAAAATTTAAAAAGAAGAGAAAATTTGTATCATGTGTCATGCCTATCCAATGTATGGTCCAATTGAAGTATTTCACTCATTAAAGTTCCTTTTTCTTTGGTTTGGGTAATCTTCAGTTGCAAGTAGTATTCCTCTTTTGGCCTTTTTGGATTGTTGTAAGTTGTAACATGGCTCTCTCTCTCTCTCTCTTTTTCTCTCTTTCTCTCCTTTGGTTAGCCTTTGTATACTAGCGCCTCCTTTTCTTTTAATGAATTTTACAAGAAAAAAATGAAACTCCATTCACTAAAGCTCATCAAACTCAGGTCACTGTATGTATATTGGAATTGATTTTGTTGATTGACACAGTAGTGCGATACTCATGTGCAGCAGTTAATGTCGAGCCATATGAGTTGGGGTTCTTTTTTCCTCTCTCTCTCTCTCTCTCTCTCTATGGTGGGTGGGTTTCTGTCATGCTATCTATGGGCTTGCCTAGGGTAGGATTACCAAATATGTACATATGTATATGTACAGATATATAATGTAATATGAAATTTATCCAGTATTTGTACCTTTGACCACAATGGGCATTGGCTTGGTTAGGGTCATTCTTGGCTCAGCTTAAGCCAACTGAGCCTTTGGCCTGCCTCAATTTCTGCCTGAGTGTCCAGCCCAATGTTAGACCCCTAGGCTAATTTTTTTTCTTCAACTGGGAGCTACAAATTAGGCCCTTTATCAAATTCTATATAATTTTTTTTTCTTATTTAAGAGTATTTGATTACTTTTTTTAATTGCATTTTTTAAACATAATGGCGTAAAAGGACTTGTATGTTAAACAAAAGATACGGCCCTTGATAGAATTGATTGACGTAAAAGGATTAATGTGGCCGACCTCATGAAGTGGAGATTAAGGCTTGGTTGGGTTGAGTTGTTGTTGTTGTTTTTTTTTTTTTTTTTTTTTTTTAAATTTATTTTTTTCTTAAACGGAAGAAATTGAATTAGTTTGTTGGGGGTGTTTTACCATGGACCTTGATTCAATTCTCCATGTAAAGTCGTAAACTTGAACATTGTCTTTATGTTCTAGTACTGAAAATTAATTAATAAAGCTTGCACTAAAAAGAAGAAGATGAGGATGATGATGATGGTGGTGACGATGACGATGAAGCAGGAAGAGATTGCCAAGAAAATATACAATTTACTTATTCTAAGAATCCTTCTAATATGTTGTTAAAGAATTGAAAATTTTGACTGATGGTATAATACTGGTTTGGGCCGAAACTGATTCTGATATTGAAGCAATTATCCTTGGTGTACTCCTAACCCAGACCTTGACAGGATGGTAGGGACACTTTATGTCTTGCTGAGAGTTGCAATCATTGCGTTAGGTTGTATGCAAGCATTGTGTTTGGTTGTATATGTAGAGATTTCTTAATTCTTATGCATTCATTTCCTCCCTTCTTACTTTGAAAAATGAATTAAGTATGGAATTATGTTATGCTGCAGAATCCTCTATGACAATGATAAAGTTGCCCAATCTTTGTTTCAGGCCAAAAGCTGGGAGAAGGCACTTGAGCTATATGAGGATCTTAAGTCCATGAAATTGAATCCAACAGTTTCAACTATGAATGCCTTAATCACTGCCTTGTGTGAGTCTATCTGTGCTGCTTTAAGTTTTTTCGACATAATCTGACAATTTGAGTAGGCCTCTATTCTGTCTCTGACAATCCATATTGTCACATTTCTCATTCCATTTGCATTTTTTTTTCTATTTTTTGTGTTTTTATGGGTAACACGTTGATAATATTTGGAGGAGAAGGAAATATAAAGAGAAAAATATTCAGCCACAAGGAGTAAGTGTGTTATCATAGATACATGTAGAGAATTGATCCGAGTTGTTAACATTGTTCTGTTCTAAGCTGCTTCTGCTGGAATGTACTGTCACAGTGGGAAAACAGAACAAAAGGCCTCAGGTTTAATTCCAGGTTATATACCTATATGCCAGTTGATTTCAGGGGAATATGGCCATTTTAGCCCATTTTGGTTAATACAGGCAGAATTATGGGATCCAGCCTGTAGATGTTGTAATAAGATTACGATTGATATTTTGTTAGCGAGAGAGAGAGAGAGAGAGAGAGAGAGAGAGGTCCCTGTTGTTATGATCTTCAATAGAGTGGTGTCCCATAGACTCAAGTCTGTGATGAATGCTGTAGCATCCATTTGGCTAATCCTCTACTTCTAGTTTTAGGTTTCTGATAATCTCTAAGAATAAAATGCCTTGGTGTCAAATTGGAAGAGAGAAGCAGAAAAGAGATAGGGAATATAAATTGGTGGAAGACAGAGATGCTGATCTCCTAACCCAATTAGTTGGCCTTCAGGCATTGATGAGCTGAATTTTATCATCAACCATTGGACAAGGGTCAGCTTAACAGCCAGTTCTGTATTATCTTGACTTTCAGACTATCAGTATTTTTCTTATTTAAATCCCCTAATTTAAATTTTTGCACTTCCTTTTCATTGGAGTCTAACTTTTATAATTTGAAAAAAGTTGTTGATTTGCTTTGTCTGGATGAAATTGTATGATAGCAAAATTGGATTGAGAAATCACATAAACAGACTCCACTACAGGTGATGGGGACCAACTAGAGAAGGCTATGGAAGTTCTATCTGAAATGAAGAGACTAGGCTTGTGCCCAAACACCATCACATACTCCATTCTTTTGGTGGCAAGTGAAAAGTAATTGCTGTAGAAATTGATTTTTATCTATAACAATGATAAAGTTTATATTTTTACATTTCCCTCATGGACTTGAAACTTCATATCGTATCTAATGTTTATTTCTTTCTTCTTCTTCTTTTTTTTTTTTTTTTTTTTTTTTTTTTTGGGTAGAAATGATGATCTAGAGGTTGGTCTCATGCTCCTTTCTCAGGCCAAAAAGGATGGTGTTGCCCCTAACCTTGTTATGTGTAGATCCCTAATTGGTAAGTTCAATGGGCTTGCTAGTCATTAGCTTCTATGTTAAGTTTCCCTCAATGAGTGCAGTGTGTTTGGACTTTGGTTGTGCCAAGGAAATAAATAATTTCCATGTGTTTCACACATCATCTGAAATGCATTCAATTATATTTCATGACATTTCACATGATTCCTTTCTGTCCTATTTATTTATTTTTAAGAAACGGTGCCATTTTATAAATTTTTTCTCTCCAGCTTCCTGTACACACTGTTTTTGATTGAGGTGACCTTCATAGAAAAAATGTTTGTGTGCCTTAATAGCCAAGGAAAAAAAAAGTGAAATAGTTTCATTTACATGGAAAGTTCAAATGTCCCCACAATACTTGAGAAAATTTGCAAGGCCACAGAAAACCCAGATGTTATGACTTAATCTGCCAGTGGCTCTGTCTGCTACCTTTAATGGGCAGCACTGTGCGATTGAATGTTGAAGCTGTGCAATCTTATCTCTGGTTAAGGGCCAACTCTTGGTTGGAGTTTGTTTAACGGACTGAAGAGTGCCACTACGATAAGCTTCATTATGTAAATACCGAAAATAACTTGTCGTGGGAGCAGCTTTTTTCTTGTCATGGCTTTGATGTTCTTGCTTATATTCTATGAGCTCCAAAGCAAGTGGTCAGAGACTTCAATTCTTTCCAGTTTCATGCCCAATTATGTCTTTGGACTTGACTGTTCTGATCATTATTGGTATTCTTCGAGTTTTTTGATGATTTGATAACCCATTATATGTGCTCTCTCTGAAGGCATGTGCTTACGGAGATTCGAGAATGCTTGTACACTTGGTGAGCCTATATTATCTTTCAACTCAGGACGGCCACAAATTGACAATAAATGGTATTTGATTCTTTTTACTACTTTAAATACTATGCTATATAGATGGCAATGTGAATTACTAAAATACCCATAATATCATAGTCTAAATTAGTAAATTGAAGATTTCAAAGGTGACTGATAATTTTAAACTTTAAATTTTTCTAACTCATTCCCACCTTTTTGCATGTAAGCCACCATTCATGAGATTGCCTATTATAACTCTATCAAACTATCTAGTGGAAAACTGGAAGAGAAGAGAGGGGATAAAGTGAGGTAAGGTGCTCACCCATAGTGTGTGCCACCCCTTAAGTATGCAGTCAAAAGCAACATATAATGCTTGAACCTATAGCCAGTTATCTTGGTGTTAACATATTTCACGCAAAAAAGAAAAGTACAGGAAATAAGATTTTTTGTATATATATATATATATATTAACTTTCACTTTTTGTCCGAAGTTTTTAAGATTTTACGGAACTGATGCATTTATAGACTGCTTATATTATAAAAAAGTAATCCATTTATGCATGATATCTTGATGTTCTGCTTACAAGAAATAGAAAAGAAGTAATAATTTTCAGACTTACCTGTGTCTGGAGTGAAAAATGTTTTGATTCCTTTATTTAAGCTCGCTCACTTTTTTTTTTTGGGATCAATTAAGCTCACTTGCTTTATTTCCATAAAAAAGAAGAAAATGTGAGGATTGGTACTTCTAAACAATTCCTCAAGTTAACCTCCCATCATTTGTTTTCCTTTAGAGGATTCAAAAGATTGATTATTTTATCAAAAATAGTTAGACTGGGGTGATAAGTTGGCCTGGGGTGATAAAAAATTGTTTTCTGAGCAGTTTCTCTTTTCCCTGAAAATTTATGCAGGACATCAATGGCCTTAATGGTCTACCGTGAAACAATTGCAGCTGGTGTGGTACCAAGTACAGAAGTTTTTACACAAGTTTTGGGATGCTTGCAGCTCCCTCATGATGCTTCCTTGAGAAATAGACTCGTTGAGGATCTCGAAGTCAGCACTGATATGTCAAAATGCCCAAACCTCTGTTCATTGATAGATGGATTTGGAGAATACGATCCTCGGGCTTTTTCATTACTTGAGGTCAGTAGGCAGCTTAAAATAATTCTTATCCTTTCTAAAATTTTGCTTTATTATTAAAATGAGCATATTGATCATCTGCTATTGTTTTGAATTTTAGGAAGCTGCTTCACTTGGAATTGTTCCATGTGTATCCTTCAAACAAAGTCCCATCGTTATTGATGCAAGGAATTTGCAGATTCACACTGCTGAGGTGAGCTTTTCTTTTCTTTTCTTTCTTTTTTTTTTTTTTGGGGGGGGGGGGGGGGGGGTTTACAATTGGAGGGATTTGAACCCCTAGCCTGTCCTAATCAAACCCTTTACCCCACCCTCCCTCATCACTAGGCTAACACTAGTGGCTTTCTGAGATGAGCTTTTCACCTATGGCACTTTTACCCCTGCTACGAAGATTTATATCGTCAATAGAATTTCTTAATGTGCACCATATGATTATTCGATTTATTTCCACTGAAGTTCTATGCTTCCTTAGCGTACATTGTGAACCTTGTTGTTGTGTTGATGTGGAAGTTTGAGCTATTAATAATATTCTAAATTCCCATGATTATATCAGAAAATTATGGAGTTTGTTATATATTGACACTTAACCTTCAGAAACCAAAATTTTCTAAAATAATTTTGGTTTTTCTTTTTATTTTTCTTTTTGGTTATGAAGTTTGGTTTTGATCCATTGCTTCATTTCCCTGCTAGGAAAGATAAATGCTACTGCAGTTCTTGATTTCATGCTAACTGGTGTGTTTTTAAAAACTGATCAGGTTTACCTCTTAACAGTTTTGAAAGGTCTCAAGTATCGCCTTGCTGCTGGTAACACTATCCACTTTTACTTCATTCTCTTTTAGTTGGATTACCGGTTCTGGATCTATAGATTGTCTTAGATTCTTCTTGCTCGAGTGTTTAAACTTCTATATTTATTTGCAACTATTTGAGGGTAGCAGGTTAATTTCTAATGCAGAAGATCTTAGAATCGAATAAAATTTTACAATGACAAGAATGATTTTTTGATACTTTTTTTAAGTGCACGGGTTAATCGTCTGATAGTTTCATATAGCTGTTAAATTTAGAAAGACTTCATCTTTTGATAATCTTTCCTGAAACTGTGATTTGTAATATCAAAATTATATCTTGTCACTTGAAGCAAAAGAGTTTCTTATTCGTTGTCACACTGTTCTTTCCCAAGCCAGTTCTTTGTATACCTGTTGGGCTTGAAGCATCATCTTTAAAAAGTGTATTACTAGTTGGGGTATCTCATTTTCACCTCTTTACCACTCCCAAAAAAGTTCCCTTTGTAAAATGAAGGAGGCATCTGGGCAAGACATGTCTCAAATGATATGGAACCCTAAAAAAGGATGACACTTCTAAGCTACTAATATCCAATGCTTCTTCAATCATGGATTTCCATAAGATTCATTAACTCTCCTGAAGACTTGTTAAATCACCTTAGAATGTTAACTTTATTAGCTATGAGATAATCATAAATTTTGATGTCGAAAGACTTTCTGTCGACTTTGAAGGCTTTATCTGACCCCAGCTCCTATATTATAAGATGGTGATCGATGGTGTGTATGCCTCAATCCATCTTTACATCCTTTATCAAAATCAAACTCATGAGATATTATCTCCTGCACAGTGTATCCTGACGCCATGTCTACCTTTTGTCTTTAAATTTTTATTGTAAGCAAGTCTTATGGCTCATTTTAGTACCTCTAGATACCCACAATACAAGGACACATATTCAGGATATTTGCAGATCTATCATGCACGTGTTTTGTTTTTTCTCTATCGATATAAGCTGTCGTAACTTCATATTTCCCTTCCCACTGTTCTTTTCCCTTTTCTTTGTTCCTATCATGCAGATATTCACCAGTAAAGAAGCGTTGGCTTTGCAAAAACAATGTATAGCCTTGCATTTGAATCTGACTATCAAAATTGTTGGATAATCCTTGATAAACTGTTATTAAAGTATTGTTATCTACAAGGGTGTGTTAACAGGGAAGTGTTTAAGTAGGCAGTTTGTTCTGATTCAGCCCATTGTAGTGCCTTCCCTTTTATTTTTTTTATTTTTTATTTTTTTACTTTTTGTCCTTTTGCCTCTTTAAATACATGTTAAAAGCCCCTATGTATCTCGGTCTCATTCATTCGATAACAACTGAACAATCTCCCTCAACCTGAAAGTCAGAAAGGCCCAACCTCTTAGCCTCTCTCAAGCTATCTTAAAAGGCCAATAACTCTGGACTTAAGGGAGACAAGAATAACCAGTAGTGGTACAAGAACCACCATTAAGCTGGGTTTTCTCTAGCTCTCCTTTGTAGCTTTTCTTCCTCATCTTTGGGGGTCGATTTTTCTTTTCCTTTTTATAGGATGATGCCTCATCCTTCGCCTTTGTGCTCTTCTTTGTTCTTAATTGAATATACTTGGTTTCTTATCAAAAGAAGTTTTGTGCAGGTGCAAAGTTGCCTAACATAACTATTCTACTCCCTATAGAGAAGACACTCATTAGGTCACCTACTGGGGAGAAGACAATTAACCTTGCAGGAAGGTGAGAAGATCAGCTTTACTATTCTAAATTTCTAATATAGCAATTTTAATTCGTTTTGTTTTGCACTGTTGGAGATATTGCTTGTAGATTGCTTAGTAGATATGATAAAGATCATATGTTATACTGATGTGTCTATTTTGGTTACTTTAGACAGAAAAGTATGAGCTAATGAGAGATAGCTAAACCTATCAAGTGATAAAAAATTCATAATGCATTGTTATTAGTGCTGAATTGTACAGAATTTAACTTCTTCTTTTTTTTCCCAGAAAAGTAGCATTTCTGTAAAATCTTACTTATAAGTGAAGCCACTTGCCTTCACTTTTGACAACTATAGAATTTGTTATCCACATACTGTAGTAGTTTTGTGCTGCAGATAGAGTAAGAGTAGCTCTCTGGGAATATTTTCATAGTCTACCTTTCTAGTCGCAGAATAAAATAGTGTGCAACCCTTCCATAATGTTGACTAAGAAATCATCTAAATCTATATCTCCTCATTTTAGTAGACATGAATATGCAATCATTGTTTCTGTCCACATTCCATGCTGAATTATTTGCACGTCTTCAGGAACCAAGCATTTTAGTAAACAAATCCTCTGAAAATTTACCTGCAAGCCCTAGTCTGCTGATTTACTTTTATGCAATAAAGATGTTCTTTTCTTATATTTTTCCTGCTAGGCCCACTCTGGTTTTTAATACCAATGACTGCCTCCAAATCATTGTGAATGTTTGCACCCTTTTGGTCAACAGGATTAGCCAGGCAGTTGCAGCATTATTGAGGCGGCTGGGATTACCTTACCAAGGGAATGAATCATATGGGAAAATCAGAATCGGTGGGCTCGCCGTGAGAAGGTGGTTTCAGCCGAAGCTTGCTTCTCCTTTCAGTGGGAAACTGGCAGACTTGAGCTCATCCCAGTCACGATTGGGAAAAGGAATTACCTATCAGCAGCGCAACATTCGAACTGGAAACCTGTCTTTGGAGTAAGAGCGGAACATCTATTGATGCCAATCAGGGATTCCATGGAATAGTAAGTTATGAAATGCGCATGTCTTAACATAGGATGGTGCTCTCGACAGTATCTCTAATGACATGGCATGCATGTTTTTGCCCCAAGCTGGATTTACTGCCACATTCTTAGCAGATTTTTGGAGAGTACGAACAGAAATCGAAAACTCTGTTCTTCTGTGGACTTTGTAAAAGTGTAAATTTCAGCTTTAGGAAAAAAAAGTACGAATAAAGCCTTCTTGGATTTTATGTTGACTTCGTGCAAAGAAGAGAATTTCAGTTTGAGCGTTTTCGCATGTCTCCCTATATACTGAAGTATATTGAATGACAAGGTGTTAGCCACTGTCCAAACCCCCAATCTAGAACCTTATGAAGGGTCACCAAATGTGAGAGGCTGAGTCTAATGTTATGATGGTTAATAAGCGGTTGTAAAATATGAATTACTAATATTGTTGTCTGTTATCAGTGCTGTTATCTCTATATTTTTTGACCAGAAAATATAAATGAAAATGATTTTAGGTAGGCCATAACTGAATTATATTTGCTGCCAGATGTTCCAATCTAATTCAAGAATTTTAAATTTGACTGCTGTTGATATACCCACTGCATTGCCGGTGTCTTAAAAAGACTTTATGGTTTCTTTTTTATTATTTGTTTATTTAGCTAATAGGCTATTCAGCCTGTTTATCTGACTAATTCTTAAACATGGACAAGGTCACTGGCTCACCCATCATTCTACATCAGTTGATGCCCAAGTTTACATTGCCCCCAAGTACTGATGCGTAATCAGGAAACTAGAAAGAAAAAGGACCATCTCCATTAAAAAAAAAAATTTATAATATATATATATATAATTTTTTATTTAAAAAAAAAGAAAACAAAAAGAAAGAAAGAAACTCAAGAAAGGGATACGATGGTGAGCCGGAGCGGGAGTGGAGAGGTATTGGGTATTGCTTAGTTTTCATTGACTCATGACATTACGTCAGTCGTAACATATTAAAAAAATATAAAATGACAAGGTCTTTTTTTTTTTTTAAAAAAAAACAAATGATAATAAATTAAGAAAAAAACTGAAGTGATTCCCAATCTCCCATTCCTTAAACAAAATAGAATGAGATAAATCGAAAATAGGGCAATTACAACGTGTTGCACATTGGGATAGGTCATGGACATTAGAATTAGCCCATCTAAAAATACAATTAATAACATACATATTAAAATAAATTAACAAAATTCTAGCCTCCATAATAATTGAATTAATAAGCGCAGAGGCCCTGTTTTTTTACTCCTTATTCTTCCTCCTCTTGGTCTGCTTGATCAATCTCCATTTCTGGTGAGGGTCCATCCATGATCAACAGCTCTCTCCAATCGACCCAGATGGCCAGATGGAGGGTCTCTCCTTTATCGAATCGTTCCGAAAGAAAGCAAGCAAGCTTCGAAGAGAATGAAGCAGAGCCCATGTCCAAGCTGAAGCTCAGTAACGTTGACGTCGAATGGGTTCATAAAGGGGTGGCCAATTTCATTGAAAGGAAGCTTGTGTTTCAATCATATTAGACTGAAACAGCTGAAACATGGGACTGTAGGAAACATGCAAACTTCCCATTGTTTTGGACCTAACGCGAAGTCGATCAGGCCTGATGGGAATTTGGTCAGCATTCTTCGGAGGTTTGTTCTTTTGGGTTGGTACAGTGTATGGAACTGATTTGAAATTTTTTATACATTCAATATACAATTTGGAATTTTTATATGTTTTCAGTAAATTGAACGGAAATGCCGCTGTGAATTTGTATATGTTTTTGCCTTTTCTATAAATTGTTGCTTCTGTTTTTCTGATTCAATTTAGTGTTATACTATCACCACAGGATTAGGGAAAAGTGTATATGGGCCTATTTCCACACCCTATTATGCTAAATCCACTCCACTCCATGAGTACAAACAAGGAAAAGTGTTTGAAACTAAATGAGGCATGCGGGGTGTGGATTTAGCAAGAAAGGGTATGGAAATAGCCTCACAATTTAGATTTTTTTAATTTTTTTTTTTATATATTTTTATTTAGATACTTTAATTCAAAATTGACATGCCCAATTCTGTTTTTTTTGTTCAAGATTAAGTTATTTAGAAATTAAGTTCTAAGATTATAGTTAAAGAAAAAACAAAAAGAACCATTGAATGCCCCGATTAATAGCTGCACCAACGAGACTGTTGAATGTTGAGATTTGCATGGATGCAAGGAATTCAGCTCCTACCTGTTACATTCTACTCCCAAAATATGTTACACTTAGTAGAGATTCATTTACCAGCCTGAGAAACAGATTAATGAGTTTTAGAGTAGAATCATTGTCAGAATATTCAAATAGAACATGAAATTAGTGTAGATTTCCAAAATTCAAATATAGAAAGGGAACAAGAAAATACTAGAAAGAAATTCGTAAAATGATGTTCCAATAATGAGAGAATTATTTTTAGTCCTCTTAGTTATATACAAAGAATGAAATAATATGCATGGGTGACAGTGGGCTTAAGAGGTCAGCTACTTTGTTAATCTCTTTGCTGTTAGTTCTCATTCGTGAGACATCTAATTGAGAAGTAAGATCAATGATGGTGGCTTCCTTGCATGGAATTGTGAGACCACCCAATGGATGATCAAAGCCAAATTCTTGCTGTGCCTGACTTTACAACTACTGGAAAGAAGGATGGTTCAAATAGGATATTGGAACCACAAACCGCTCCTTTTGCAAGGAAGCAAAGTAATCTGCTTCCAGTTGTTACTTTTCACTTCCCATTCCCTTTGATTCATTGCAGTTGAAATTTCTATCACAAGTCAGAGTGTCTGATTTGGGGGAGTTTTATTGTAAAATCATAATAATCAGATTGAACTCTACATCTATTCTGGTTCTGCAATTCGAAAGAGATGGAAAAAAGAAAGTCTATATTTGATCTTCCAATGGAATAACTTTTTTTTTTTTTTTTTTCATTCTGCAAATTTGTTTACATTAATGAAATAATTTACGTGAGTCAAAATTGGAGATTGTGAACTGAACGAGCCAGCAATGTTGCTGACTCTTCATTCTTCCTTTGCTCACGATGCACTTAGTCGAGAGGTGAGATTGATAAAGGCATCTTCCTTGCATGGAATTGTGAGACCCCCAGTTGGATGATCAAAGCCGAATTCTTCCTCGGCATGACTTAACAGTTTTTGGAATGAAGGGTGATTCAAGTAGGTTATTGGAACTACAAAGTGCTTCTCCTGGATCTCTCCAACATAAACTGCAAAGTGCCCTTTAGGAACATCTGTTGCAGTTGCCAATGGACAAGATTGATTTCTGCAGCTTGAGAATCTGCTTGGCTTGAAGAACCACCGAAGGCAATTGAATACCCATGACTATCAGTGGAAGCAAAGGGAAAATATGATTATGATCGAGTATATCTAAGTGGGTAGTTATAGAAGGAAAATTAAAAACCTTGACACTTGATAGATAATGAGGGAAAAAGGTTGGAGTTTGAATCTGATTCAGTTGTTTATGTATTTATAGAGATAGGGTTGCTGTATTTTCCCAATAATTTCAAATGAAGTGAGTAGTGATTGATAACTGGAATCAGCAAATTGGCAATTGAGTCAGGAGGGACATTGCCCATCAAGGATCACATGGCTTTGCTATGAAATTGAATACAACTTTTTCTCTCTTATCCACCTCAAGCCTAAGGTGCATCAGGCCCACATGTTTTGAAGTTGTTATCCATTTAAAACCTGTGGCTGCTATGAATATTGATCCTCAAAACCGACAGCTACCATAAACAGAGAACAAAGAGAAAAAAATCCATGTGACTTAGTTTGGTGTATAGGCAAATGCAATGTGAAGGTGATATAATCTGGGACCTACTATTCAAATTGAGCATAGATTTGATACAGGAAGTATAAATGCATGTTTAACCTATCACAGAATACTCATAATTTTCTGCACTTGATCAAAATTTATTATATTAAATAAAAGATTTGGTCAGTTTCCTTCCTCAAATGAAATGCATGAGCCAATCTGAGGTTACTATCTCATATTGTCTTCTTGTCCTTTGGAAATATTGACAGTTTGTTTTTTATACTCATTCAGTTATAAAATAAGCCAATATTGTGGTATGATAATTAGTTATCAGATAACCAACTTTTACCCTAATCTGGTAGGCTGCTGCACCCATATTTTGAAGGAATATCTTGCCTAAGTTAGAAAAGCTGGTGAAAGTTGTTGCTGCGGATTAACCAGCTTGGAAGTTCATGAGGTATTTGCTCATATTCCATATTCAGTATAGTAGTCAAAGTAGAGCTGAAGGCATTCTTTTAAAAATTGATCATAATGATAGTTCACATCCAAACTGAAGATTGGCGTCTTTAGCAGAATTCGTGTAACATGTTAAATTGTTAACGTACTAACTCATCTAAATGCCCGAGCCATTAGAGACAGGGAGAACAATGTATATCCAAGGGTTTAAACAACCCCTTGCACGTGTGGTCTCCTGCAAGGACTTTTGTGGGAAAATATCAGGGCAACATCAAGGCAACAATATGCCTCCAAGGATTTGAATCCAAGACTTGCCACTCTAATACCATGTTGACTTACCAACTCATCCAAAAGTCCAAACAATTAGAGGGGAAGAAAACGTATATCTAAGAGTTTTAACAGAATTCATTTTAAACTTTCCCATTAACTGAGGGGTGTACCTTAAGTTTCTGTGGTTCCCCAATCCCATGTCATGGTTGCATGACTTTTCAAGCCTGGGTTGCAACTTAGTAACCTTTAATGTGGACCAAAGTATGAGGTTCATCACGAATAACTATGTTTTAGGCATAATTGGACTTCCAATAGTGAAGGCTCTTGGGTGTTTGATCTTGCTTTGTTATTTGATAATAATTATTAAGGGCCTAATGAGCCACCCAGGATTTTTCTAGGATTCTTTTCAAATTACTCAAAATTTGACTGTTGCTATTCTATCTCTGTGTGCTTAGTTGAATTAATGCGAACAGTTTGTTGCCTAGTTAGTTATTGAGGACTCATGAAAATGTCATCTGGGGTTATTTTCTAGTTGTTTGAAGGTTTTGGTCTGTTGATTCTTTTTGCTTACTGGGTCTCATGTTGACTTATTCCCAATTGTGATCTGCTCATAGTAAGCCCGTATGACTAAGGTCACATAGAATGTCTGTCCTCTACTTATAGCTCATCATTAGAGATTTACTGTCTTATTGGTGATTATTCAGAAGGCAATTTCGCAATTGCTAACTAAGTAATTTTGGTAACATGACTTATTTAAGAAATTCCGTTTTTAGTTTAAGTAAAATTTATGTTTACTGAAGTTAAAAGTAGAAGTTTCACAAACAAGAATGGAAACTGATCTGAGAAAGTAGGAGTTGACAAGAAATAACTTGATTTATAAATTACGTTGGTAAAAGAGAAATTTCTCTTTCTCTGCTCATTCATTTACATGGGGGAAAATTTTTTACATGGGATTGCTAAGGGGAACAAGAAAAGAAACTCTTGTCAAAACTTTGGATGATAGCTCTTTGTTCTTCCTCATTCATAAGGCATTCAATTGAGAAGTGAGATCAATGAAGGCATCTTCTTTGCATGGAATTGTTAGACCTCCCATTGGATGGTTGAAGCCAAACTCTTCCTCGGCCCTGTTAAGCAACTCAAGGAATGAAGGATGGTTCAAGTAAGATATTGGAACCACAAATCGATGCTTCTGGATTTCCCCCACATAAACTGCAATGTGGCCTTTTGAAACATCTTACTGATTTCTAGTAAGAAGTGACTGCAGTTTGAGAATTTGCTTGGCATTATGAATCATGGAAGGGAAACGGATACCCATGACTATTTCTGAGTTTTGTTGAAGAAAAAGGATCTCTAAGTAGATCTAAACGAGTCTTGATTGATATAGAGCCAGAATGAGAGTTTTGGTTCTTGTAGGATGGGTGTTGTTGAGAATTCTGGAGTTTGAAGGCTGGTTTGGTGTTTGTATTTATAGAGAGTGGAGTGCTATGTTTCTAATGGAGCTAGATGAGGTGTGTGGTATTCAATTGGGTATGCTGAGAGGGACCCAGCTGATCAAGGCTCACATGGCTTTGCTATTTCACTCTCTCTCTCTCTCTCATCCATTTATCAGGCTATGGTGCTGCAGAGCCACTTTTTCCTTTCAAGTCATGATCTAGATAAACACCCACGGCCGGTCTTAGTATTTGTGCCTCAAAACAGGCGGCGGTACCCTGGAAAATGAAGAGCAACAAGCCCATGTGATGAGCTTTTGTTTAAAGAGAAAAGTAGTGAGCTTTGGACCCACGGCTCAAACTAGAAAGAAAGGGACTGACAGAGTATTAAATACATGTAATGACCCACCAGGTGATGATCTAGTTGTAATTTTCTTCACCTGAACATATATTTACAGTCAGATTAAGAATGGAAGACTGGAAGGTACAGCTGATGTATCAATGTCTAGTATGTGTGTGGTAAAATTTTTGGATTAGGCCTAGTACTTCTCATAGTATTTTATTCTTAACATACTGGCAATTGTCTTGGCGGGATGGTGACTCGTGGCTACTTTGGAGTGGGTGATGTGATCTCAATTCTACTTTATGGCTGCCGGAGGGAAGAAAAAAAAAAAAGCTGAAAATGAAGAGATAAAAATCACTGGTCAATTGTTTGAGGCTTTGTTCTATTCAGTGTCTACTCACCACGGATGCAAATGCCAGTGAACTGTGACCAATTGCAGTTACAGGCTTACAGCCCCTCTCTCAAGCAGAAAACAATTGATTTGTTTATAGGAGAGTAGCATGAATGGGTCTCACCTGTTAAGCCCTGCATTGATCTTATGCTTTCGTTGAAATCAAAACTAGGATCACTTAAGGGAACTATTCGACCTTTTCTTCAACCAACCTGATGATCCAGGCAAAACTGTGACTACCAGAGCTGGAACCAAGGTCTGTAAGGGCACAATTATACTGTGTGAATCCTTGAATGTGTTTTCCCAAAACAAAGCTTTTGTACCACGGGCTAAACCCCATCCTCTAGCCTAGGCAGTCATGTTATTTTAACAACATTAAACGACATTCATGATAGCTGAGCTTAAATGCCTGAATCATTAATAATTAATATTGAAGCCACTCTTGAAAGGAAATATATGATTGACTTTTGATAGTATCGCTAATGATTTTAATAATGCACATACTCATAATTGATATGCCATTGTAACATTGTTCTATTTGAAAATGAAGAAATAATAATTCGAAATCGTCACCATATTAACATAGTGTTCAGATTCAAGGAAGCTCCCAATGGATAGGAGAACTTATGTTCTTGGGCTAAGCTTTTTGTTATTAATACAAATTTTACTTCATCAAAATGTACAAGAGGAGAATGAAGTTGCTTTCAAAAGCATTTGAAGCAAAATTTTGAGACATATTTTAGAGTCTTCACATAACTACAAACTTACCTAAGAAAGAACATCCTAAACTTCATGTCTTGTTAATTCCTTATGAAATATTTAAACGAGAAGTGAGATCAATGAAGTCATCTTCACCACATGGGATCGTGAGCCCGCCCATTTGATGGTCGAAACCGAACTCTTCTTCTGCCTGACTCAACAAATCTTGGAATAGAGGATGCTTCAAGTAGGATATTGGAACCACAAAACGTTTCTTCTCTTGCTCTCCTACATAAATTGCAAAATGGCCTTTTGGGACGGTTAATGTAGTTGACGTTTGATTTGAGAATTCCCTTCTAGTTGGAAATGGAGACCATCGCCGGATATTTCTTTTGGCATGAACAATTATCTGTGGCAAATGAAGCCCCATTTTCTTCTGCTCTCTAATAAGACTTTTGAGATTGATACAAAAAGGAAAGCTTTTGCGTATAGATCTTGGATGCTTCTTTAATTCTCTAAGAGTATATATAGAGAGAGAGATATCAAATTGAGGTGATGGTAATGAACAGGTATTTTTGCATGGTTACTAGGGAAGACATGCCCAGTGCACAACTTAGGCAGGGTCCATCATTATGGTAAAACCATCTTAACACCTCATCAATCTTTGTCCTTCCACTGTTTGTTGTAGGTTGTGGCACATCACACGCTCAACTTGGAACTGAAGGGCCCCCATGTAAGCGGTTTTTCGCATATAAACTGCTTATCTCTACTGTTTTGGACATGTTCCTGATGTCATATGGCTTAACGAGTTCTTCATCTAATCCAGGCATTCATCCAGATTACTATCGAACAATGAACTGTCTGCCTGCCTGCCTATCTTTAATAATTTGGACCTGTTGTTTACGTCAATGGCTTGTTGAGGCCTTCATCTAGATCCAATTATCAATGTTCACGTTTTCTCATTCTTGTAATAGTATGGAACATTGAACTGACAAATTTTTTTCTTCATTCTAAAGCCTTTACCTTCCAAACATCTGCTTCTTCTCCAAGCACATGTTCCTATCCTTTAAGCATTCCATGGTGCAATTTAGAGTCAACATATGGGCTTAAGAATTCACTACCCGGATAAATCACACA
Source organism: Liquidambar formosana (assembly GCA_039720395.1). Lineage (NCBI taxonomy): Eukaryota > Viridiplantae > Streptophyta > Magnoliopsida > Saxifragales > Altingiaceae > Liquidambar > Liquidambar formosana. Next base: position 40,444,716 of record CM077823.1, on the reverse strand, counting down.
TGTATAGGCAGTACATTAAGCTAGGACATCATTTACCCCATATAAATGGCAATAGCCGTGACCACTATTTGGTGCAAATCGGTGCTTGGCGCCCACAAATTTAGCCATAATCAAATAAGTTTGGCACATTCAAGTGCCCGCTTTAGTCTGGTTACAACGGCATTTAGGGGTGGAGGGAGGGCAAACAGGGAGGCCATGCCTTCAAAAATTTTTGAAACTCCCATAATCAAATAAGAATAGCTTGTTTTTTAGTATATATTGAGGATTCACCACTTTGCGAAATAATCTTGAAGAGTAAGACTCGTTTTCCGTATTGTTGTATCGATCACTGGAAATTAGAATGAATCCTTTTAAATTTAGGCATTTGACTAAGCAACTATTTTGTTTATATATTCGGTTTTACACCAATATGGTCAATGAAAGCTATGTATTTCCAGCCATTGAATTCTTACCACACCAAAATATCCTCTGAATTTATTTTCAAGTTGTTTGAAGGTTTTCCTAGGGTGATTGTTGTTGTCTATAGTGTCTCATGTTTTCTCTTCTTCCAATCAGTGATTAAATCATATTTACTCCCTGAGATTAAAGTCATTCGAGTTGTCCGTCATTTAGTTACAGCTCATGATTCAGGACCGTACTTATGAAGTTATGATCTTTGGCAAACCTACTGAAGGTGATTTCCCAGTCACTACTTGGTTTTAATTTAGTTCAGTGCAGTAAAAAGTAGAATTTTCGCATACAAGGCAGAGAGAGTTTCAGACATGAATTTAGGAATTGAGAAAAGCAAGAATTTCATTTGTAATTTCTTCTTCTTCCTTTTTTTTTTTTTTTTTTTTTTGGGGGGGTGGGAGAGAAATTTCTCTTTCTCTGCACACTATTTTACATGGGGGGAAAAAAAATTGTACATGGCTTCTAGTACTAACTCTGGTCCCTCTCCCTGGAACGAGGGTGGAAAATAAGAAATCTCTTGTCAAAATTGTAGAGGAGTACTCTTTGTTCTCCTTCATTCACGAGGCATTCAATTGAGAAGTGAGATCGATGAAGGCGTCTTCTTTGCATGGAATTGTTAGGCCACCCATTGGATGATCAAAACCAAACTCTTCCTCGGCCCGGTTAAGCAAGTCTGCAAATGAAGGATGGTTCAAGTAAGATATTGGAACCACAAACCTCTTCGTCTGGGTTTCTCCCACATAAACTACAACATGACCTTTCGGAACACCTAGCTGATTTCTAGTAAGAAGAGACTGCAATTTGAAAACTTGCTTGGCATTTGAAATCATGGAAGGCAAGCGGATACCCATAGCTGTTACTGAATTGGTGATGAAGAGAAAGGATCTCTCAAAGGATTTAAATGGGTCTTGATTGGTATGGAACTAGAACTGAATGTTGTAGCACTTTTGTAAGTTGGTGCAGATGAAGACTTGGGGGTTGGAAAGGCTGATTTGGTGTTGGTATTTATAGAGTGGATTGTTATCTTTCCAATGGAGCCACATGGGGTTGGCAGGTGAGTATGCTCACAGGGACCCACCTCATCAAGGCTCACAACATAGTCACATGGGTTTGCTACTTTGCTCAGTTGGCTTAACAGCTCTCCATCTCTAAATGCAAGCACCCCAACTTATGGCCAAACCCACTTGTCTTTTGGAATTCATGACCCAAACACCCGGAGCTGCTTTTATTTACCAGCAGAGTGGTTCAAAACAGACGGCCGTACAGGCATGAGCCATGAGGTGTGCTTTTGTGTGAAGACAAATGCAATGAAGAAGATGATATAAGCTGTGGACCCAATACTCAAATCAGAAAGGATAAGGACTGACAAGAATAGTAAATGTGCAAGTGAACGACCTACCAGGTGGGGATGTAGTTGTTGGTTTCTTAACTCCGTATATATCATCACATGCAGTCTGATAATGAATGGAAGACCGGTGGCTCCTGGTCTTGGGTGGGGTTGGTATTAGTCTCTAGAGTATCAGTATCAATCTAGCTTTTGGATTAGGCCAAAAGAGATTATTTAATTCACATAAAGAGCTTCTCAATATCCAAACACCTTTTAGACGTACTCTTTTTTTTCATAGAAGAATTTACATGCATTTAGCAAATCCATGCCTTTAACTTTTACCCTAATTGTCTCACACTTCTATTTCGGGTGGGTTTGGTGGATGTTATTGCGATCCTGGAGGCAATGAGATCTCCCACCCCAATCCCTTTTCTTATTTTTCTTTTTCTTTTTTTAAGGAGAAAATAAGGTTCATTCTCGAAGGAATATCGTGTCTGATAGGTACTTGATATTGCCAAAGCACATATAAAAAAATGTGCGAGCTACTTCTTAGGAAAAAACCTAGTGTCAGGCCTGAGACCAATTATCACCGTTAAACACAAATATTTTGCTGCAATATAACTGCCCAAGCCACCTTTTTTGGCTTGCTCCAGGCCCAGTTCTTTGCTAGTTGCTGATCTGGCCGGCGTTGCCTTGTCCCGTCTGTTGCTCTCAGACCTCTAGGCTCTCTGCATCCATTTAACCAAAAACTAAGATGTAAAATAAATTTTATTTCTCCGTCATTTTAGCCCAGCCAGCAACATGGAATAATATGCGAACAGGCATGGATGAGAAGCAGAGCTTGACTCTAGAAAACATGCTCAATTAATCAAAAGACATTTTTCAGAGGAACGACGAGGTAGCCCGCCGGTAGGATCCTATATATACCACCTTAAATGGTACTATTAATTTGCAAAATCATGATTAGTAGCCTTACTCACTTATAAATTAAAGAAATCAAAATAAATTTGCTCCTCTGATTCTCTTATTAACACAGTGTTTGGTGTGACGCCCCGACTCGGAGAGTCGACACGTGGATAAAAGTTAAAGTAAAAAGGTATACACGTGGATAAGTCAGAGTATAAAAGTTGCGGAAGACTTAGTCAAATCCACGTGTATAATTTTTTTTTTTAAAAAAAATAATAATTGTATCAGCTCATCAATAACACCCAAATAATTAACATGAAATGTTATGCTCACACGTCATGCCCAAAATAATATATGATCCCAAAATAATGCCAACATCCCTGGCACATAGGTTAGATTCAAACTATTCAAAGTTCAATAAGTAATAATTGTAATAACAATAATAATAGTAATGTCTATACATCAAAATAACATAGTCTCTATGCAATGCACGTGCATCTATCCTTATCCATGACTATGTTAGTATGCCACCTTCAAGTTCCAACCTCAGATTATGCCACTAGGCATTCGCCATCGGCAAACCCTCACTCATCACCTGATCATCTGAAATAATAATAGGGTGAGTTGCAAAGCCCAAAAGGAAATATGTGTGGATTCTATACAATTAATATATGTGCAGATACATGGTATATAATTTAAAAGCATTTAATAACTTAAAATCAAATAACAGTCACAAATCAGTACTCTGTGTGGGTTTTGAGTAAATTTCCAAAAATTCTCATAGTATCTCCAATTCCCAAGACTATGGGATCAAACCATGCATCAACCGTCGCTGATCACAGGTTACGTCGTCACGTCAACCCCCGGCTCAGCCAAGCACGAAAATAACCAACACCTGCGCGGCGTTCTTCCTCGAGGGCTTTAGGGTCTTTCACCCAAGGGCACTTTACCCTGCTTACTATTCGCGGAGTATTCTCAACGCAGGACACCATTCCATTGTGATGCCCCAACCCGTTTGATGCATACCAAGACCCAAGGTCCATATATCCAAAACATTTTCCATCATTCAAATAAATATCCGAGTGTCCAAAAGTATCCATAAACATGTTTGATAAATTTCTAGAATTTCAGTAACATTTCTAAAGCATTTCCAAGTAAACAATATTTATAAAGCATTTTTCCAAAATCCAAGTATCATGAAAATTCCACACATTTAACAGATATTTCATGATAACATTTAAACGAGTATATAACCATATATCTTTAAGTAACAATATAAAACAGTCGTATCAAATGATATATTGAAGGATTCCCTAAATTTTGAACAAGTAATAAAAATATTTGGTTATAAATCAGTGGGAAAATCCAACAATATCATTAAGGCATATAAAATCACATTCATAAAATAACACCATATTAAATGTAAAAAAGCCACATTTTCTACCTCAATTGTGAGCAATACCAACCCAAAACCACGTGATAGATACTGACAATGCGAATGCAGCGTTAATGCTCCCTAGGGTCCTCCCGAGGACCGATAAAATCTGATAATTATGCATACGTAATCTTTAGGTAAATTTCAAAATAAAAATATAACGCACTCAAAAATTACTATTGGCCTTCTAACAGTGAACTGTGGTCCCAAAATGATCAAAATAATTTTTAAAACACTCTCTATAATTTCTGGGAATTTTCTGTAATTTTTGGAATTTTCTGGTATTTTCTAGAATTTTTAATAAATATTAATTTGGCCAAAAAGTCAAACTATAGTCAAACTTGGTCAAAATGGTCAACTAAGGGTCCCACATGGTAGGGCCCGCCAAGACGAGTCCAACGGTCAAATTTGGGGTTCATGTGATTATTGTATGGCTCTTAAATGCGTGAGAACACGGTAAGGTATACAGATGCACCCACACAGGATCATAGACCTATGGGGTCATCTTCAATCTCCCGCGGGTTGAATTGTGTAACCGGGTTACACCGTGTGTTCAACGAGCCAACTTCGACGATTAATATCTCCCTCGTTTCTTAACCGTTTTCAGTGATTTAAGTGTCGAATCGAAGCTCATGCGGAGTACTACGTGCGAATATAAATTGTTCATTCAGAATCCTATAAAATCATATTCGTTTTTAAGCCTAAAGTTTCGGGTTTTTATGATCCAAAATTCTAAAATTTCTAAAACTTCAACTTACAGTCAATTTCTCTAAAATTTGACACTACCATGGTGTTCCTTGGTCCCAAAAACATAAAATATAATCATCCTTTCTAAGAATAACATAAGAAAATAAAATTGCATATACATATGTACATATACACAGTACGTGATATATATATATATATATATATATATATATATATGAAATCAACAATAGAGGAGGTGAGGATTTTACCTCACTAAGAGAGCTCCACGAACTCAGCCAAAAATCTCCACCAGACCACTCTTTTTTTTTTTTCTCCTCTGTTCTCTCTCAGTTTCTCTCTCTCTCTGTTATTCTTTCCCTAACTCTCTGTCTCGGGTCCCTCTATACATATATATATATATATACACATATCAAAACCAATTGCAAATGGGAACAGAGATGGGAGTCAAAATGGTTACGTGCGGCTGAAGCATGGCTTGTTAATTGCTGAAGGAAAAACAGGGCTGAGGTTGTTGTGGGTTGCAGAGTTGCAGGAAGAAACTTGACTGGGAAGGATTAGGCTTACAGAATAGGGGAGGAAAATGTGAATAGGGGGAGGAAAAATGTATTCCGTTCACATTCATCTCCATGATTTGTGCTATGGTGTGGTTGGGTGCATGATTTTATGCTATACTTGTCTAAGTTATGATGAAATTGCACACATAGGATCAAAATAAATATCATAAATATATTTATAAAATTCAGGTCAATCACATTTGGTCTCCAGGAAACTCCACACATATCAAAGTCCGTAGAATCAAGTTGGATTCAAAAGGAACAGTTAGAAGCAAAATTTTGAATGAGGAGAGACATAGTTAAGATCCTTCACTCATTTACAAAGTTCTATCTATAAAGAGGGGGAAATAAAAAAAGAAGAACATTTGGGATTTATGCGTAGATATTTTTGCATGGGCAGCATTAATTGAAGGCAGGCTAGCTAGGCATGCATAGTGCATGACGTTGGGTCCTACTGGTACGTTGTCCTTGCATTATTATTTGTAGGGTTATGGCACACATTTATCAACTTGGGATTGGAGTTTTTCCACACATATAATATATATATATATATATATGGTTGATGCAGAACAGATTGCAGAAGAATTCTAAGCGAGGAGGGGCCTCCAAAAGCAAAATTAAAAAAAACATTAGTAGGGAGAGAAGGGTTAAACGTCAGAATTGCGTGAAATTTGGTGGGTGATTTAGAATCGATGTGAAATTTGGTGGGTGATTTAGAATTTATGCCACTTTTCAGGCAAATTCCATCGTTTGGGCCTTCAAAAGCACGTTTTTGTTATTTTTGGTAATAATGTGTTGCTTAATTTCGGGAGCTGCAGTTGCTGTTTGAAGTTATCCCTTTACTAGGTTGCTGCTTAAGTTTAGGGCTTTTAATTTATGCTTTTAATTAGAATTTCCTTATTTTTTGAATTTTTAGTATTTTTTCTTATTTTAGTTATTTCTTTCCTAAAGTTATAGTTCTAGTCGAATTAGGTTTTGCATCCTATATAAAGGCTATTTCTCTTCATTGTAAGGTGAAGCGGTTAATTTTCATTCAATAAAGAATTTTCTTTCTGAAATCTTATTCTTTGAGCTCGTGGATTCGAGTGTGTTACTCTTTTGTTCGTGGATTCAAACGATTTTCTAAGAAATAAGCGGTGTCTTACTTCTTCATAAGTTTTCGCTACGTCAATAGCTAAAGATGGTAAATGGTCCAAAAAAATAAAAACTACTTAAACGGAAAATTTTTAAAAACCTTTTTTTCACATAATTATTTAAAATGACGTATTCTAATAAAATGCACGAGTAATTTTTGTGAAATTTTTTTTATATCTTTTGTAAAACCTTGATCAATAAAAACCAATAATGGATGCAAACAAAATTAAGGGGTTGGAGTAACTTTTCTCTTTCATCAGTCTATCAATTCTGAATGGCATCTTCATATTATCTCTATATATGATGATATTAAAGTTATATGACATGTGGGTCATCTTCTTATCGGCAGGGAAGTTAAGGGGCACCCAAGGGCCACGGACCAGTCATTAACCAGTCAATCTTGGCCACTTACATAGATGATGCAAGAAACTCCTATCTTACATTTAAATTGTCTCAAATTAACAATCGAGAAAAGCAAGAATTTCAATTGTAAACAAATTTTTTATTTTGGGTGCTAGAGCAATTTCTCTTTCTCTACACAATCATTTACATGGGAAAAAATAAAAATTTTGAAATGGCTTTAACTACAACTCTGTGCCCACCCTGAAAAAAAAAAAAAAAAAAAAAAAAAAAAAAAAAAGAAAAAAAAAAAAAAAGAAAGAAAAAGAAATTCCCTCGTCAAAATTTTAAAGGAATGTTCTTTGTTCTCCATCATTCACTAGGCATTCAATTGCAAGGTGACATCGACGAAGGTGTCTTCTTTGCAAGGAATTGTTGGAGCACCCATTGGATGATCGAAACCAAACTCTTCCTCGGCCCGGCTAACCAAGTCTGCAAATGAAGGATGGTTCAAGTAAGATATTGGAACCACAAACCTCTTCTTCTGGGTTTCTCCCACATAAACTGCAACATGGCCTTTTGGAACAGCAAGCTGATTTCTAGCAAGAAGAGACTGCAATTTGAGAACTTGCTTCGCATTAGAAATCATGGAAGGCAAGCGGATACCCATGGCTATTAGTCTTTCACTGAATTTGTAGTGAAGAGGAAGGATCTCTCAAAGGATTTAAGGGTCTTGATTGGTATAGAACTAAAGCTGAATGTTGTAGCACTTTTTTAAGTTAATGGTGTAGATGAAGACTTGGAGTTGGAAGGCTGATTCGGTTTGGGTATTTATAGCTAGAGTGGATTGTTATCTTTCCAATAGAGCCACATAGCGTGCATGGTCAGGAGATTGGCAGTTGGGTAGGCTCATATATATGGACCCACCTCAATACCCCATCAAGGCTCACATGGTCACATGGGTTTGCTCAATGGCCAAACCCAATTGTCTTTTGGAATTCACGACCCAAATAGACACCCGGAGCTGCTTTTATTTACTAGTAGTGCTTCAAAACAGACGGCCGTACACTGGAAAATGTGGCATGTGGTGTGCTTTCGTGTGAATGCAGTTGAGAAGATTATGTTGTAAGCTTTGGACCCAGAAGGAGAAGGTCTGACTAGAATAGTTAATCTTCTTTCTGACCCCCAAAAAAAAAAAAAAAAAAAAAAAAATGAAGAGAGAGGAGACTAGAATTGTAAGCTTTGGACCCAGGAAAGGGTCTGACTAGAATAGTTAATCTTCCTTCTGACCCCATAAAAAAAAAAAAAAAGGGTCTGACTAGAATAGTTAATCTTCCTTCTGACCCCATTAAAAAATAAATAAATAAATAAATAAAAAAGAGAGAGAGAGAGGAGACTAGAATTGTAAGCTTTGGACCCAGAAGGAGAGGATCTGACTAGAATAGTTAATCTTCCTTCTGACCCACCCAAAAAAAAAAAAAAAAAAAAAAAAATGGAGAGAGGAGACTAGAATAGTAAATGCGTGTGGCGACCGGTAGTGATGATGTAGTTCTTAGTTTCTCCGTACGTTTCATTACAGTCTGATAATGAATGGAAGACCAGCTGCTCCTGCGCGCTCTTGGGCCGGTGACAATTAATTAAAAACGGGAGTATAAAAATACTAAGACTCAAACTACAACCTCCCCTCACAGAAAGAGGGAAAATGTCACTGGATTACAAGATTATTGCCATCAATTCAACTTTTGGATCAGAACAAAATAGCATATTTAATTCATGTAGAAAACTTCTCGATTCCGAACACCCGATATTTTTCACTGAATAATTCTGCATGCACCAACTCAATTCCTGTCTTAACTCTTATTCCAAATTTACCACAAAGGTGGGAATGTGGAATCCATAAAGATCACGTTAACTTTTAGATTTCATTTCTTGCATGTGAGAAAATTGAGACATAAAATTAGTGCATATAGCATTTCTCTTTCTCATCAGTAATAACTTACGGCTATCAGATCTTTTACCACCTTATCATAAGTCATAAACAAGGAGTGACACAATGCGGTCCCACTTGGCCACTTGTATCGAGGGTGGGGTTGACGGGGTGAGATTGGGACCCTAGAGGCAAGGATGTCTGACCCCTGTGGTAATTTCCCCATTCTAGAATGCTTAAAAGGCGGAAGGATAGCCTTTCAATAATTTATTAACATTGACTAGCAACAGTTGCAATCATAATGATAACTTGTAGTCGCTATGGAGATCACAAAGTGTGTGGGTTCTTACTCTATGATCAAAGAAAATACTGGGCCACAAAAACCTTTATGTGGGGGTGAGGGGTTTATGTTATCCGGTCTGTATTTAAGCACTGGGGATGCCAATGGGCTACTCTATGATGCCAGGGTAATTCTTTCTCGCCACCTTGATGATCTAGGAAGAGCCGCAGAAAGGCCAGACTTGTTGCTAGTGTCGGACCATGATCCATGAGACGCCATATTGATGTAGGACAAGTGGTTGAGGACTACCTGGATAGATGGACTGTTTGGACGGGACATTGCTGATTTTGAACATCAATAGGATTTTTTGCTGACCTCCCAATTTTTTGGGAGGCTATCTGTAATTTACCCTAAATTTATTTTATAGAGGTCAAAATTAAGCTTGGTTGACTATAAACATGTTCTAAGGTCAACTATTACAATAGTACTAGCAGTTTCCATAGTGTTTTTCACTCTTTCTTGTGGATTTCAGGTTACCAATAAGGTTGAAGGATTTGCCTTCCTTTGTTCTGTGATCGTTGCCACTACATCACATGTTCTGTGATCGTTGCCACTACATCACATAAACCCCCCCCCCCCCCCTCCTCTTTTTTTTATAGGTCACATACTATGCAAGAAAACTAAGAAATGATAGTTAGAATGGCCCAATATCAACATGGGCTTTCTTTTGTTGCGCCAAGGTTGTCACTTTGACGACCAGGCCATAAGTGGGCAATTAAAAACTTTAGAACTGTAGAACTAAAAATAAAAACTCGAAATATTTAAAAGAAATAGAAAGAGGAGAAGAGAGCATAGCTACTGGTATCATTTGGAAAGGGTGAAAGGATCCTTTATATAGTGTTTAGAGAAAGAAATTGTTGTAATGAATTAAATAAAAATTTATTTACGAAATAAATATTGTAACGGCCACAAATGAATCTGGGGCAGAATTTAAATTTGTAACAGTCAAATTATTTTGATTATATCAAGAGAATTAATCAAAATAAAATTGAATGCAAACGGTTGGGCTTGGTCCGACCTAGACCTGCGCACATACGCGAAGTCAAATAACGGGATTTGCAGTCCCCCTACATGCACGTCGCACGCCTGCGTCGCGTCCGACTAAGTCAATTTTCGAACCCCTATCCCACAAATTGATCTATTGGGCTTCGGCTCATGCACACGTGGGCCTCTATAAACTCTACCACATGTTAACCAAACATAAAAAGTATAAAGGTATATAAACACAAGACAAGACTTTATAGATTTTCAATGTGGGACAAGGTGTTTTGGGCAATAACAAGAAACATAAGAACAATCTAAGTATTTTGAAATACTCACGGCATACAACAATATTATCACATGCAACCCATTTACAAAATTCTACAGAGTAACTTGAAAAATTTTTAGAAATGGAAAAAGAAAAAAAAGGAACAGTTGGGATTTATGAGCAGCCATTCAAACGAGAAGTGACATCGATGAAGTCCTTTTCAGCGCAAGGAATGGTGAGGCCGCCCATCCGATGATCAAACCCAAACTCTTCTTCGGCCTTACTCAACAAGTCTTGGAACAAAGGATGCTTCAAGTAGGATATTGGAACCACAAAACGTTTCCTCTCCCCCACTCCCACATAAATTGGAAGGTGGCCTTTTGGAACATCTAATTTGGTCGACGTTTGATCGGAGAAATGAGGTCTACTAGAAAAAGATGATCGCCGCCCTATAATCTGCTTCGCATGAGCAACTATCCGTGGCAAATTGATACCCATTCTCTCTCTCTCTCTCTCTCTCTCTCTCTCTCTCTCTCTCTCTCTCTCTCTCTCTCTCTCTCTCTCTCTCTGAGAATTCTTAGGTGTCACAGACACAAAAAGGATAAGCTTTGCTGAGAGAAAATAAGACATACATGCTTTTTATTTTCCCCTCACTCCATGGGTATATATAAGGGGCGGTCCGACTTAAGTATAAATCAAATTGAGAACGTGGTAATGCGCAGATATTTTTGCATGGGCAACATTAATTTAAGGCAGGCTAGGCATGCATGGTGCGCGCATGACGTTGGGTCCTACTTGTACGTTGTCCTTGCATTATTATTTGTAGGATTATGGCACACATATATCAACTTGGCATTGGAGTTTTTCCACACATAAAAAAAGAACAGATGTACATGGGCTAAATCGATCGCCCACGGTTTTTCACGTATATGAACGGCCACTGTCCGATGTTTTAGACATGCTGTTGACGTCGATGGTACAATAATTTCTTCCTCTAGATCCGAGAATTCATCAAGATTCATGTTTTCCCATTGTTATAAAATTGTGGTAGTTGTGTGAGGGATATTCTTATAAAATCGAACACTGAACTGGCCTTCTGTTGTTCAATGGAATGCCCATACCCCCCGCCCAATTATCCATCTCTCCTTTCTCTCTGTTTCTTTCTCTGTGTGCACATGTTTTCTAGCTTATCCTTTAAACAAAGGGGAAAACGATAGGGGGGCAGAAGTGGAGTCAGTACATGTGAGTATGAAATCATTAGTCAAGTAAATTGGCAACTGCCGCATGTACTAATGGGTGCAACTTGGCTTTTGGAGCCCACAAAATTTATCAATCATGACTCATGTTTTTTGTTTCTTCTGTATTTCAAAGCCTTTAATTAGCCCTTGTAGGTCTAATACAGCCGGTAAGTTTAGGTACCTGGCCATTCTCATATCGCCAATTTAGCATTCAGAATTGAAAGCAAACAAAAGAAAAACAAAAACAAAAAGAAATAAATAAATAAATATATATATATATATATATATATATGTTTTAAAAGGTTAGATTAAGGCCGACCATCTGATCGGTCCCACTCAATTGAACATTTTTTTGTAGTTAAAAAATTCAGTTTGGTCTCCAATCCACTTATCCTCGACTTTCTTCAATTTGTAGAAAAATATATGTTTTAAAAGATTAGATTAAGGCCGACCATCTGATCGATCCCACTCAATTAAACTTTTTTTTGTAGTTAAAAAGTTCAGTTTGGTCTCCAATCCACTTATGCTCGACTTTCTTCAATTTGTAGAAAAATACAACCATGTCAATATGAATCAATGATCAGGACCCACTAGGCCACCCTTTATTTAGTACATGAAGTGTGAGAAAAGTTAGTTTAATCGAATTAATTAATTTAACCATTAGATTTAGTCACTAGACTGCGGGCTAATATTTAATACACATGAAGTATTAATGGACCCATTTAATCGTGGGTCTGAATTCTCTTAACATGTTGACATGGCACATGTACAAATGCAAACTGGACAGTACTAAAGTGGATCCATATATTCCGCTTGATTAGACGAACTTTCACCTTACTCAACTCTTCCAGCTAGGCATTTTGTGAAGATCTTATTGAAATTGAATTAATAGTAAAATCATTAAAAATGGATGCCTTATTGCACTTGGTTTACTAAATATGACCCATTTTGGTGCTGGCATGATGATACTTGAGGAGTGGTGATCGATCGAAACTAGTTGTCACTATCCTCTCGAATGCATAGGAGGCTCATTGCACATCTTGGCTGTTCACGAACGCCCATCTTTGTACACTGAAGCCATTGCTTTAGTGTTTGTATCCGGGAAAAGAAATGTGTATCTTACTGACAATATACAGTTGCCTAGCTTGGTTTCCTTTTGGTAATATTTTTCCTAGTCTAAATCCATTTTTACTTCTTAGTCATCAAATTTTGGCAAACATTGATTTTTGATCAAGGAACTGAATTTATCATTCCTTGTCTAGGTTCCTGCCTGGCTCATTTCTTCCACAAGTTAAACAAGTGTTATCATGTTGAATGAAAGCAACCCTCATATATCTAATAAGGACCATTGAGGCATAATTTCCAACAGAGGCTTTAAAGATTAAGGTTCAAATTTAGATCATGAGAGGGCACAAAAATATGTGGCAAACAATTAATCTAAAAATTATAAGAAATAAGCATCTACATGAGATGAAATTAATCGGGAAGAGCCCACATTACAAAATTGAAGAGACCGGCATGATTGTCTCAATTTATGCTGTTTTCAACTTGGAGAAAGCAGCAATAGCCCCAAGAGATGAATCATAGCAAAGTTGTGGCTCTGCCACCATTTATGAACAATTTAAAACAGATGTAAGACTAATGAAGTAGTCTTCACTGCATGGAATTGTGAGACCGCCCATGGGATGGTCGAATCCAAATTCTTCCTCAGCCCGATTTAGTAACTCCTGGAACAAAGGGTGGTTCAAGTAAGATATTGGAATCACAAACCGCTTCATCTGAGTTTCTCCAACATAAACTGCAACATGGCCTTTTGGAACACTACTCGTGGCTGAAACCGTTCCATTTCTTGGCGAAGGAGTTCGCTGGAGCTTTTGCTTGGCATGAGCTATCCCCATCGATCGGATACCCATTATATCTTTAAAAGAATTTCTCAACAAATGAATATCAAAAGGTTGATGGAACAAAAGAAGAAATGGCAATTGAAGATAGAAGTCTTGGGTTGAAATATGGTGTCTTTAGTACCTCATATATATAGGGACACCCTTATCCTTCAAAAGGCTAGGGAGAGAATGGTCAAAACCTAGTGAATTTAGGAATATTAAGAAACATATCAGGTGAAGAAATTGGTGAGGTATCACATGGTTTTGCCTAATGTGTTGCAAGACATCATGCCCTACCACCTTGAGGGACAAAAAAGAGAGGTGCCACTTGAAAAATTTTGTGTGGCATCTGCCCAATGTTTGCAACTAATAAAGCACTTCACTTTTTTATGCTACTCATGTTCTTGGCATCAAAGGCCCTTCTCAATCAATGAGGATATTAAGATCCATTTTACTTATTATGGAGGCATTGAACTTAGACTTGTCTGAGTCAGTGGCTTTTTTGGTGCCAACTAGCCATCCAACCTTTGTGGGTCATTGTGATAACTCAAGGTCCTGATTCCTGAAAATTTTATCCGTAACAATGCCTCAACTTGCAGATTGCTGGTTTAGTTAAATCATGAGTAAGATGACCCCCTGACTCAGTCGTTCGGGCTTATCATGACTACCTAGGCCAAGTCAAGCAACGATCTCAATATTTACTTGTTATCATTTCTACTGTAATTTCAGTTTCTAACAATTTTATTGTAACTTTCTCAATATTCATAGTAAGAAAAGGGAGTGACAAGAGATTTTGTTAGTATAGCATTACTCTTAGATATTGAATTGCAAGGCAAAATGCCACGCAGTGTTGGTTTCTAGACTACTTGAATATTAACAACGGCAGATGAAGGTTTACGACTAGCCAATGGTATTATTAATTGAGCAGTGCTACATTGCATAACTCAATTGCCCAAATTTGTTTGTCCCATGGCATGGCGGTTGATGTGGCAATCAAGTGGGCTGATGTGGCTTGCCACTCCCACTGTCATGTGAGTTGGGTAAGTAGATTTGGGCAAAAAAATTGGGCTCTTTATCATTTTCCTTATTAATTATGGTTTTTTTTGGCTGCAAAAGGTAGTTTGCAATGGTGCCATTAGTTGTACGTTCAGCAACGATCACTGAAAACTACCATTAAAAATGGGCTGTAGGGATGGTTTTTGTTTTGTCGCTAAAAGGCATTTTTTTTAGTGCAAGTTTGACTTATGTTTCATAGACAAAAGAAAGAAACAGAGTCGCTTCGTAACAGAGAGATGCTCTTCATGACAGGAAAAGCTCCCTCCATGTTCCTCATGGTCGCAATGAGGTTTTACTAAGAGGTAAATTAGGTTAGGCTGTAACTATATGATTTAATATTTTATTTACTTCGATCTAGATGTCATGATCATTGGTCTATAGGCACGATTATGGTCATAGTAAAATTGGTCTCTTGCATTATACATTTTCATTTTGGTCCTCGAATGTGAAATTTATGCTTGAAAGTCTATGCAATTCAGTTGCTCAGAGACAGGAAAAACTTCTGATGATCAACTGTATTGATCCTCAATTCGGTAGCAAAAATGAGAAAACCATGGATGAATAAGACAAGGTTTCATGACTTTGAAAAGTGCATGGTACAATTACAATGAACTCATTGAGGATAACTCTCAGTAAGCTCAATTCATAAAAAGCCCCATTAGACATTTCAGATAATCTTATCATGGGCAATGTTTGCAGCAACATGGAGAACACAAAAGGATTGTCCTTGGAAATGCTTGCCTATTTGATCAACCTTACATGGTACCGTAATATTCTAGAAGAAATAAAAGTTGTTCTGTATTTTTTTTTTTTTTTTTTTGGGGGGGGGGGGGGGGGAGGGATCTGTCACAAAGAAATATAAAAAATAAGTAATATGAATTAGAATGTAGTCGAATAAACGTATGAATTTCTTCCTAAATTCTTCTTCAAATATGATTTAGTAGGCTTTCTTCTTCCTGCAGCTGTACAGAGAATACATTTACGAGCGAGCGCCAACTTCCCACTTCATGAAATTGCAGAGATTTGAGTAATTACAATAGTCCAACTTTCACAAGCTATTCAAACAATAAGTGAAACCAATGAACACCTATTCGGTGCATGGAATATGGTGACCACTCATTGGATCACTGAAACCAGATATTTCTTCAGTGTGATTTAAGACAGTGTTGGAACCACTGTTGGTTCAAGGGCAATATTCGAACAGTGCATCGCTTTTTCCTGTTTCTCTCCTAGATGGACAATAAATTGGTCCTTCAGAACACTTTTAACTGCAAAACTTGATTGGCTTGCAATCTGAAGAAGGGATAATAGCTGGATCTCCCTAAAGGTGTGAATGGGGTGAGAGAAATTTTTGTTAATTGCTTATCTAAACATTAAATTAGAGATGTGCTTGTGACAATGATTGTTTTAAGAAGGAAAGGGTGTTATCTTACTTTCTGTTTCACTATTTCAAATGGGTCAGTCGACGGACAATCAAGAAAAGCCCTTGATGCAAGAAACAAGTCTTTTAAAAACTGGGTGGGCTGAAACAAGTTGTAATATCAATGAAACCAGGTATAGGCCTCTTGGTGTACCTATTTGAAACCAGGAGCAACAGATAATATTGAGGCCTTTTCAGAGTATCTGATGCACATTTAAATACCAATGATAATTTCAAGGGGGATGTATAGTTTGTTCCGTTAGGTGGTAAGCATAACAAATTGCAACATGAGAAAGTAAACTTTAAACTCTACTTAGAATACTAAAAAAATGTTCTGTTTTGGGAGGGAAAAGCAATGTGATAACTCGTGTTTTTGTCACTCAAGGACCAAAAAAAAGCGGTGTTAGTAACACCACTTTTATTACACTGAAAGCGATTTTCTTATCGCTGCTTTTATTACACGGAAAGCAATGTTACTAAAACCGCTTTCATTGTATTAAAAGCGGAGTAGCAGTGACATTGCTTTCCTGTACTAAAAGCAGTGTTACTAACATCACTTTCTTTGTAATAAAAGCGGCGTTACTAACACCGCTTTTATTTTTATTTTATTTATTTTTATGAAAGACATATAACAACATAGGCATGTCACGTTAGTTACCACATAAGTCGGAAAATAAAAAATAGGCTCTTAAGCATTGTCTATTTGGAATAATAATGATTGGAGCTAACATTTATTTGAAGAGAAGGGTAATAATTTTGCACGACCAAATATGGAAGCATCGACATTTAGCTATGATTGGGCCTTTTTACCTCGCCCATGTATTTTTATTTTTATTTTTTGAATTTTTTTGAAATTGAGGTGTTTTTAGACTAATTTTCTAAACCGAGTGAAAGCGTTGTTGCAAGACATGATTTCATGAAAGTGTGCTTTGTAACCATTATTTCACTGGTTGCATATGCTTCGTAAATATGGCAACAAGCCTTCTAAAAAACAAAAGAAAAAATTTGAAAGAGTCAGTATCAATAGCGCTATGGCAGAACTCTTGTAATGAAAGACAAAAAAGCCGTTACCACTCTCTTTCACTCTTCACACTCTCTCAGCAGATCTCACCATTGACGCCGGCGAACAAGTCCCGACAACGCCAATCCTCAGACCGTGAAGCTGCCCAGAATATTCGAGAATGGCGGTGGAGAATGATGGATCTAGATGATGGTGGAAAGAGATTCTTCTAGAGATGGAGAGATATAAAAGAGATAGAGAAGAGATGGTGTTTTCTAGAGAAAACAAAGGAAGAAGGTAGAAGAATCCAGAGAGAGAAAGAGAGATGAAGAAGATTATGAATAGTGAAGAAGGATCCAGAGAGAAAGAAAGAAAAGAAAAGGAGAGAAATCTAGAGATTTCTAGAGAGAGTGAGAAGAGAGGAAATCATAAAAATCTGGAGAAGAGGTGGTGATGAAATTCTTCAACATGACTAATACAAAAGATGAAAGGAAGAAGGTAACCTCCAAGCAAACGACACTCCTAATATTCCAAACTCCTCCTTCACAAACTCCAAATCAGCACATAAGCACTTCTATCAATATAACAACCACAAACTTCTCATAGGCCAAATATCAAACATATGCCAAGTACATCATCCCATCAACTATACACACAACACATAATCACATGGTATATGGAAAGCAATAAAGGATGAACATAAGATATATGTGGAAAACCCCCAACAGGTAAACCATAGCCAATCCAAACACAATACACTACATCAAAAGAGACTTACAAGGAAAGGGAATAAATACATTACAATCCCAAGTCACGTGACAATTGTTCCTCCTTCGGCTTGTAAACTAAGTTTATCACCAAGCTTAGCCCGCTATACCCATGGCTTCCAAGATACCCACTTAGAGAACAATTTTGATAGGTGTGTGGATGGATAAAAGGCAAACCAACTCAACAATGGAAGTTTACTCTAGAGAAGGAAGCACAAAGCACTCATCTATAGAGGCACAAACTCTCTCCATGGAGGCACACAAGAGCTTCTTTAGCATTCCTTAGCCATAAAGAGGTCATAAAGATTATTTATACCTAGGGTTAGGGGTGTGTAGAGTTTCCAAAAAGGGTAGGGAGAATCAACCTCGGAATAGGCTCCAGGTTCTGTGTTGTTCGAACGGTGGTATGGGTGCGTTCGAATGATGCGGTGGTGGCTGCGAACGGACTTCCCTTGCAGCCATTGCAACGTTCGAACGATCCATATGCATATTCAACAAGGTCTCCCGAGGACAGAGTTATTTCTTGGGTTACATTAGGTTTGAACGGCAAAGTAGTACGTTCGAACGGACCCTAAACCATTCCTTAGAAGATTTCCCAACCATATCAATTTTAAGATCAAAAACATCTTCAACACACACTCAAAGGCCAATAATGAAAATAAAACTAACCACCTATGGCAGTACAATGGCCTTTAAGTCACTTACCTTGTCTAAAAGGTTGAGACTTGGTTAAACCAAACCACACACAAAATCATCACTGCTTCAAGTCTTCATCTTGATCACCAATGTAGCAAATGACATGGACAACCCTAATCTACAATTACAACTCTAAGGTTTTTGGCATCAGAATTAGACGACATGGGTCCATAGGACTCAACAGATATGAAATACAAGGTACGAGGCTTTTGTCGATTAAGGCCTCTTAATGAGAATGAGATTGTTAAGAAAGATAGGGTTGTTTGTTGATGAGTGCAAACTTGAAAGAAATGATAAATCAAAGCAGTACAAATACGATCATGTGTTTGATGGCAATGCTACCCAAGATGATGTGTTTGAGGATGCCCAGACAAGTTCTATGGAATTTCAGCAATTCATATTTGCTTGTATCTTACTTTAGTACATAATTATGTTGGTAGTTTGTAATTCTTTAATAACTCAAATTCAACCCAATTTTTCGATAATTATGATGCATCATTTGGTGCAATCTGCTGTTGATGGATTTAATGTGTGCATATTTGCATATGGTCAAACTGGTTCTAGAAAGACATTCACACTTTATGGATCTGAGAGTAATCCCAGACTTACTCCACGAGCTACTACAGAACTTTTTAAAATTTTAAGCCGAGATGACAACCAATTCAAATTTTCATTGAAGGTGACCGTTGTCAATGCAATATAAAGGACAATACTTACAGCTCAATAAAATCTCCTAGCCTATATATAAGCATATAACAAATCATATCACTTCAAATAAAATTCGCTGATTGCTTTTCTTCTTAATCATTGGTTTTGTTTTTTATGTTGGTAATTAACACACCCATCACTATTAGGTTACAAACTTAAAGAAGTCTTCTAATCATTGGTGGATTGTCTCTTTCATTACTGATACTAACAATTCACAGTTCCTTATGAAACTTTGAGTATATGGTAGAAGCAGAATTTTTCTTTTTCCTTTTATTTTGTTCAAACAATGTTCTGTTTTGTACAACCTTCCAGACCAATTGTGTGTGTATGTTACTTATGAGTGTCAGCAAAAGGAAATAAATAAAAAATAAAAAATAAAAATAAAAATAATTGATCAGTGGTCTTATGTACTTGGTGAACACTCATAAGTAAACACCTTTGGGGAACACGCAATTTATTGGTCAAGAACTGGGTCCATTTGATAAACACATTCTCTCTCTATATATTTGTGTGTGCGTATTATCTCTCGCTAGATTTACCGGATATTTGTGGACTTAATTTCTTTACACTGCTAGTCTGCTATAGCCTTATAGATTATCATGACTTTCTACACCTAGTTGAGTGAGATTGAGGCCGAGTTTGGATTCAATCCCTTATGAGTATTCCAACTATTCTGAGCAGAGAAGAAATTTTTGGTGAGTTTACTTCTTGGATGAATGCCTTGTGATGTAAGAGGGACAAACAAATATAAAACAAAACTGGGCAATCAAGAGATGATAAACTTCTCTCAAGTTTTGTAAAGAGGAGAAAAAACAAATTCTGAATTCTAGATTTCTAATCATTCATCAATCGACATTCTTTCTGACTATTAAGATTTCTGGTTTCAATTGTCAAATATATAGCTTGAAAGTGATGAGATGATGATAGTTGATCAATATGATTTTTCAAGATATGGCCATTAAATAGTACTGAATTGACTCATTAAGATGAAGTAATACTTTATCTAGCTGGGCCACAGCTTCAAGGTTTTCTGATTCTGGTCAATTTGGGTCTAGGCATTATCATCATAGGAAAACATAAAATGCTTTAATTTGTTGGTCCGTTGCTTCCCTTCAATTTATCAACCCTTATAGTTCTTGCCCAAGCTCATATCATGACACATCACTTGTATGTGTCAAGAAACATTACCCCATGAGCCAACAACTTGTTTGTTTCGCTGTTCCTGCAGTGTAATGTACCAGTGGCTTTGGGATTTATTCAACCACATACTACAACGAACATGCAGCACAGTTTCCCATTGTTGTCTTTGACCCAAATGGTCTGTTTGTACAAATGTCATAATCAGCAGGATGATAAATTCAAGTGGGACACATAATTTGTTCCACTACGTGGTAGGCCATGACAAAACGCGACCGAAAAAAAGTACATTTTTGAGAACTAACAAAATTTTGTTCTCATATGGGAGAGAAAAACAATGTGATTCCTCGTGTTTTTGTCACTCAAAGGGACCTCATTGGAGTTGCTTCTACGCCACTCACTCCATTTGGGAATACTAGCCATGTAAGAATTGCTCAATCTTGTTTGCTTTTGGGTGGGAAAAGCCATGTGAGGATTCCTCATGTTTTGGCCCCTAAAGGGACCTCATTGGAATTGTCTCTACACCTTGTCCATTTGAGAATGCTGGCCATATAGCAATTGCTCTATATATACCTGTCCCCAAGACAATCCATCCATTTCAAGTTTTTTTGTTAAAGAAGTCTTAAAGATCTCATTTCTTAATCACTCCATTTCCAAGGATTCCGGGTCATTTTAAGTCATGGGTATCCGTTTGCCTACAAATGTTAATGCTAAGCAAATTCTACGGCGCGTATTTTCATCTCCAGAATCCACGGATGTGCCTAAAGGGCATTTTGCTGTTTACATTGGGGAAACTCAAAAGAAGCGGTTTGTGGTTCCCATTTCATATTTGAAGCATCCTTCGTTTCAAAACCTGCTGAGTCAAGTTGAAGAAGAGTTTGGGTTCAATCATCCAATGGGTGGTCTCACAATCCCTTGCAAAGAAGAAGCATTCATTCATCTCACTTGCAGTTTGTATGGCTCATGAGAGACAATTAGAAAGATGTGAAAATGGACAGCCCAGAGACATGAAGACTCTTTAACACCATTGACCCAAGTGCCAATCTCTCCCATTTTGTACAAACAAAAATTAGGTCACTGTGTGTCAACCCTTCGATCATGTTAGTAAACACATTGCTTTTCTTCTCTCTCGTTGATTTTTTTTATTTTTATTTTTTATGCTGACCATCAGTATAACTATAACCATGATGTAAACAAATTAGTTCAAGTGAAGGGGCCTTCTAGAGGTCAGCATATTGGCTCCTTCATTTGCTGATACTAATAATCCACAATTCATTTTTCGGTATCACTAGCAAAATTATGTGATGTATAGAATTCCTGAAGCCAGATTTTTGTTCATTGCTAGTTCAGCCACTACAACTTTCTTGGGTTTTTATGGGAAAGGAAAATAAATTAAGCAATCTGTTACAGTAAGGGAAACAACTTCACTTCTTTTTTTTTTTTTTTCCTTTTTCTCTGTAATGAATGACAAAGTAGCCGTACGGAACATTTTTCGCTGCCAAACTTGATTGGTTTCCTAAGTATTGTACTTGGGAAGAACAGAGTGTTAGGACCGACCAGGGGTGCTATGATTTTTTTAGCAAATGCTGGCGCCTATATTTCAAGGAAGTGAAAAGTGAAGGGGGATACTGGAGAAGACATGACTTTCTCATGTGGAATTGCAAGCTTCTGTCTTTGAATCATTTTAAAAATTAAAAAAAAAAAAAAAAATAGTAGTCACATTATTTGTTTTGACATTACTCCCTGTCTCACTAAATTAATTTTCCGTTCTGTGATAAAATGGAAAATTAACTTAAATCCTGCTCGTTAATGTATATCCAAACTTCAAGTCACAGAAATGCTTGTGACAATTAATGCTTGTTTTAGGACTATTTCAAAGAAGTCACTTGACAGAATCTTATAAGGAAAAGCCCTTGAAAAAGAAAAAAAGAAAGAAAGAAAAAGAAGGTATTTTGACAATATATTGGTCAGCGAAAACAAGTTGTAATATCAGATGGCCTAGACGAAGATGATCATTTAGAAGCTTCTATGGATAAGCAAACATCTGACTGACTTCATAGTAATTAGTGTTAAGATTTGGACCCTTGTAAGTTATTAAGTTGTTGGCCTCTAGCTGTGCCAATTCAAAACTACGAGCAATGGGTAAAAATGTCTAGGCCTTTTTAGAGCGTTGAACGCACATAAAATACTTGGGATGGGATGGTACAAAAGGCTTGTGTTCAAAACCCATATTTATGCTAATCAACATCGAACAACTAACAATTGCCTAGAAAAAATTTTGAAAGAAAAAAAAAAAAAAAAAAAAGGAGGAAGAAAAAACCCCTTCGTCTTTTCAGTACCTGTAATGTTCCATTTGAATATTTTTATAAAATTTAAATAAAGTAGCTCCTAAGCATAAAAAATCTTGTTTGAACTCAATTTTGGTATAGTGCATTTAAATACATTAACAACATGCCATTCCACAAGTTCTGCATTCTTCAATCCCACTCAATTTTAAGGTTTGCTAGTTTAATCAATCCTCTTAGATCCAGTGTGGCTATGGATATTTGTGGTTTTGAGCTGCTTCAACAAGCAAATAAAAATTTCCTAGCTGCAGTCTCTTCTGAGTTCTGACAACAAAGCACATATTGGTTTAGTTAGTTAAAAGAACACAAGTCCCCCAAGGTCACTTTGTCATCACTAATCAAACAATTTTTCACAATTAAAATGTCAAGCTTGAAACGCCTTTACTGACCAAGGCTCTGTCTGGACATAAGCATTAGGGGAATAATATGCTAAAGTGGTACCCTTCAAACCATCATCCCTTCATATTCCAGCCCAAGCTTATATGATTACTAACTTACCACTTGTAAGCGTCAAGAAACATCATCACAAATGCCAATAATTTATTTGTCTGGTTGTTCATTGTGCATTTGTGCAACGTAGTACGGAGTACTAGTTATTTCCTTGTTTAGATCAAACATTATCCACATGCATTGTGTTTGCTGATTCAACGAAAGATACTATCCACATAGTATCTCTTCCATGTCTATGATCCAAATGGTACGATTTGTTGGATATGTCATGATCAACAGGTCAGGACACACACAGGTGATAATATCGAGAGGGTCACATTGTTTGTTCTGGTAAGCCAAGACTGATTGCAACCAAAAAAACGTACACTTTGAAAAACTAACAGAATCCTCGTCATTTGGGAGATAAAAACTATGTGATTCCTTGTTTTTTTTTCTTTTTTTTGTCCATCAAGGGATCTCATTGCAGTTGTCCCTTCACTACTCACTTCATTTGAGAACACTGGCCATATTGCAGTTGCTCTATATATACTGGTCCCAAAGAGAGGTCACCCCGTCAAAGTTTCCACCATAGTCTTAGAAAGTCATTTCTTGAATACCTTTTAAGAATTCCAGGTCATAAAAGTCATGGGTCTCCGATTGCCAAAAGTTGTTAATAGGAAGAAGATTCTCCAGTGCATTCTTTCATCGTTGGAGTCCACAGATGTGCCCAAAGGCCACTTTACTGTTTACATTGGAGAAACACAAAAGAAGCGGTTCTTGGTTCCTATTTCATACTTGAAGCATCCTTCATTCCAAAGACTGTTGAGTCAGGTTGAAGAAGAGTTTGGGTTTGATCATCCAATGGGTGGTCTCACAATCCCCTGCAGAGAAGAAGCATTTTTTGATCTCACCTGTAGCTTGTATAGCTCATGAGAGAACAAGAAAGATGTGAATATGGCTAGCCCAGTGGACATGAAGAGTCCAACACCATTGACCCAAGTACCATTCTCTCCATGTCTATGCGTGCAAAAATTAGGTAGTTTCTTGTCAACCCTTGTACACTTTTTTACTCTCTGCACAGAAAAATTGAGTCACATCTCTTCATATTAATAAACAGATTTCTTTTCTTGGGTTTTTTTTTTTATGGGGGCCATTAATATAACTATCACCATGAGATTACAGATTTTGGTCAAGCAAAAGGTCTTCTAAGGGTTGGCATGTTGGCTTGTTCATTCATTATGTAGTTTTCCAAAAGCCAGATCTTCAATTATTGCTGACTCTGCCATTACAATTTTGCACAAAATATATAATCAATGTGTGGTTTTGTTAACCTGGTGCTCCTTTTCATTCACTCTTGTTGGCCACCCAATTTCACCGATCCCTTGAGACTACTAATAAGAGTGGCAGAATGCTTGAATCCATCATTCAACTAGTTAGTCCTCTCAATTTAGTTCCCTAAAAGTATCGGGCAAGCACCGAGTCCATTTGGGAATTTGGAGTATGTGTAGTACTATGGATACATATCCCCTGTAAATGGCTATGCATTTTCATCTCACAATGCTGTCTTGGCACCAATGATGATTGGTCCATCGTTGTTTCAGCAACAGCATCTCCAGGAATAGCATTGTTGTAGTCTTAATGTAACAGGTAGCAACAGGGGGGTTAGCAGTAGGACATGCTCCATGTGAACTTCACGGGGTCTGTCATGCAAGTTGATTCATATAAGCAATAAAAGGTGCTAAATTTTGATTCAGGATATCTTATATAACTGTAGATCTTTCTATGCCTCCAGCTGTGACGTAACATTGGAATATCATGACTGTTAACTTTCTTTACAGATTTGAGTTCATAACATGTGAGAATTTTCAACATGTTTCAACATATGATAATCTCGCCAATTTGGGCCAAGTTTACATGTTCTTACTTACAGGAGGGAGAGTGACTAGATGTCTCGAGCATGTCTCATACCACGAGTGTTGGGGCTTGGGACAGATATTGTCGTGTTTTTTTTTTTTTTTTCTTTTTTTTTTTTGGCTTTTGCTAGTATTGTGCTTAATCAACAGAAGGTTTTCTCCTATCCTTATCACTTTAATTTCAAGTGGATCCTCTGTTGGCTGGTTTCCCAGGAGTGTAGGCCATGACCGCATGATGTCAACAAATATACAGTTTATTCATTTACTGCTGAATTCTTGATGATGAGTTGGAAGACAAAACCATGTGATCCTGCATGTGCTGATGCCTCTACCTGGACCGCTTCTTAAACAACTCCTCACCACTCACTCACAAATTTCAGAGGATTTCCCACATGCCCTTCAATCTATATATATACATGTACAATTGGGTTCACAAATTTCAGAGGATTTCCCACATGCCCTTCAATCTATATTTTTAGGTTCATTTAATTTGGCAAGACATTTTCATAAATCAAGTTCTTTCTGCAGCACCTTTTTGCGACTAAATTGAGTGCTTGCAGCAGAATTGGTTCCTTTTCTTTATTGAAAGAAATATTTAACTGGGCATTAATGGATGGAAACTCTACTGTAGAGAAGCCAAGTTCTTCTGGGTTCCATGCATTGAATTCCTATGCAGGCCTTATCATGGAAAAATGTTATGGATTTTCATATATTTCAAAAGAGATCCATTTTTTACTCTACTTTCCAAGAATTACAGTTTATAAAAGTCATGGTTTATTTTTTTGTTGCCTACTATCCTTCATGCTAAGCAGACTCTTCTATGCATTTTTTTTACTCCAGAGGCCACAGAAGTCCCAAAGGCCACTTTTCTGTTCACATGGGAGAAACACAAAAGAATTAGTTCATTGTTCAAACGATGCTTGCCCAACATTTTTTTCATTAAGAGTATCCCCTATGATAGCACTTTGGTGGCTTGAAATTGGGTGGGTACTTGTCGGGACTAGTGGTAGGACACACTTCACATGAGCTACACAGGGTTTGTCTTGCAAGTTGATGCATTTCAGTGAAAAAAAAGTTCTAAAAGTTTTAGTTCAGGACATGTTATAATGGTAAATATCTTTGTGCCTCTGGCTATAACATTATTTGGACAAAACTGATTTTTATTTTTAATACGGTTAAATTTTTCTAGCTACACTTAGGGGTTACAATGGTTCTTTTGAAGAGATATGTCATGCTTACACGATTGTTTTGATAATTTTAGTTGAATTTCTCAAACAGAGATTTAGAGCTTGGAATGTCTACTAACTCGGGGTTTATTTAATTTTAATTCACAATTATTTTTTCTGTAATAATATGCACATCTTTGTCTTTGATTCAATGTATCTCAACAGATACTATTCATACCATCACAATGCTCATAAATTAATACATGTTATCTAACCAATAGGAACCTCAAGGTAACTCATTGCTATTGGCTCTTCACCACTCAGTCCATATATGCAGCTGCTTTATATATACCTGTCCCAAAGACGAGCCAATTCCATCTCGAGGTTTTCTTATTTTCCAAAAGTCTTGGAGATTTGTACCCTGATCATCACCTTTCCAAGAATTCCAGGCTGGTCATAAGAGTCATGGGTAGCCATTTACACAAACTTGTTAATGCTAAGCAGATTCTACAGTGCATTCTTTCATCTTCAGAGTCCACAAATGTGCCTAAAGGCCACTTTGCTGTTTATGTTGGAGAAGCTCAAAAGAAGTGATTTGTGGTTCCTATTTCATATTTGAAGCATCCTTCATTCCAAAAACTGCTAAACCGGGTTGAAGAAGAGTTTGGGTTTGATCATCCAATGGGTGGTCTCACAATCCCTTGCAGAGAAGAAGCATTCATTGATCTCACTTGCAGTTTGTATAGCCCATGAAAGGCTGTTAGAAAGATGGGAAAATGGCTAGCCCAGAGACATGAAGACTCTTAACAACATTGACCCAAATAAAATAGAGAATTGGGTGTTGTTTGTAAACAACATGTAAACTTTTTAACTTCTGTATAGAGAATTGGGAATCATGACTTCAAATAAAATAGGCTGATTGCTTTTCTAATTAATCCTTGAGTTTGTTATTTATGTTGGTAATTGACTTATCAATTGCTATGAGGTTACAGATTTAGTACAACTAAAGTCTAAGGGATGGTGTATTGTCTGTTTCATTCTTGATACTAAAAATCCAAGGCGCTTCATCAAACTGTATGGTATAAGTTGCATTTTTATTTTTATTTTGTTCCAATAATAATTTCTGTTATGTATAGCCCTCCAGAAGCCCCAGATCTTCAATTATAGCTAGCTCTACTACCATCAGAATTTTAAATAAAATAAACTGATTGGTGGTCTTATGAACTTGGTGATCTCTTTCATCTTTTTCTGTTTTGCCTTTTGCCTCCCCATTTCATCGATCAATCACATATTTGAGACCAATTTTTACTGAATAAGTGGGGCAAAATACATAGTCCAATTTCATTCAACCAGTTTGTTTATTCAATTCAATTCATAAAAAGTAGTCAGCCAGTTTGTTTGTTCATGTAGGACTTATGACTTACTATTGCTTTATGCTAATATTGGCTTATTAATTAACACAAATGCATACATTTACTTCCCTTACATTATCTCACTTTGCCAACAGAAGAGTGGTTCCTTTACTTTCTAAGGGTTTTTGAGTGTGATGGAGGAAGAGTTTGGGTTCAATCACTTAATGAGTAGCCCAAGCCCAACTATTTGAGCAGTGAAGAAATTTGCATCTACTTCTTGTATGAATGCCTTGCATGTGATGGAAGAGGCTAGGGACACACAAAATAGAACAGAACTAAACAAAACTGGGAAATCAGAAGTTAAAATTCTTTCAAGATTTGTGAAGAAAAAAGGAGGAAGAAAAAAAATTCTGAATTCTGGATTTCTAATCACTCATCATTCGACATTCTTTCTGATTATTAAGATTTCCGCTTTCAATTGCCAAATATATGACTTGAAAATGATGAGATGATGATATTCAATCAATATGATGCTCAAGATAGGCCATGGCTTACAAAGTTTGCTGATTCTGGTCTGCATGGTTGGTCCTGTGCTTCCCTTCAATTTATCATCCCAGCAAATTCCGGCCCAAACTCATATCATCACTGATATATCACTTGTATGTGTCAAGTAACATTATCCCATGAGCCAATTACTTGTTAGCTCCATTGCTCCTGCAGTGCAATGTATGTCATTTAGCAGAATGTAGCAGAGTGTCGCATTGTTTGTTCCACATATCATCTCTGTTTTGTCTTTGACCTAAATGGCCTGTTAATGCATGTCATTTAGCAGGTAGATACACTGATGATAAATTCAAGTGGGTCACATAGTTTGTTCCACTAGTTGGTTGGCCAAGACAAATTGCAACAGAAAAAAAAGTACACTTTTGAGAACTAACGAAATTTTGTTGTCATATGCATGGGAGAGAAAAACAATGTGATTCCTCGTGTTTTTTTATTCCCCCTTGAGGGACCTCATTGGAATTGCCTCAACACCACCTCACTCTCTTTGGGAATACTGGCCATAGAGCAATTACCCGATCTTGTTTGCATTCGGGAAACTCTTGTTTGCATGTGGGAGAGAAAAGCCATGCGATTCATCGTATTTTTGTCTCTCAAGGGACCTCCTTGGAATCGTCTCTTCACTACTCACACTAGAGAATACTTTCCATCATGTAGTTGCTCTATATATACCAGTTCCATAGACAGGCCACCATGTCAACGCTTTCTTGTTTTCCAAGTCCTAGAGATTCATTTGTTGATCACTACCTTTCCAAGACTTCGAGGTCATTTTAAGTCATGGGAATCCGTTTACCCAAAGTTATAAATGCTAAGCACATTCTACGGCGCATTCTTTCAACTTCACAATCCACAGATGTACCTAAAGGTCACTTTGCTGTTTATATTGGAGAAACTCAAAAGAAGCGATTTGTAGTTCCCATTTCATATTTGAAGCATCCTTCGTTCCAAAACATGCTGAGTAAGGCTGAAGAAGAGTTTGGACTTGATCATCCAATTATGGGTGGTCTCACAATCCCTTGCGGAGTAGAAGCATTCATTGATCTCACTTGCAGTTTGGATGGCTCATGAGAGGCAATTCGAAAGATGTAAAAATGGCTATCCCAAAGACATGGAGACTCTAACGCAATTGACCCAAATGCCAATCCTTTCAGTTCCGTACATAAAAAAATTTGGTTGTTTGTCAACCTGCGGTAAACGTTTTACTTTCTTTATAGAAAATTAGGAATCATCTCTCTGATCATATTAATAAACACATTGCTTTTCTTCTTACTCATTGATTTTTTTTTTTTTGTTGAAAAATGATGACCATCAATGTAACTATCAGCATGAAGTTACTGAATTAATTCAAGTAATTAAAAAGGCCTTCTAAGGATTGGCTTATATGGTATCAATAGCAAAAATAAAGAATGCATATGGTCTTCCCGAAGCAAGATTTTCATTTATTGCTAGCTCTGCCCTTGCAAATTACTTGAGCTTTTACCGGAAATAAAACAAGAACTGAGCAGTCTGTCAAAAACTTGATTTGGAAAAGAAAATAATATGCATTAGCGAATTTCTTTGCGATTTCTTCTTTTGAAAGGAAGAAAACTATTCAAGATTGTCTGCTTCTTGCTCCCTTACATTGACTTCATTTACAAGGGATTGTCAACTCCCCACTTCAGGAAACTGAAGAGATTGGTGTAAACATTAACTTAATCCAATCATACACTTCTAAACTGAAAAATGCTTTGACTATCAACTTGTTTTTGTTTGTAGTAGTTTATAGTAAAGTCAGTAGTCAGTTTGTTACAGGTCAATAGTCAGAGGAATTACTGCAATTAGGTAATTTTCCCACAGATTTATGTACACACTGTAGATACATCACTTTTGTCAATGTGGGATTCAAACACATTGTTTTTGGTTAGTTACTAAAATGCCCCTTATTCAAAGTTGTCTTCAACTCATGTTGTTTCTTTTTCCTTTTTCTTTTTTCTTTTTTCTTTTTTTTTTTTCAATTAAAATAAAATAAAATAAATATTTATCATTTGATTCATTGAGATGGGTTCCACCATTTTAAGTTAATTTAAAGGCTCTGGTGTGCCCACCTGTAAAATTTTCTAAAAAAGTATAAATCCTAGTACGAACAACAAAGTACGAAAATAATGTTGAAATTTGTAGTAGCTGCCCCCATGTAGTTCTCTCTGTTTACCCATTGCCTCAATCCTAAATCATAACGAGCGAGGTTGGTTCTTCTTTAATTTTTCAATCCAAAACCAGATTGAGATGGCCTAAAAGCCGCGCCAACCGAACCCAACCAAGTGGGTCGGGTTCGGCTTGGTTCTGAGTTTACACTGGACCACGTTGCACCCCTAAGCTTCCTCCTCCATATTCAAAATCAAAGTCATGAGGGTCACAGAAACTCTTGCAAAATGCCTCTGTATGCTAGACAATATGACTACCATGCTCCATCTACAACATATCCATGCCCACCTGGTCAAAACGGCCCTCAACAATGACACACTAATACTCAACAAGTTGGTTTCCTTTTCCACCATATCCGATCAAGGTGACTCAGATTACGCTTCGTCAATCGTAAAATGTGTAGACAACCCCACAGTTTTCGTGTATAATATGCTTATCAGAGGATTTTCACGGAGCCCAGAACCCGAAAAGGCCCTCTTTTGGTATACCAGCTTGACACGGAGAGGTCTCTCACCAGACAGGTTTACATTACCTTTTCTGCTCAAAGCTTGCTCGAAATTGCTTGACGTAAGATATGGGCAACAAGTGCATTGCCACATTGTCAAAATGGGACATTTAATTGATGCACATGTGTATGCGAGTTTGTTGTATTTGTATACAAGTTGTGGGAATTTGAGATGTGCCTTGAAAGTGTTTGAGGCTATTCCTGGTAGAAATGTCGTGGCGTGGAATGTTATGGTTTCGGGTTTTGCTAGGAATGGGAAATTCGGGGAGGCTTTGGGGTTTTTCCATCAAATGAGATTAGCTTGTGAGGATTTTGATGAGTTTAGTTTGGTGAGTGTTACTTCAGCTTGTGCAAATGTAGGGGCAATTTGTTTCGGAAAATGGGTTCATGGTCTTGTATGGAGAAGTGGGTTTTGTGAAGTTGTCGCTTTGGCTAATTCGCTGGTCGACATGTATGGGAAATGTGGGAATCTGGATGATGCGTACAGGATGTTTAATGAGATGGGTGTGAAAAATGTTGTGTCATGGAGCACTATGATTGATGTATTTGGCATGCATGGGTGCGGAAAGTGTGCGCTCGATTTGTTGAATGAGATGCAAAGAGCAGGTGTGAAGCCTGATGCCATGACGTTTACTAGCATTTTATGTGCATGTAGTCATGCAGGTTTGTTAGATGAAGGGAAGAAGTGGTTTAGCAGAATGATTAGGGATTATGGATTTGCACCATTGATTCAACACTATGGATGTCTGGTGGATCTTCTGGGGAAAGCAGGGAGACTATACGAGGCATATACGGTGGTTAGAAAAATGCCCATTAAGCCTGATGTGGCCATTTGGCGTTCTCTGGTTGGTGCTTGTCTGTTCCATGACAACCTAGATGTAGCAGAGCTTGCAGCTAATCATTTGAGAAGACTCAATCCCGATGATAGGGGCGATCGGGTTCTTCTGTCCAATGTTTATGCCAGATTAGGAAGATGGGAAGATGTGGAGAGGTTAAGAAGAGGTGTCCCAAAGAGTACTGGTTGTAGCTTCATTGAGGTAGATGGTTCTGTTCATGAATTTGTTACAAGGGACACATCACACCCGCAGACTCGTGAGATTTATTTGTTGATAAACCAAATTGTAGGGCAAATGTAGATTGTTTGAATGTGTTTCAAACACACTACAGGTGGTCATCGAAGTTTGAAATTACTCGTTGCATTTTCAAATGCAAACATGATGTTATTTGTACACTGAAGAACACCTTATAAAGTTGAGATGTGTACTTACAATAATCAACTTGAGTTCTGATACAATATATCTCACAAAGTTACATGAGGCTTCATTTGGCTCTACAAAGAACGATCAAATGAATAAATAGATTAAATTACTGGAATCTACAGGCAAATTTTAAATTCCAATGTGCAAACTTGATCCCCTATACTTGCATGATTAGGCATGAGAACTGTCCAATTCTACAAGAAAAAGGTTGGTCTCCAATGACCATTATCATCTCTAATCGGACATCTGCCTCCTGCAATTCTGGGAATGGATGGTAGACTACTGGTAATATGAAAATTCAAATAGCATTTTTATGTATTCATAATCCAGATAGTCTTGTGTCCAGATATATCAGATCTTTCATGTTGTTCTTGCAGGATAAATTTGACATATAGGGTTTGTTGAAAAGCTGAAGGGTTGGGAGGAAGTTCGTGTGTATATATCTGGTAATTCATAGGAAGCTGGTTTCTCTGATTTTCATTTAGCTCTATCTCCTTCACCTAATCATCAAATTTTACTATATATTTTAATTATAATCTCTGTGTATGCTCACGTGCATTGTTATCTTGTGCCTTTTAGGATTGAATTCTGACTTTCATATATATGTTTTTATAAGAACGTGCTGATGCAACTTACAGTAACAGGTTCTTATAAGAAAATTTTTCTATGATATATATATATATACTTGTATACATTATTAAATTTGTGCTGAATATAAATGATAGTCTCAAAACAAGGGTTTGGATGTTGGATAATATGGAAACAAATATTACAGCTGAGGGTTGGACTTTAATATCCAGTCTTTAAGTTGAATCATCACAGCTTCAGTTCTGCATTGCACTGTTGTTTTTAAAAATAAAATAAAAATAAAAATAAAAGAAATAGGGAAAGGAAAAATAAGATAATTGCTTCCTAAAGGCAAGTGGGGATGTTAACGTCATAATCAACAGGTCATGACTCATCACACACACAGGTGATAATAGCAATGGACACATAGTCTGTTCCATTAGGAAGTAAGCCATGAAAAATTGCAACAGAAAAAAATCACAGTGAAATTAACAAAAGTGTGGTGAATTGTCAAATTATATATAGCTTGAAAATGATGAGATGATGATAGTTCATCAATTTGATTTTCAAGATATGGCCACTAAATTTTGGTGAGTTGACTCATTACAAGATTTGCTGATTCTGGTTAATTTGGGTCTAGTTATTTTCAATATAGTATGCTTGGTTGGTCTAGGTATTATCATTCTTGAAACATTATCCCATGAGCCAATTATTGTTAGTTCCGTTCCTGTATTGTAATGTAGTAACAGTGGCGTTGGGGTTTATTCAACCAAATACAACAACAAACATGTTTGACCCTAATGGTCTGTTGTATATATGTCACAATCAGGAGGTAGATATGCTGATGATAAATTCAAGTGGGTCACATAGTTTGTTCCACTAGGTGGTAGGCCATGACAAATCATAACAGAAAAAGTACACTTTGAGAACTATGCACATGTACCAATAACTTATTCGTCTGCTTGTTCTTAGTGTAACATAGTACTGGTGGTTTTCATGTTTGAATCAAACACTTGCATGAACATTAGCATAGCAACACAGTGTGTGCTGAAAAAACAAGAGATAGGGGATAGGGTTCATTTTCATGCTTCTTTTTGGGCTCATTCTTCTAAGGATATGGTGGATATTCCTTTGCTTTTGTTAAAATCTGATTGGAGGGCTGTTTTGTGTTAATTTCTGTTCTTCTTTTGTTTTTGCTGCATGTTTTATTTAGGTGGACATCTTGTCCTCCTCTTGTACTTTTCCTTTTCTATTATTAATAAAATCTCCTGTTGTTGCTGATCAAAAAATAAAACAAGAGATACTATCCACATCGTAGCTCTGCTATGTCGATGATCTAAATGGTACATTGGATATGCCATGATCAACAGATCATGCAGGACATAGGTGGTAATATCAAGGGGGTCAATTAGTTCGTTGAATACTTGTATCAGGTGGTAATCCATGACAAATTGCAACAGAAAATATCACACTATGGTAACAAACAAAATCTTGTTGTCTTTTGGGACAGAAAAACCAAGTGATTCCTCATGTTTTTGTCCCTCAAGAGACCTCATTGCAATTTCCTCTTTGTGACTCACTCTATTGGAGCATATTGACCGTGTAGCAGTTACTCTATATATACCCGTCTCAAAGACAAGCCACCCCATGTCAAAGTTTTCTCTATAGTCTTAGAAATATATTTCTTGCTTACCTTTCAAGAAATCCAGTTCATAATAGTCATGGGTATCCGTTTTCCCAGAGTTGTTAATGTTAAACAGACTCTACGACGCATTCTTTCATCTCTGGAGTCCACAGATGTGCCGAAAGGCCACTTCGCTGTTTACATTGGAGAAACTAAAAAGAAGCGGTTCATAATTCCTATTTCATATTTGAAGCATCCTTCATTCCAAAGTCTGCTGAGTCAGGTTGAAGAAGAGTTTGGGTTTGATCATCCAGTGGGTGGTCTCACAATCCCTTGCAGAGAAGAAGCATTTATTGATCTCACTTGCAATTTGTATAGCTCCTGAGGAGCAAAGAAAGATGTAAAAATGGCTAGCCCGGTGGACATGAAGACTCTTTAGACCATTGACCCAAATACCAATCTCTCATGTCTGTGCATACAAAAATTAGGTAGTTTTTTTGTCAACCCCATGTAAACTTTTTATCATCTGCATAGAAAAATTGAGTCTTGTCTCTTCATATTAATAAGCAGATTTCTTTTCTTCTTTCTCATTGGATTTGTTTTTAGTGGGCGGTTTTAATATGATTATCACCATGAGGTTGCAGATTTTGGTCATGCAAAAATGTCTTTGAAGGGTTAGCATGTTGGATCCTTTATTCTGTTACATATAATCTTTCAAAACTCAGATATTCAATTAATTTTTCTGTGGTCCTATTAACCTGATAATCTCTTTCATCTCCCTCTCTTTGACCTCCCCATTTCACTAATCCCTTGAGACTAATTTACTACATAAGAGGGGCAGAATACTTGATTCCATCATTCAACTAGTTGGTTCTTTCAAATTAATTCCCAAAAAGGCAAAAACTATTAGGCAAGCACCATGTCTATTTG
Source organism: Liquidambar formosana (assembly GCA_039720395.1). Taxonomy (NCBI): domain Eukaryota; kingdom Viridiplantae; phylum Streptophyta; class Magnoliopsida; order Saxifragales; family Altingiaceae; genus Liquidambar; species Liquidambar formosana. Next base: position 40,409,610 of record CM077823.1, on the reverse strand, counting down.
GGTAACATTTTATAGGTTCACATCACTTGGTTTGCATATATTTGGAGTATCTGCAGTATGATGGATATGATTCCCTGTAAATGGCTACGCATATTTCATTTGACATTGCTGCCAATGATTGACCCATCATGTTTCAGGAATAGCATTTTTGTAGTCTGAATGGAGTGGGTAGCAGTGGGGGACCAGCAGTAGGACATGCTCCATGTGAACTTCACGTGGTCTCTTATGCAAATTCAAGCACATAAGTAATAAAACGTGCCAATTTTCAATTCAGGACATGTTATAACTGTAGATCATTCTATCATTCTATGTCTCTGGTCGTGGGTCTTGACAGTAGCATCATAAAACAATGGCATCTGTAATGTTGGTTTGGTGCTTCCTTTCTATCTATCACACACTCAAATGCAGGTTGAAGCTAATATCATCACTTGTACTGTCAAAAAACATCCTCACATTTGGTAGATAACTTGTTGGTTCCATGTTTGGTAGTCTCCTAACACACATAGTACTAGTGGCCTTTGTGTTTTCTTGATAAAAGACCTGTAGCACAGAGATATAGTTTGCTGAAACCATATCAGATATCCGATCTTGATAGGAGTCCCCCATCAATTATTTCTTGATCCAAAATGGTCAGCTGAATATAAGTTATAATCAGCAGGACACAATACATTGATAATAATTTTAGGTAGACCAGCATAATCTGTTCGGTAGAGTTGTAGGCCATGATGAAAAATGCAACAAGAAAACTACAGTACAAAAACTATCAAAATCTTATCATTAGTTGGGAAGCAAAACCATGTGATTCCTCATGAGATATGTCCTTCAAGGGACCCTATTGCAGTTATTGCTTCATGGCCCAATCCACTTGTGAATGCTGGCCATAGAGCATTTGCTGTGTGTGTGTATATATATATATGTACATATTCCAGGAACAGCCATCCACTGTCAAAGCATATCTTGTTTTCAAAAGTCTTAGAGATCCATTTCTCTTCATCACTTCCACAAAGTTAAGTCGTGGGTATCCGTTTACCCGGTTTCCTTCATGGTAAGCAGATTCTCCGGAGAATTCGCATGGATCCAGAGACTACAATGTACCCAAAGGCCACTTTACTGTTTATGTTGGAGAAACCCAAAAGAAGCGGTTTGTGGTTCCTATCTCATTTTTTAAGCATCCTTCATTCCAAAACTTGCTAAGTCAGGCTGAAGAAGAGTTCGGGTTTGATCAACCAATGGGCAGTCTCACAATCCCATGCAGGGAAGAAACCTTCATAGATCTTACTTGTAGTTTGAACTGCTCATGAGCAAAGAGGAAGAATATATGAAAACGACTAGCCTAGTGGACATGAACTCGAACACTATTGACCCAAAAGGGTTGATTTTTTGTCAGCATTGTAAATTTTTTCTTTCTGAAATGCTTGGGAATCAGATCTCTTCATCTAAATGAACAGTTTGCTTTAATTTTTTTTCTCATTAATTTTGTTTTATATGGTGGGAACCTAATACAAGAAATCACCCATGAGGTGGCAGGTTTATTTGCAGCTGAGGAACCAAAAAAATAAATAAACAATGCAATGGCTAATGCATTAACTCCTCATTGCAGATTTTAATTTCCACACTCCACGATTCCTTGTTGTACCATATGGGATAGAAAATGGGAATATCTTTGGTCATTCGAGTACATCAGATGTCAGTAAAGTTATTCCTCAATATTCCCCAGCATGATCTCAGGCATGAATTCCTCTGTAATCACTACAATGATTTACCTTGGATTACTCCACATTATATATTTTTTGTCATTTGATAACATGTTTATAATCTTTTCACTCCATAATACAATGCAGACCACTGCCACAGCTTGTGTGGTCTTACAGCCAGTTCTGTTTATTACACCAAAAGCCATTTCTTCTTTTAAGGCTACTCTGGCCCTGCAATCTAACACAAACTAAACCATACATTTGTGGGTCTTTTTAACCTGGGATCCTTCTCAATGGCCTCTCCAGTTCACCCATCCCTTGAAACTAATAAATTTAACAAGAGCCGTAGAATATTCGAGTCCCTTATTAACCAGGTTATTTTTGCCAATTTGGTTCACCAAAAAATGCTAGTCAAGTACTAAGTTTATTTACGTAAATTTTGATATATGCATATGATTATGTTAGTATAAATGTAGAGTATATGAAGTATTATGGAACTAAGATATCTTGTAAATAATTAAGAATTCTTAGATTTGACATTGCAACTGATGATTTGTCCATCTTTGCAGTTTCAGAATCCCCTGCAACAGCATTTTGGTAGTTTACTATGGTGTGGGCACCGATGGGGACTAGAGGTAGAGGACATTTCATGTGAGCTTCATGGGGTTTGTCTTCCAAGTTGGTGTATTTAAGTTACAAAAGGTGGGAAGTTTCAGATCATGACATGTTTTAACTGTAGAGCTCTGTGCCTCCAGCTGTTGCATAACTTTGAATAACTCTGTCTTTCGTGTTTAATGTTATTTAATGTTTCTAACTACTAATTCTGGGCTGTGATGCCTATAGCTAACAGACCTGAAATGCTCAAATTAGTTTTCATATTTTTAGCTTTTATTTGTTCTCACCAACAACTATTGTAGAACCCAAAATGTCTGCACGCTGATTTTTTTTCCCAACTCAGCTTGATTTTATTCTCTGAGAAAAATTGTTTCTGAGGTGTGTTTTTGAGAATTTTCAACATGGGAACATATGATAATTCTCCAATTAAGGCCAAGTTTACATGTTCCAATAGAAAAGAGAGTGCCTATATGTCCATTTATGATTTTCTGTAGGTCCCCCAGTGGCTTATTTCCAAGTTAGTGTCTTGTAGGGCATGATGTTTTTCAACAAATCAACACAAATATAACTCTTCAGTTCTCAATTATTGCTAATGAGCTGGAAAACAGAGCCATGTGACACCCTCATGAGCAATGTCCAAAGCAGGACCCAGCAATTGTCTCTTGAGTCTTGAGCAGTTACCCCACATTTTTTGAGACACTCCCACAAGCCATTTCATCTATATATATGCCAACTTAGGCTTTCAAGTTCACAACCAACTCAACTCTTCACATTCTTCTCTGTCCAGTGTTGCCTTGAAGTTCAACTTTGTAAGCATTGAAATCTTTTTCTTGCCTCTCTTCTAGATTGATATAGATATATCAACAGAAACCATGGGTATCCGTTTGCCTCAAGCTAAGCAAATTTTACGACGATTGGTTCTAACTGCAAACCAAGCAGCTTCAACATCTTTGAATGTTCCAAAAGGCTACTTTGCAGTTTACGTTGGAGAGAACCAGAAGAAGCGATTTGTGGTTCCAGTGTCGTACTTGAGCATGCCTTCATTTCAAGATTTGCTAAGTAAGGCTGAAGAAGAATTCGGGTTTGATCATCCAATGGGTGGTCTAACAATTCCCTGTCAAGAAGACACTTTCATTAATGTCACTTCTTGTTTGAATAGGTCATGAGAGAGAGCAGTTAAACTAATCACTGAAGAGAATTTTGTAGAATAGGAATTGTCAATCCAATGTAAATCTCTCTGTCTTTTTTTTTTTTTTTTAAAGTTTGGCAGAAGAGTTTTGGGAGAAGAAACAAATTCTCCCTACATGAGAAATTATTACATAAAAATTGTCATTTTTCTCTTACATAATGAATGTTATTTTTTTCCATAATGAAGGTGTTCTTCAAAGTATACTCAATTGTGTTCCTTCAATTTTTAAATTGCCCATTCTGTTGTATTATTTGAAAGGGATTATACCCAGATTATAGGACAATTAAAGCAGCCTCAACTATGCTAGTGACAAGATATCACTAATGCCTTACAAAGATCATCAATGTAATTTTGCAACATTGACTCATAATTCTAAGTTTTCTTCTCTTTGCTGGAATGAGAGTTGATTTATTAATTAATTTAATGTGGATGATCCCCAGCATGTATTGAATCATCCATTTAGCCCATGTACAAGTTTACCAACCATGTGTACTTGAGTTTCAGAGACAATTTTGCTGACAGTCTCTAATTTGATGCTGAGGAGTGGAGTAAAAGACATAGTTCAGGCTAGAAGTATGTTGAAGAATGAAATGTTACTGTCTTTGAAATTTCTTTGTTAAGTCATAAGTGTAAAAGATTTTCATGGTGAGACTATCTACATAATATATTAATATCCTTTTAGTTTGTAATCGTCTCCTTATTGTTCATGTCAAGAAACCAACCAGAAATGGATTCTTTTCACCTGCTAACAGCAGGCTTTAAATTCTACTGATGATGATTCCTACCAAGGTTGTCTCATAATTGCATGATTATTCAATGTGATTTGGGAATCTCAGAAATGACGGGGAAATATTCGCAACAATCATTGAAGAGAAACTTGGGAATAGTTCGAATATGCAGTGTGAAACTTATCCTCAAAGGGGATATTTATTCGATTATATTGTTCTTTTTCTTTCCTTTGAATTTACTGTGTGTATTTAGTTTATTGATCATCACCTGTGTCAACCCACACATTCCTCGACTCTTGTGGGAATAACACATTACTCGACTCTTGTGGGAATTTTTTTTTTCATTCTTTCCTAACAACCACAAATGCAATTGGAAAAAGTATGTTCTGTCTTTCTTATTAATTGTATTTGAAAACATATCACCAACATTGGAGCTCATCTGTTTCTTTCTTGAAATCAACAAGAGATTTCTATTGCCCCTTCATAATTTCTTGTGGGTCCTCCATTGGTTTATTTCCAAGTTGTAGGACATGATGTGGTCGAAAAATTGATACAGGGTATTCAATGCTTGATAATTAGTTGGAAGACAGACCATGTGATCTCTCATGAGGTCTGACTCTCACCGGACCCCCTCCAAATGTTTCTTCACCACACACTCCACACTTCAGAGGATTTCACATATACCATGTTATCTATATATATCAACACATACATTGAGTTTACGACCAGCACAAACATTCACAACACACTTTCTCCACTGCCAAAGCTTTTTCTAATTCCACAAGTCCATTAAAATATTTTCTCCCTCTCCCTCTAGGTATCTGTCAACAGAAAACCATGGGCTTCCGTTTGGCTGGTATTATTCAAGCAAAGCAAATTCTCCGCCGGTCTGTTTTGGCTGCAAACCAAGTAGCTTCAACAACCGTAGGAGTACCAAAGGGCTACTGTGCAGTTTATGTTGGAGAGGCCCAAAAGAAGCGATTTGTTGTTCCTGTAACATATTTGAACCAACCTGCATTTCAAGACTTGCTAAGTCAAGCTGAAGAAGAATTTGGGTTTGATCACCCAATGGGTGGTCTAACAATTCCCTGCAGCGAAGACACCTTCATTGATCTCACTTCCCGTTTGAATGGATTGTGAGAGTTGAAAAGACATTAAAATGTATCAGCTAGCAGTTTTGTAAAGTAGGAACCTCCAATCCGATGTACAAATTCCATTTTTTTCCTCCTAGCAGAAGAGCTTGGGGACAAACAGAGAGTTCCCATGTGGGCATTTGATTAATAAAATTTCTTGCTTTTGTCTATCCAATTCTATATCAATTTTTGATTGTTCATGTTTTTCTCTTCCTTTTTAGTTGAAACTATTCTTGAGATTAGTCAATTACATCTCCTCCTTTTGGGTTTCCTATGTTGTTGGATTATCCAGAATGGACTATGCATGGAAAATCTAGGACAACTAAAGCAATCACAGACTCACCCTTTGACATTGACTTTGGTGCACAACAATGATCAACTTAATTACTTATCTTGGAAGTTCAAAAATCTCAACGACTTCATTGTGTTGATTGTAATGGTGGTGCATCTCAAATGAAGAAATTGTTTTTGGTAAATCTGGAAAGGCAAAGCAGTGTCACTGAGCCTTGCAAGTTGCAATGAGGACTTGTTAGATTAATTTTATTTGTGATTCTGATAGACTAATCCATATTTATATTTTATGTCAAAATAAAATAAAAAATTTCCCCACTTTTCTCTTCTCCCGCTTCTTGAGTTTGGCTGGCAACTCTGAGTTCATGTGATTTTGCGAATTTTCATACAATGTCATAACCTTGTCTGTTTTCTCTGTGTTTTCTACTTCATAATATCTCTTTCTACCTTTGAAAACTGGAACTAACTAGGCTGGGATGTTGGCTTAAAGATAATATAGATGGAATGGATGGAACAAAAAATGGACTTACTCAATCATCATGATTTAATTTCGAAAGGAGCACTCAGACGCTCCTTTTTCACTTGCAAGGATTAGCATGGAGTTGGGTGAGTTGTATCCTCAGGCATTTGGACTGGATTCCGAGAGGATGCCGGAGAACTTATTTTTCTGTTGTCGAATTCATATGGTACTTGGGGTTTTGGGAAGGGCTTAAGAAAGATATTGGGTGTGAGTGAATTTAACTCACAGTATAATATTATACGTCTCCATACTGCTCTAGTTTTTCTTGCCTTGGTCAGTTTACTGTACTGTTGTGACTAACTTGACTTTCCTCGCATCATCCACACGTCATTGAAATACTTCTTGATATCTTTTTGAAGGATAAATGGAATTCGCCAGTCACTTATGAACATAAAACCAGCATTACATGTCTCAAGTATGTCTGTCAGTTCAATAACCAAGTTATTTTTTATTATTCATGAATAATTTCTATTGGGTCCTCGATTTGATTATCTCCCATTTACTACTGTTGTAGGGCATGATGTTTTTCAACAAATTGACAGTGTGACTCCTCATTCCTCAATCCTTGATTATGAGTCAGAAAACAAAAGGCAGACAGAACAATGTGATCCTCCGTGAGCAATTTGTCCACCATACCCCATCCTAATGTCTCTTCACCACTCATTCTACAATTCAGAGTAATTAATATGTACATTCGATCTATATATACTGTAAAGTTGTATTTTGAATATTGGCAAATTCAGCAATCAAAATCAAGTCTAATTCTGGTAGGTCCTATGTCATTCTTATTTTTATTAGAGAACATATCACCAACATTGAAGTTCATCGGTTTCTGACTTTAAATCAACAAAACAATTCTATCTACTATTCAAAATTTCTAGTGGGTCCTTCATTGGTTTATTTCCAGGCTGTAGGACGTGATGTGTTCCAACAGATTGATACAGCGTATTTAATACTTGATAATGAGTTGGAAGACAGAACCATGTGATCCCTCATGAGCTGTGGCTCTCACCAGACCCCCTCCTAATTTTTCTTCACCACACACTCCACCACAATTCAAAGGATTTTTCACACACACAATGCTATCTATATATAGGTACACATCTAGTGGAGTTACAACCAGCACAAGCTTTCCTTTGTTCTACAAATCCATTAAGATCTTTTTCTTGCTCTTCCTCTGAAGATATCTAGCAGCAAAATACCATGGGTTTCCGTTTGGCTGGTATTATTCAAGCAAAGCAAATTCTACGCCGGTCTGTTTTGGCTGCAAACCAAGTAGCTTCAACAACCGTAGGAGTACCAAAGGGCTACTGTGCAGTTTATGTTGGAGAGACTCAGAAGAAGCGATTTGTCATTCCAGTAACATACTTGAACCAACCTGCATTTCAAGGCTTGCTAAGTCAAGCTGAAGAAGAATTTGGGTTTGATCATCCAATGGGCGGTCTAACAATTCCCTGCAGCGAAGACTCCTTCATTGATCTCACTTCTCGTCTGAACGGATTGTGAGAGTGGAAAAAAGACACTAAATTGTATCGACTAACAGTTTTGTAAAGCAGTAACCTCCAATCCAATGTACAAATTCCTTTTCCCCACCTCCCATGAGAGGAGCTTGGGGAGGAACAAAGAGTTCCCACATGAGCATTTGATTAATAAAAAATCTTGCTTTGTTTTTCCAATTCTATATCAATTCTTGCTTGTTTAATTTTTTTTTTTTTTTTTTTTCCTTTTTTTCTTGGAAAGTATCCTTAAAATTAGTCAAATGCCTGATGGCGTTTGAAGGGGATTCTGAGAATGCCAGTATTTTTTTTTTTTGGTGGTCGAATTCATATGCTAGGTTTTGGGAAGGGCTTAAGAAAGATGTTGTGGGTGCATCTGGATTAATGTAATCAGTTCAATTTCGTTAACAGTTGACTCAAAATACTCTATACAATCTTATGTTTTTCCATACTACTCTACTTTTTCTTGCCTAGGTCAGTTTCTGTAGTCTTTGCTACTATCTTGATTTCACTTGCCTCAACAACCCACATATCAATGAATTAAGTTTCATTATCTATTCAAGCATTAATGGAATTCAGCAGTCACTGATGAACATGAAGCCTTCATGATTGAGAGATGTCTTGCATGATTTTTTCATCAAAACCAAAAATTATAGGTATGTTTCATTGTGTTCGTGCTTGGTTCTTGGGCTTCATTTTTTTTAAGGGAGTAAATATTTTAATGGCATGGAATATTGAATGTCATCTTTTCTTTGCTTCTTATATTTTCTTTTATTCTTTTGAGGGTGTTTTGTTTTTCTTTGTTATGTTGTCACTCAAGTGGGATGTTGAATTTGAGAGATTTTTTTTGGGAGAAACAGCTTTGTCTTTTTGGACAAACCATCAAGAACTTGTGGCTTGCCATAAAGTAAAATGACTTCTGCACCTCCATGGTTTTTTTATTTTTTATTTTTAGTATTGTAATTATTAATAACAAGAGTATACCGAGATGAAGATTTATTCCTTGGTGTGCAATCCTGCTGCCTCACACACATTTGGCACTTATTAGACCCTCCAACTCTAGTTGGTTTCCAAGAGAGTCAAACGCTTTCAATATGAATGACATGCACCAAATAAAGAAAACAAAAAGAGGGGAGGGGTGTAGGTGAGAGGGAGTGAACTATTTTATCAAGGAAGGATCAACTAGCCTGTACCTAGTATAACTCTTATGGTGTCAATTATTTTTTACAGGAATCATATTTCGCAAGGCCCACCATCGAAGTAGATACTCCCTTAATACACATCATGCATGCCACATGAAATCAATTGGATATGAGGCTTGTAGGGATAGTATTCACCGCATCAATAATGAGATCTGTTGAGAGAGAGAGAAAGCATAACTGCATTTTTTATCCCTATATATATACATATATACTCCTTTTTTTTTCTTTTTTTTTTTATAATTATCTGACATATATAACATGGTTTTTACCCATTTTTTATGTCGTGTTAAGTCCCACAACAACAACAACAACAACAAAAAAAAAAAAAAAGGGTAAAATGCAAAAAACCCTCCTCTATTATTACCCATTTTGCAGGATACCCCTCTAAAAAAAAATCCAACAAAAAACCCCCCATATTATGCCAGGGGGGTACACCGTTAATGGCGATGTTAAATGACCATTATACCCTTGTACGGAAAAATATTAAAATGTTAGTTTTTGAAATTTTTAAATGGATTTTTTAAAATGTATATGAAATGTTCCTTTTACCCTTGAATTAACACTTAAAAGGAGTTTTTTCATTGTGGTGGGTGAGGGTATTATAGTCTTTTTAGTGTGTTGAAGGGCATTATAGTCATAAAAGTGTTTTAACCTCATCACGTGCAACTCACGTGCTCTTTTGCTGTTAAATTAACTGACAGAATGTGGATAGAATTAAGGAGGTATTTTTCAACCCTATACAGTATGGGGGTTTTTTGTCCCCTTTTTTTTAAAGGGGGGTATCCTGCAAAATGAGTAACAACAGAGGAGTTTTTGTGCATTTTACCCTTAAAAAAAATAAAATAAAAAAATCTTCTAATAAAAGCGGTGTTACTAATGACGCTTTTAGTTCAATTCCTCCCTAAGTCTTGGGGTGTTAATGGTTCGGTTTGGTTCGATTTTAGGGTAGATTTCAAACCAAACCATTATACCTCCGTTTTGTTCCTACCAAACCATATTACAACCAAACCAAACCAAACCAAAAAATTTCGTTTTGGTTCAGTTCGGTTCGGTTTGGTTTCAGTTTTAACCTATCAAGTAGCAACAAATAATTGAAAATGAAAAAAATGATATATCAAACTCTAAATAAAAAAAATTACATTAGCAACTAAAAAAACCATTAAACATTGTATCAAAATGAAAACATATTAACATATGTCAATCCAATATCTCACACAACATTAATAGTTAGTTTAATACATGCCAATCTAAAAAAAGAAAAATAATAAGAAACTTAAAATGAGACTAGGCTAAGGCTGAGAGACTTAGGTTTTTGTACTACTTTAAATATATTTCCCACTATACCCTTATTAGAATAGGAAATTTATAAACTTTAAGTTTTATATATATATATATCTATACTACCTATAAAAAGATGAATGTAAGAAAAACTTTTGATTGACTAATATACCCTTATTTTAATTTTTAAATACACAACTACCCACCCTTCTGAATATATAGGAAATATAGTAATATGGAAACTATAATTCTAAAACACATACCTTAATATATTCTAAAACACATACCTTAATATATAAAACACAAATAGGAATTCAAAGGAAACCCTAAATCAAATACTCCATTTAATATTATATATATAATCCTAAAGCACGTTGACTTCGTATCTCCCTCTTCCTCTCATTCTCTAGCAAACGAGAATGGCCTGTTAGTGGCACACTTACTTCCCAGCGCAGTCAAAAACCAAATATCTACATCATGGAAACGATACATGGAGATGATATCGGATCTCAAGGGGCTGTTGCGTAAGTGTTTTATATTTTTATTATGTATTTCTTGAAATTTGGTGAAAGTTCATATAATGCTGAATTTGTTTGTGGTTGGGGGTGGTTGTTTTCGAGGATTTTGGGTAGACTAGGAAAACCCTTGAATGTGTTTTGATTGTAACGTGGAAATTGTTGGAATAGGTCATGTATGTATATGATAATTATTATTATTATTTTGCTTGAATTTGGTTGTTGATGGGAAGGGAGGGGGAAAAGAAAAAGGAAAAAAAACAAAGAAATGGGGAAAAAAAAATGAAAATCTCAATCTCCACTCTCTTTTCAATTTCTAAGTGAACAAAAAAAGAAATGTAGATGATGATACCATATAAAAATAAAATTGTGAATTTTTTTATAGAAAAAGTAAGAAAAACTATATTAGGAGGGATCAATTTCACTTATTTAAAAAATAAATTAAATAATATTTAAAAGCATCAAAAATATAAAATATAGAAAATAAAAAAATAAAAAAATTATGTTTGCTACTTCCCTTTGGAATGCACATCTCAAATTGAAGTAGCAAATTGCCACAGCTCACATAAGGTAGCAAAAGATAGATTTGTTAAAAAAAATTTCTTTTTTGCTACCTCCCTCAAAGATGCTCTTGTATCACATATTAAATTATATTATATCTATACTACCTATAAAAGTTTATACTTTAGAAACACTTTTGATTGACCATTACATCTTTATTTTAAATTTTAAATTTTAAATATTTATTTGCCTCCCATATTTAACCAATTAAGAATGTTTTATATTTAACCAATTAAGAATGTTTATTTTCTAGCAAAAAAGAAAGAAAAAAGATAACACAATTTATGTTCACTTTATAAATTCTATACAGCCTCCACTTCTATGCATGTGTTCTAGCTAACTTTTTATTCCTACCATAACTCCTAACAATTAAAAGAATTTTGATCTATTGTGTTGAGCGTTTATTCTAATAAGTTAAATTAACACAAAAGTAACAAATAATTAGATTTTCATATTCAATATATATATATATATATATATATATATATATAGATATAGAATTTATAAATTTTTTTATTTAAATAATATTCATGTGCAACGCACGTGTGCCCATATATGTATAGAAATATATTACCTATAAAAAGTTGAATGTGTGAAAAACTTTTGATTGACTAATATACCCTTATTTTAAATTTTAAATACACAATTACCCTTCTACATATTTAGGAAATATATAAATATAAAACACATATATAAATAGGAATTATAAGGAAATTATAATTCGTATAAATAAATAAAACCCAGAATTGTAAATTAACTATATTTCATAACATATATCATCTATTCATTAACAATGGGATTCTAAATTCTACTTTCTTCATTAACAGTAGCTTCAACCTATTTTAATAGAGCCCTCATCTTCTTTTCTTTTTCGAAATATAGGGTTTTAGGGTTTGTTCTAATTGCTATAGAAAATACTGTTTTCCATGTGAGTCAAGCACTTCATATATTTCTGTAACTTTGGTTCTTCTACCTCTATTTTTACTGAATATCCTACGTACAAGATTCCTTGCAAACGCAGTAGGGTTCTATTTTAGTTGTGTTAGATATTATTACTTTTGAGTATTTTTTTATTTTATTTTTTTGGTGTAAGTTTTTGACAAATCATGATTCATAAATATTTCATGAGATACCTTTCTTTTTATTTAAGTATTTATTTTTGGAGTTGGTTTGTTTTCTCACACAGAACCTTTTATTAAAATATAATATAATAAACTGAATGAGGTTTCTAGACTATCAAAAACTAGCATTAAAAAAACTAAACCCTATATGTAAAGATGTTAAAAATTCTACATTATCTGGTCAATAGAGCATCATCTCAACAAAGGACAACTCAAGAGGATTCCCATGTTTTAGTAAGCACATTTTTCATTGAGAAAATTTTAAAAATAAGTATATTTATCATAATTTCATTTAATTGTTTATATTATAAAAAAAAATTTATAAAAAAAACCCAACTTCCCCACTCATAGAATAATATTTTCAATGAGTTGGATGACATTTATTTTAATTTATTTCTTATTTTTTGAATTTAAACATGATGTTATTTGTTCAATTTATTTATGAAATAATTTTTAAAAAAATTATTACTCTTTCAAATAAGTACAGAACTAGGTTAGTTGCCAAACAAGTTTGAAAAAAAGGGTTAAACTATCTAGCTTTTTCCTTACAAAAATAAACATCTATATATATATATATATATATATATATATATATATATATATATATATACATATATATATATATATATACACACACACCGACAGAGCCATGAGAAATATCCTTTTAATAGGCAAGTGTACAACTGAAATTTACATATATTTATTATATTTATTTAAGTTATTGATGACACATTTAATTAATTTATTAGTTTTGGCACTGATTTTTTTTTTTTTTTCCCATCACAAAAATCTCTTCTCTAAAAGACAATTTATTATATGGTCCACTTTAGCATAAATTCGTATGCCATTAATGAAATATTTATTTTATAATACAAAACTATTCACGTGCAACGCACGTGTGTACCAACTAGCCGGATTGTAAATTATAATTCAAAGGAAACGGAAATTATAATTCCTATATAATAAATAAATAGCCGGATTGTAAATTCCACTTTATCCATCAGGAATAGTTTCAATCTCCACTTTTTCCATTAACAGTGACTTCTCCCTTCTCTGGTTAACGGTGACTTCTCTCTTTTCTTGTAAATTTTGTTCTGCAAATCTATACTACCTATAAAAAGTTGAATCTTAGAAAAACTTTTGAACGACCAATATACCCTTACTTTAAAAAAAAAAAAAAAAAACATATCTACCCTTCCTTTAATTGAAACACATAATAAACATTCCTATCATTTAGTAACAAATGAAAGTTAGATTTTAATTCAAACTCTTAACAAATTAAAATTAGATTTTTATTCAAATTCCTTTTTTAGAACAACTATCAAGTTGCATGATAATATATATGAATATAAACTTTTTAAATATTCCGTTTTATGAAGAAAAAGAAATTCTGAATATACATCTAAAGAGTTTTTGATCTTTCGTTGTACTTTCGAATTTTAAACTTTATCTTTTACAAAAAAAATATAAAATCTTTATGTATTTATTATTTTGTATAACTAATATTATTTAAAAAATTTCACATGCAACGCACGTGTGCTATACCTAGTATATATATATATATATATATATATTTTATGTAGTTTTCGGTTTTTTCGGTTTGGTTTGGTTTTTTAAAAATGAAAACCAAACCCAAATCAATTTAGTTCGGTTTTCTAAAATTAGAACCAAAACCAAACCTAATGACAAGAAAACCAAACCAAACCGAACCAACCAAACCGGTTCGGTTTGGTTCTCGGTTTTAACCAAAACCATTAACAACCCTACCTAAGTCCCCTCCTTTTGCCCAGTCGGCTATTCCCTGTCTTTTCCTAATGCTCAGTTGACTACGCAAAGGGCTGCCGTCGCTCTTCTTCGTTTCTCCCTTTGCCGATCACCACATTCAAGTGAGCTTCAATCCCAAACCCTAATTTTAGCCCTAACTCTCTATCACATACACACATGTATATTCTGTTGGAATTTTTGAGGTTTTTATTGTTACTTTAATCTTTTTAATATATTGTTTTTTCATATAGGCGATTGTTGTGCCCACTCTTATATTTAAGGAAACAGGCCATGGATGGTCTAAATGGCTCTAACAACGAACCTGGCTACTGTGGTTCCTGCTGGACCTTTCAAAAGAGAGCCTGCAAAATGAGCAATGTATGTATAATTTGCATTTCCCCATTGCTGCTGTATCACATGTTACTTATTTTCTCCATTTCTTGTTATGTGAAGTGGATAATAATGGTTTTTGTAGTTTTGGGGAACACTTTGTTAGTGTTGAATCCAAATATTCCAGATTAAAAGTGAGCTAGTTGTGTGTAATCTGTATTTCTCATTGCAGCTGGTTTGCATATAACTGATTCTCTTGATTTCCCTTTCTGTATGTGGGCATTATGGTTATTGGTCTTTAGGGTTTTGGGGTTGGGAAGGGCTTAAAAAGGATGTTGGGTGTAGTTGGATACATGTAATCAGTTGAATTTCGTTAACAGTTAACTCAAAATACTCTGTATAATCTTATGTTTTTCTGTACTGCTCTACTTTTTCTTGCCTTGGTCAGTTACTGTAATCTTTGTTACTATCTTCATTTCTCTTGCATCAACAACCCACATAACAATGAATTAATTTTCATTATCTATTCAAGCATGGAATTCAGCAGTCACTGATGAACATGAAGCCATTACATGTCTCAAGCATGTTTATTAGTTCTGTATGTAATCAACAATGTATATTCTGTTATACAAGTATAATTTCCACTGGGTCCTCCACTTGCTTATCTCCCATTGCCATTGTTGAAGCTTTATAAGGCATGATATTTTTTAAAATATGGACAGTGTGACTCCTCATTCCTCAATCCTTAATTATGAGTAGGAAAACAAAAAGAAGACAGAACCATGTGATCCCTTATGAGTTAATGTCTATACCAGGCCCCATTCTAATGTCTTTCTTATTTATTTACTTTTAGAACATACCACCAACATTGTAGCTCATCAGTTTGTCTTTAAATCAGCAAGAGATTTCTAACTACTATTCATACTTTCTAGTGGGTCCTCTATTGGTTTATTTCCAAGTTGTAGGACATGATGTATTCTGAAAATAGATGCAGGGTATTTAATACTTGATAATGAGATGGAAGACAGACCATGTGATCTCTCATGCAGTCTGACTCTCACCGGATCCCCTCCAAATGTTTCTTCACCACACACTCCACACTTCAGAGGGATTTCACATATACCATGTTTTCTATATATATCAACACATACATTGAGGTTACGACCAGCACAAACATTCACAGCACTTCCTCCACTGCCAAAGCTTTTCCTAATTCCACAAGTCCATTAAAATATTTTCTCTCTCTTCCTCTAGAAATCTATCAACAGAAAACCATGGGTTTCCGTTTGGCTGGTATTATTCAAGCAAAGCAAATTCTCCGCCGCTCTGTTTTGGCTGCGAACCAAGTAGCTTCAACAACCGTAGGAGTACCAAAGGGCTACTGTGCAGTTTATGTTGGAGAGACCCAGAAGAAGCGATTTGTCGTTCCAATAACATATCTGAACCAACCTGAATTTCAAGACTTGCTAAGTCAAGCTGAAGAAGAATTTGGGTTTGATCACCCAATGGGCGGTCTAACAATTCCCTGCAGCGAAGACACCTTCATTGATCTCACTTCCCGGTTGAATGGATTGTGAGAGTTGAAAAGACATTAAAATGTATCAGCTTGCAGTTTTGTAAAGTAGGAACCTCCAATCCGATGTACAAATTCCATTTTTTTCCCTCCCAGCAGAAGAGCTTGGGGACAAACAGAGAGTTCCCATGTGGGCATTTGATTAATAAAATTTCTTGCTTTTGTCTATCCAATTCTATATCAATTTTTTGCTTGTTTATGTTTTTTTCTTTTTTTTAGTTGAAACTATTCTTAAGATTAGTCAACTACATCTCCTCCTTTTGGGTTTCCTATGTTGTTGGATTATCCAGAAAGGATTATGCATGGAAAATTTTGGACAACTAAAGCAGTCACAGACTCACCCATTGACAATGACTTACTTTGGTGTACAACAATGATCAACTTAATTACTTATCTTAGAAGCTCAAAAATCATAACAACTTGATTGTGTTCATTGTAATGGTGGTGCACCTCAAATGAAGAAATTGTTTTTGGTAAATCTGGAAAGGCAAAGCAGTGTCGCTGAGCCCAGTTAGTTGCAATGAGGACTTGTTAGATTAATTTTATTTGTGATTCTGATAGACTAATCCATATTTTATATTTTATTTGAAAATAAAATTTCCCTACTTTTCTCTTTTCCTGCTTCTTGAGTTTGGCTGGCAACTGAGTTCATGTGATTTTGTGAATTTTCATACAATGTCATAACCTTGGCCGTTTTCTCTGCGTTTATACTTCCTAATATCTCTCTCTATGTTTGAAAACTGGAATTAACGAGGCAGGGATGTTGGCTTAAAGATAATATAGATGGAATGGATGGAACAAAAAATGAACTCATTCAATCACCATGATTTAATTTCGAAAGGAGCACTCAAATGCTCCTTTTTCGCTTGCAACTTTGCAAGTATTAGCATGGAGTTGGGTGAGTTGGCTTCTCAGGCATTTGGACTGGATTCCGAGAGGATGCGAGAGAACTTATTTTTTTGTTGTCGAATTCATATGGTACTTGGGGTTTTGGGAAGGGCTTAAGAAAGATAATGGGTGTGAGTGAATTTAACTCACGATATAATATCATCTGTCTCCATAATGCTCTAGTTTTTCTTGCCTTGGTCAGTTTACTGTACTGTTGTGACTAACTTGATTTTACACGCATCATTCACTCGTCATTGAAATACTTCTTAATATCTTTTCGAAAGATAAATGGAATTGGGCAGCCACTTATGAACACAAAACCAGCATTACATGTCTCAAGCATGTCTATCAATTCAATAAACAAGTTATTTTTTATTATTCATGAATAATTTCTATTGGGTCCTCGATCTGATCATCTCCCATTTACTATTGTTGTAGGGCATGATGTTTTTCAACAAATTGACAGTGTGACTCCTCGTTCCTCAATCCTTGATTATGAGTCAAAAAACAAAAGGCAGACAGAACAATGTGATCCTTTGTGAGCAAGTTTTCCACCATACCCCATCCTAATGTCTCTTCGCCACTCATTCCACATTTCAGAGTAATTAATATGTACACTCGATCTATATATTCTGTAAAGTCGTATTTTGAACATTGGCAAATTCAGCAATCCAAATCGTGTCTAATTCTGGTAGGTCCTATGTCTTTCTTATTTTATATTAGAGAACATATCACCAACATTAAAGTTCATCAGTTTCTGACTTTAAATCAACAAAAGAATTCTATCTACTATTCAAAATTTCTAGTGGGTCCTTCATTGGTTTATTTCCAAGCTGTAGGACGTGATGTGTTTCAACAGATTGGTACAGCGTATTTAATACTTGATAATGAGTTGGAAGACAGAACCATGTGAGCCCTCCTGAGCTGTGGCTCTCACCAGACCCCCTCCTAATTTTTCTTCACCACACACTCCACAATTCAAAGGATTTTCACACACAATGTTATCTATATATAGGTACACATCTAGTGGAGTTA
This sequence comes from Liquidambar formosana, assembly GCA_039720395.1. Classification (NCBI taxonomy): domain Eukaryota; kingdom Viridiplantae; phylum Streptophyta; class Magnoliopsida; order Saxifragales; family Altingiaceae; genus Liquidambar; species Liquidambar formosana. The sequence continues at coordinate 40,391,677 of CM077823.1, read as the reverse complement.
CAACCAGCACAAGCATTCACAACACTCATTCTCTTCTGCCAAAGCTTACCTTTGTTCTACAAATCCATTAACATCTTTTTCTTGCTCTTCTTCTGAAGATATCTATCAGCAAAATACTATGGGTTTCCGTTTGGCTGGTATTATTCAAGCAAAGCAAATTCTACGCCGGTCTGTTTTGGCTGCAAACCAAGTAGCTTCAACAACCATAGGAGTGCCAAAGGGCTACTGTGCAGTTTATGTTGGAGAGACTCAGAAGAAGCGATTTGTCGTTCCAGTAACATACTTGAACCAACCTGCATTTCAAGACTTGCTAAGTCAAGCTGAAGAAGAATTTGGGTTTGATCATCCAATGGGTGGTCTAACAATTCCCTGCAGCGAAGACTCCTTCATTGATCTCACTTCTCGTCTGAACGGATTGTGAGAGTAGAAAAAAGACACTAAATTGTATCGACTAACAGTTTTGCAAAGCAGTAACCTCCAATCCAATGTACAAATTCCTTTTCCCCCCTTCCATGAGAGGAGCTTGGGGAGGAACAAAGAGTTCCCATATGAGCATTTGATTAATAAAAAATCTTGCTTTGTTTTTCCAATTCTATATCAATTCTTGCTTGTTTAATTTTTTTTTCATTTTTTATTGGAAAGTATCCTTAAAATTAGTCAAATGCCTGACGGCATTTGAAGGGGATTCTGAGAATGCCAGTATTTTTATTTTTTATTTTTTTTTATGGTCGAATTCATATGCTAGGTTTTGGGAAGGGCTTAAGAAGGATGTTGGGTGCATTTGGATTCATGTAATCAGTCAATTTCGTTAACAGTTGACTCGAAATACTCTATACAATCTTATGTTTTTCCATACTGCTCTACTTTTTCTTGCCGTGGTCTGTTTCTGTAATCTTTGTTAGTATCTTGATTTCACTCACATCAACAACCCACATATCAATGAATTAAGTTTCATTATCTATTCAAGCATTAATGGAATTCAGCAGTCACTGATGAACATGAAGCCTTCATGATTGAGAGATGTCTTGCATGATTTTGTCATCAAAACCAAAAATTATGTTCGTGCTTGGTTCTTGAGCTTCATTTTTTTTTAAGGGAGTTGATATTTTAACGGCATGGAATATTGAATGTTATCTTTTCTTTGCTTCTTATATTTTCTTTGATTCTTTTGAGGGTGTTTTGTTTTTCTTTGTTATGTTGTCACATCACTGTGGGATGTTGAATTTGTGAAATTTTTTTTGGGGAGAAACAGCTTTTTCCTTTTGGACAAACCATCAAGAACTTGTGGCTTGCCATAAAGAAAATAGACTGCTGCACCTCCATGTTTTTTTTTTTTAATTTTTTTTTTTAAGTATTGTAATTATTAATAACAAGAGTGTACCAAGATGAAGATTCATTCCTTGGTGTGCAATCCTGCTGCCTCACACACATTGGGCCCTTATTAGACCCTTCAACTCTAGTTGGTTTCCAAGAGAGTCAAATGCTTTCAATATGAATGACACCAAACAAAGAAAACAAAAAAAGGGGAGGGGTGTAGGTGAGGGGGGAGTGAACTATTTAATCAAGGATGGATCAAGTTATACCTAGTATAACTCTTATGGTGTCAATATTTTTTATAAAAATCATATTTCGCAAGGCCTATCGTTGAATTAGATACTCCCTTAATACACATCATGCATGCCACATGAAATCAATTGGATATTAGGTTTGTATGGGTAGTATTCGGCACATCAATAGTGAGATCTGTTTTATTTTTTTATCCCTATATATACACATATATGCTCCATTATTTTATTTTTTTGTTAATTATCCGACATATATATATATATAACATGGTTTTACCCCTTTCTTTTATGTCGTGTCACGTGTGTTAAAAAAAAAAAAAAAAGAAAGAAATCCTATACTACAAGCGGTATTAATAATCACGCTTTTAGTTAAATGAAAAGCGCTTTTATTAATTGCGTTTTCATTCAAGTCATTTTGCAAGGATAGCGTGGTTTATAATAGCGGTTTCCATATGACGGAAAGCGCTTTTGCTTATAGCGCTTTCATCAATTTTTTTTTTTTTTTTTTTTTTTTTTTTTCCCCATTCGCCATTTTGTTCAATGAAGCCCTCACAAAAAAATGGCGACTTTTGCTCCCTCCGCCTTCGGCACCACCGGGTTCGGCTGCTCCCTCAGTCCACTCCTTTTGCTCAGTCGGCTCCTCCCTGTCTTTTAATAATGCTCAGTTGACTAACTCCCGTCGTTCCTCTTCGTTTCTCCCTTTGCCGATTGCCACATTCAAGTGAGCTTCAATCCCAAACCCTAATTTTTGCCTTAACTCTCTATCACATACACACATGTATAATCTGTTGGAATTTTTGAGGTTTTTATAGTTACTTTATTCTTTTTATTTTATTGTTTTTTCATCTAGGCGATTGTTGTGCCCACTCTTAGAAGGAAAGAGGGCATGGATGGTCTAAGTGGCTCTAACAATGAATCTGGCTACTGTGGTTCCTGTTGGACCTTTCAAAAGAGAGCCTGCAAAATGAGCAATGTATGTATAATTTGCATTTCCCCATTGCTGCTGGATCACATGTAACTTATTTTCTCCATTTCTTGTTATGTGAAGTGGATTATAATAGTTTTTGTAGTTTTGGCTGGGGAACACTTTGTTAGTGTTGAATCCAGATATTCCAGATTAAAAGTGAGCTAGTTGTGTGTAATCTGTATTTCTCATTGCAGCTGGTTGCATATAACTGATTCTCTTGATTTCCCTTTCTGTAAGTGGGCATTATGGTTATTGGTCTTTAGGGTTTTGGGGTTGGGAAGGGCTTAAAAAGGATGTTGGGTGTAGTTGGATACATGTAATCAGTTGAATTTCCTTAACATTTAACTCAAAATACTCTGTATAATCTTATGTTTTTCTGTACTGCTCTACTTTTTCTTGCCTTGGTCAGTTACTGTAATCTTTGTTACTATCTTCATTTCTCTTGCCTCAACAACCCACATAACAATGAATTAATTTTCATTATCTATTCAAGCATTAAATGGAATTCAGCAGTCACTGATGAACATGAAGCCGTTACATGTCTCAAGCATGTTTATTAGTTCTGTATGTAATCAACAATGTATTTTCTGTTATACAAGTATAATTTCCACTGGGTCCTCCACTTGCTTATCTCCCATTACCATTGTTGAAGCTTTATAGGGCATGATATTTTTTAAAATATGGACAGTGTGACTAATCATTCCTCAATCCTTGATTATGAGTAGGAAAACAAAAAGAAGACAGAACCATGTGATCCCTTATGAGTAATGTCTATACCAGGCCCCATTCTAATGTCTTTCCTATTTATTTACTTTTAGAACATACCAACATTGAAGCTCATCAGTTTGTCTTTAAATCAGCAAGAGATTTCTAACTACTATTCATACTTTCTAGTGGGTCCTCTATTGGTTTATTTCCAAGTTGTAGGACCTGATGTATTCTGAAAATAGATTCAGGGTATTTAATACTTGATAATGAGATGGAAGACAGACCATGTGATCTCTCATGCAATCTGACTCTCACCGGACCCCCTCCAAATGTTTCTTCACCGCACACTCCACACTTCAGAGGGATTTCACATATATATCAACACATACATTGAGTTTACAACCAGCAAAAACATTCACAGCACTTTCTCCACTGCCAAAGCTTTTCCTAATTCCACAAGTCCATTAAAATATTTTCTCCCTCTTCCTCTAGAAATCTATCAACAGAAAACCATGGGTTTCCGTTTGGCTGGTATTATTCAAGCAAAGCAAATTCTCCGCTGCCCTGTTTTGGCTGCAAACCAAGTAGCTTCAACAACCGTAGGAGTACCAAAGGGCTACTGTGCAGTTTATGTTGGAGAGACCCAGAAGAAGCGATTTGTCGTTCCAATAACATATTTGAACCAACCTGAATTTCAAGACTTGCTAAGTCAAGCTGAAGAAGAATTTGGGTTTGATCACCCAATGGGCGGTCTAACAATTCCCTGCAGCGAAGACATCTTCATTGATCTCATGTCCCGGTTGAATGGATTGTGAGAGTTGAAAAGACATTAAAATGTATCAGCTAGCAGTTTTGTAAAGTAGGAACCTCCAATCCGATGTACAAATTCCATTTTTTTCCCTCCCAGCAGAAGAGCTTGGGGATGAACAGAGAGTTCATATGTGGGCATTTGATTAATAAAATTTCTTGCTTTTGTCTATCCAATTCTATATCAATTTTTTGCTTGTTTATGTTTTTTTCCTTTTTTTAGTTGAAACTATTCATAAGATTAGTCAATTACATCTCCTCCTTTTGGGTTTCGTATGTTGTTGGATTATCCAGAAAGGATTATGTTGATTGTAATGGTGGTGCACCTCAAATGAAGAAATTGTTTTTGGTAAATCTGGAAAGGCAAAGCAGTGTCACTGAGCCCAGCTAGTTGCAATGAGGACTTGTTAGATTAATTTTATTTGTGATTCTGATAGACTAATCCATATTTTATATTTTATTTGAAAATAAAATTTCCCCACTTTTCTCCTTTCCCGCTTCTTGAGTTTGGCTGGCGACTGAGTTCATGTGATTTTGCAAATTTTCATACAATGTCATAACCTTGGCTGTTTTCTCTGCGTTTTATCTTTCCTAATATCTCTCTCTACGTTTGAAAACTGGAATTAACTAGGCAGGGATGTTGGCTTAAAGATAATATAGATGGAATGGATGGAACAAAAAATGAACTCATTCAATCACCATGATTTAATTTCGAAAGGAGCACTCAAATGCTCCTTTTTCGCTTGCAACTTTGCAAGTATTAGCATGGAGTTGGTTGAGTTGGCTCCTCAGGCATTTGGACTGGATTCCAAGAGGATGCTAGAGAACTTTTTTTTTTGTTGTCGAATTCATATGGTACTTGGGGTTTTGGGAAGGGCTTAAGAAAGATAATGGGTGTGAGTGAATTTAACTCACGATATAATATCATCCGTCTCCATAATGCTCTGGTTTTTCTTGCCTTGGTCAGTTTACTGTACTGTTGTGACTAACTTGATTTTACACGCATCATTCACATGTCATTGAAATACTTCTCGATATCTTTTCGAAAGATAAATGGAATTGGGCAGCCACTTATGAACACAAAACCAGCATTACATATCTCAAGCATGTCTATCAATTCAATAAACGAGTTATTTTTTATTATTCATGAATAATTTCTATTGGGTCCTCGGTCTGATCATCTCCCGTTTACTATTGTTGTAGGGCATGATGTTTTTCAACAAATTGACAGTGTGACTCCTCATTCCTCAATCCTTGATTATGAGTCAGAAAACAAAAGGCAGACAGAACAATGTGATCCTTCGTGAGCAATTTTTCCACCATACCCCATCCTAATGTCTCTTCGCCACTCATTCCACATTTCAGAGTAATTAATATGTACACTCGATCTATATATTCTGTAAAGTCGTATTCTGAACATTGTCAAATTCAGCAATCAAAATCGAGTCTAATTCTGGTAGGTCCTATGTCTTTCTTATTTTTATTAGAGAACATATCACCAACATAAAGTTCATCAGTTTCTGACTTTAAATCAACAAAAGAATTCTATCAACGATTCAAAATTTCTAGTGGGTCCTTCATTGGTTTATTTCCAAGCTGTAGGACGTGATGTGTTTCAACAGATTGATACAGCGTATTTAATACTGGATAATGAGTTGGAAGACAAAACCATGTGATCCCTCTTGAGCTGTGGCTCTCACCAGACCCTCTCCTAATTTTTCTTCACCACACACTCCACAATTCAAAGGAATTTTCACACACAATGTTATCTATATATAGGTACACATCGAGTGGAGTTACAACCAGCACAAGCATTCACAACACTCATTCTCTTCTGCCAAAGCTTTCCTTTGTTCTACAAATCCATTAAGATCTTTTTCTTGCTCTTCCTCTGAAGATATCTATCAGCAAAATACCATGGGTTTCCGTTTGGCTGGTCTTATTCAAGCAAAGCAAATTCTACGCCGGTCTGTTTTGGCTGCAAACCAAGTAGCTTCAACAACCATAGGAGTACCAAAGGGCTACTGTGCAGTTTATGTTGGAGAGACTCAGAAGAAGCGATTTGTCGTTCCAGTAACATACTTGAACCAACCTGTATTTCAAGACTTGCTAAGTCAAGCTGAAGAAGAATTTGGGTTTGATCACCCGATGGGCGGTCTAACAATTCCCTGCAGTGAAGACACCTTCATTGATCTCACTTCTCGTCTGAATGGATTGTGAGAGTAGAAAAGACACTACAGTATCAACTAACAGTTTTGTAAAGCAGTAGCCTCCGATCCAATGTAAAATTTGGTTTTTTCCCTCCCTGCTGAAGAGCTTGTGGAGGAAGAAAGAGTTCCCATATGAGCATTTGATTAATAAAAACTCTTGCTTTTTTTATCCAATTCTATATTAATTCTTGCTTATTTTTGTGTTTTTTTTTTTCCATATTTTAGTGGAAACTATTCTTTAGATTAGTCAGTTACATCTCCTCCTTTTGGGCTTCATATGTTGTTGGATTATCCAGAAAGGGTAATACATGGAAAAAATAGGACAGTTAAAGCAGTCAAAAACTAACCCAATGACATTGACTTACTGTGGCTTACAACAGTGATCAACTTAATTATCTTATAATTTCACAATTTTGGATGACTTGAATGTGCTGATTGTAGTGGCGCTGCATCTCAAATGGAATCATTTTCGATAATTCCGGAAAGGCAGAGCAGTGTCGCTGAGCCCAAATAATGAGGAATTGTTAGATTAATTACCGGGACCTCATTTCCGAAGGAGCGCTCCAATGTTCCTTTTTCACTTGCAAGGATTGTGGTAGCATGGATTTGGGTAAATTGGCTCCAAAGGCATTTTGGGGGTTTTCTGAGAATGCCAGGATTTATTTTCCTGTCGTCGAACTCGTGTGCTAGGTTTTGGGGTTTTGGGCAGGGTTTAAGAAAGATGTTGGGTGTGGTAGGATTCAGAAATTTTTTCACATATGGCTTGTCCATATCTTCACATATGGCCTTTCTGGTGTGGCTACTGAAAATTGTTTGATGGGTGAAGTTTAGGGGAAGATGGTTTCGGTGAGTACGGAGATTCTCCCTAAAATTTATTAATGTATGCATTTGTTTCCCTAAAAAAACATTTCCCACCGGCACTTTGAGGTCGAAATGGAGTGCAGGGCGGGCCAGCCTTATTCAGGCAATTTGTGCGAATGGTTCGAATGCCTCATCGAAGAGGACTTCATATTCGCCGTGTGATCTGAGAATTTCCACCTTTGATCATTCAAACGAGTAATGTGGGTTGATTCCACTATTCACCACGGATGGTAAAATTGAATGGGATCAAGTCCGATTACCAAGATTTGAATATGCGATCCACATGCATTTGAAAGTATCATTGATATGGCAAAGGGGTGCACACGCCTTTGACCAGGAAGGAGCACACGTTCTTGGATTTTTGAATTAGATTGCCTTAAGGGCCATCTATGATGCCTTAAGGGCCAACTACTCCTAAGATAAAGACCGGAGTCTTGAGACCGGAGTCTAAAATTGATAATTTGATTGATTGAGGGGGACTTACAATGAAGGTTTCAAGGCCTATTTATAGAATTACAAGAAAACTACTCATAACTTCCTAAAACCACTAATAACTCCCACTAACTTGCAGGTACTAACTCCTTCATTCTAATTGCTCCACATGTCTTCTTGTAACCCCCAAAGATGAACTTATGCCACATGTGCTGCATTTTCTTTATAATTGCCAAGTGTCCTGCAAAATTCAACACATAATAATAATAATAAAAATTGATATTTTTAGGGTGCAAACAGCATTTCATAATGTCCAGGGTCTTAATGGAGCTTTCTGAGGGTTGGTAGGGGTGCTCGTTGCACGGTTGTTGTGTTTGCCTTGCAAGGGCTTCGGCCAGGCTTCGTGCCTTGCTGTTTCTTGTTTTTTCCTTGCTTAGATATGCCAAAAACAAGAAAGGATAAATGAGAAAAGACTGCTTATAAAAGAAGCTACAAATTTGGCTACCACGGATTTGGCTATATTTCATTTAGACGCACTTCTTATTACTCAAATTGCATATTGAAAATATATGTTTAAGGCTCATGGCATTTCACACAGAGGTGAAGAAATCCAAAATTTCTCGCACATGATCAAATATATATATCTATATACATAGTTAAATAATTGCCAATATATTAGTCCGTACTGCGTTTTCGTTGTGCATGGATTTGCTCGGCTGATGTAATTGCTTTCTATTAAAGTGGTAATGAGTCATCATGTCCAATTTACAAGTCATCATTTATGGCCTTTATTTCATTTTTTGCCAAAAAGTTTACTTAAACAATAGATTTTGGAAAAACTTTCTTCTGTAAAATTGTTCAAAATGATGTTTTCTAGTGGACTTTGAGGTTGGTTTTTGTAAAAACATTTTATATTTTTCATGAAATCTTAAAAACCAAAATGAGAGAGAGAGGGGGGGGGGGGGGGGGGGGGGGAGGGGTTTGATAAAAAAGTGGGGTTGCAATAGCCTTTCCCGAAAAATAGGGACAATCTTTGGCCGCTCACAGTTGAGTACTCCTTATTCTCATGCATGTAATGCTACTTAAATCATAGTTAGTCTTAACAAATATGGATACATGGATACGATTACGGGAACATCTGAATACAAATATATGGATATATATTTATATGTATTTGGACACATAAATATATAGATACGGATTCATGAAGACATATCTATAGTAACATAATATAGAGATATATGTACATAATCAATCACAACCCATAATAATAAATTTCTCAAATTATTTCCAAATTTTTTATTGGACTATGCTATTTAACTCGAATTCTTCCACTCATCCACATGTGGTAATTTCTTCTTATTTTATGTTGGCCCCACATGATTGCTTTCACCTATACACTTTTGACACATAAGATGGATAGTAAAGGTGGGTGACAAAAGACGTATGAAGTAGCATTTTACTTGTGAAAATAGGGTAAGCAATGGGTAATTCTGTCTTTATATTTTTTTATTGGGGACAATATAGTCAATCAAAAGCTTTTATGAGATAAAGACTTCTATAGATAGTATAATATAATATAATATAATATAAGTATGTATATATACTAGATATTGCACACGTGCATTGCATGTGATTTTTTATGTAATAGGAAAATGATTTTATTTGAAGAACATAATAAAGAAGAGCAATGACCTCAATACATCTAGAGGACTGATGATCTTGTTTGATTGAAGTGAGAGAGAGGATGATACCTCAACCACAAGAGTTCTTTTTTTTTTTTTAAATTAGCAGAAGAAATTTGGTTAAACTTTTTTGTTATACACGCATAGGTAACTCACACATAGATAATTTACATAAACAGCACACAAAGTGAAAATAATTGTATTAATTAAACTGATATAAAATAAGTAAATAACATCACCCAATCATAACCATCCCAAGGAAAACAACCAAAGCGAAGCAATCCTTAATTCCTTACACTTTACCAAAATGATAAATAAATAAATAAATAAAGCAATCCTTGCAAAAAAGGGAGCAACTCTACCACAAACCATGAAAATATACGTAAAACATAAATAAATCACAACATCCTTCTACAGATGCCTACATGAATCCACGGAAGGATCAAACTTATACTACCACATGAACTTTACCATAACACATTACCAATGGACTCTGCCTCCTTCATAGCACCTCATAATGCACCCACAATGTTTCTCGTCATTCAATTACAATAAATATAAGGGTGGGTCTATTTCCACACCCTTTTTTACTTATCCACACCTTTCTGTAGTTATTTAAGTCATTTAACTTCCTTCATCTTCTTCTCACCTTTTTAAATATTTTCTCTCTCCTCCCTCTCTTTCCTCTTCCCTCCTCTGCTCTTGTTTCTCCAACAGCCCCTTTTCTATACTGCAACAATAACTCCATTTTTTTTGGGGCAAAGTTTTATAGAACTTTAAAAAGGAAAATCAAGAAAAGGAGGGGGTAAGGGAAAGGGAAAAGCATGACATTCATCTACTAGTATAAAAAAATTTTTAAAAAAAAATAATACGAAAAATAAAAATAAATGAAAAAGTGGAAGTAACAAAATTCAGCATGACATTCACCTATACTATTCCTTTCTATATTCTCAATCTCCCTCTCCCTCTCCCTCATTCTCCTTCTCACTTCTGACTCTTATGGATCTCTCTTAAATTGATGGATCATTTGTTAGTTCTACGGCTTTAATGATTGAGTAAGTGAATAGAGATTTATGCATTGAAAAAAAAAAAAAAAAAAAGAGAAGAAGAAGAAAGAAAGCCTTCACCTATTTTTCTCTCGATTTCCTCTCTAAACAAGATACAAAAATGGATGTCAAGACCAAAGAAAGTCCAAGATTTCATCCCAGATCATCAAATTGGGTTTGATATAAGGGGTGAAGCTTCTTTATTTTAATTAGAATTAGGAAATTTGACAAGGAAAGGAGGAAATGACCAAATTAGCCATAAAAAGGTGTGGATAAGCAAAAAAAGGTGTGGAAATAAGCCCACCCTAAATATAATTACTCATGAGGAAAATAGAGTAAACTTAATTCACATCCATCGCAAAGTGCAGACCTACATGTTATCAAGGGATAGCACAATCTGAAGGGCATTCGGAAATTGAGATAGATCATTTATGCGACATCCCTAGCGAGCTAACATATCATTTATTAGATAACCTGATTTATATAAGTTATGCATGTCAAAAATCAAGTTGATCCGAAACTAATTGCTATTCGATCTAAAACTTACATTTTTTAATTAATAATAGGAAAAATTGAACATAATAGACTGTCATTACTTTTAGCAATGACAACCAAATCTTGACCACTTAAATGATAAAAAGTGGATATTTTTCACACCTTTAATATTCTTTTTTGTGGTCATGATTTGATTGTCATTGCTATTGCTAGTCTGTCATGCTAGAATTACCCTTAATGATAATAGCTTGTTGTGGATATTTATGAATGAATCAGCTTTTAATCTCATATCAATTTGTTAAAAAATGTGATCTCTTATCTTGTAAAATTCTAAGAGTATATATCCTTATCTTAATCATTAATTTACTATAAATAACTTAACATATGATTTCTCCCTACTTCCTAAGTTCTCTACCTTTCTATCATCCACATTGTAGACATACTATTTTTCCAGGATTACAAAACAACATCCCAAAACCAATTATTTGACTTAAAATTATTACTTTGACTTTGACAGGACTGCAGGCAATGGTCCTAAAATCCAAAAAAAAAAAAAAAAAAAAAAAATCATTCATAAAAGGTACCGGATAGACAATCAGACCACACCAATGCAAAGTGCTTAGAAAAAATCATTAGCTAGACAGCATGGTCACAAATGAATTTTAATCCACTTAAAAAAAATTCAACGTTTGTTATTTTTCTGTGGCTATGATTTAACTGTCATTACTTTTTTGTCATGCCATTATTTCCCTTCCCTCTAATGATGTAAATCAGAGTATGTTAGACTGTTACTATTTGAAACTTTGTTTTTTACAAAATTTGTGACAAACGTTTAAGAGTGGTTCCTTTATTTAACACGTCATATTTGAAAATTCCTAAAATCACAGTTACTTTATGATTTTAGGACCGATTCCCTTTTTTAACTCATGTCATGTTTGGAAATTCCTAAGATCACACTTATTTCGTGATTTTAAGAACGATTCCCGTATTTAACTCATGCCACTTAATATATTAATGAGTTTGGGGTATTTTAGTTCAAATTTGGTCAAAAGAAACTATTGGGTTAACTAAAAAGATTCTAAATCTATTATAAAAACAGTCTAATAAATTCTAATATGGAACTATGGCCAAATCTCCCTTCTTCTTTTTCTTTTTTCCTTTAATTTTCTTGTGATATTTATGATTTGAGTAAGGAGAGATTTTCCACCATCCATTTGTAATTTCCAATAGATCCTCCATTGGTTTATTTCCCAAGTTGTAGCGCATGATGTTTTTTCAACAAATAGACATATACAAGTTGGTCTTAATCCTTGATAACGAGTTGGAAGACAGAACAATGTGATCCCCATGAGCTATGCCTCTTCACCACTCACTCCACATTCAGAGTTTGAAGCTCACCTGTTTCTGTCTTGAAATCAACAAGAGATTTCCGCTGCTCAGTACTCACTCATAATTTCTGGTGGGTCCTCATTGGTTTATTTCCAAGTTGTAGGACATGATGTGTTTGGACAAATTGGTACAGGTCTTCAATACTTGATAATGAGTTGAAAGACAGAACCATGTGATCCCTCATGAGGTGTGTGAACCCCTCCAAATGTTTCTTCACCACACACTCCACAATTCAAATGATTTTTCACATACACCACGTTATCTATATATAGGTACACATCTATTGGAGTTACAACCAGAACAAGTTTTCACAACACACATTCTCTACTGCCAAAGCTTTCCCCTGTTCCACAAGACCATTACAATCATGGGTTTCCGTTTGGCTGGTATTGTTCAAGCAAAGCAAATGCTCCGCCGGTCTGTCTTGGCTGCAAACCAGGCAGCTTCAACAACCATAGAAGTACCAAAGGGCCACTGCACAGTCTATGTTGGAGAGACCCAGAAGAAGCGATTTTTTGTTCCGATAGCATACCTGAACCAACCTGCATTTCAAGAATTGCTAAGTCAAGCTGAAGAAGAATTTGGGTTTGATCATCCTATGGGTGGTCTAACAATTCCCTGCAGTGAAGACATGTTCATTGATCTCACTTCCCGTTTGAATGGATTGTGAGGGTAGACAATGAGGCTAAGATGTAACGACAGTTTTGTAAAGCAGGAACCTCCCTTCCAATGTACAAATTTTTTAATTTATTTTTTCCCTCCCAGCAGAAGAGCTTGGGTAGGAACAAAATGTTCCCAAATGAGCATTTAATTAGTGAAAAATCTTGCTTTATTTATCCAATTCTGTATCAATTCTTGCTTCTTCTTTTTTTATTTTTATTTTAAGGAAACTACTCATAAGATTAGTCAACAAAAGATTTTTTTTGGGCCTCTGATGTTGTTGGATTATCCAGAAAGGATAATGAATAGAAAAAAGAGACAAGATAAGCAATCATAGATTAATTCAATGACAGTGACTTACTCTGGCTTACAACGGTGATCAACTTTAGAAATTCAAGTTATGGATGTCTTGATCGTATTGATTGTAATGGTGGTACAGCTCAAATGAAGAAATCGCTTTCGATAAAACTGGAAAGGCAGAACAAGTCGCTGAGCTCAACCAATTGTAATTTGGAACTGTTAGATAAATTTCATTGGTGATAGGCAACCATGTTTATAAATGGAATGTTTGCCAATTCTATTTGAAACAATGGACTCATTCAATCACCATGATTCCATTTCAAAGGAGTACTCAAATGCTCCTCTTTCACTTGCAAGGATTGTGGTAGCATGGAGTTGGGTAAAATGGTTCCTCACGTCAGGCATTTGGTTGGGATTCGGAGAAAGCAAGGATTTATTTCTCTAGTGTCAAATTCATATGTCAGGTTTTGGGCTTCTGGGCAGGGCTTAAGCAAGATGTTGGGTGTACTTGGACACAGGTAATCAGTTGAATTTGAGTGAAATTTTACTGAAAATATGATATTATGTTTTTCCGTACTGCTCGAGTTCTTGCCTTTGGTCAGTTTACTGTAACTATTGTTACTATCTTGATTTCACTTGTGTCAACCCACACATCACTGAAATACTTCTCATTATCCTTTTAAGCATAAATGGAATTCAGTAGTCACCAATGAGCACGAAATCAACATTACATGTCTCAAGCATGTCTAGAATTTTTACTGGGTCCTCCAGATTTGCTTATTTCCCATTTATCATTGTTGTAGGGAATGATGTTTTTCAACAAATTGGCAGTGTGACTCCTCATCCTTCAATCCTTGATTATAAAAAAGGAAGACCGAAAGTAGACAGAACCATGTGATCCCTCATGGGCGGGGCACTGTCTCCACCAGACCCCATCCAAATGTCTCTTCACCACTCACTCCACATTCCAGGGTAATATCTATGTACCATTCTATCTATATATACTCATAAATTAGGGTCACAACCAACACAAGACTTCACATTCTCTGCTTTCATTTATTTCTTGTTCAACGAACCCTTTGAGATAATTTTCTCTCTTTATTCATCAAAAACTTTGGGTATCCGTCTGCCTGGTGTTATTCATGCTAAGCAAATTCTTCGCTGGTCTCTTTTGACCGCAGGCCAAGCATCTTCGATGGCTGTAAATGTCCCAAAGGGCTACTTTGCAATTTATGTTGGAGAGGTGCAGAAGAAGCGATTTGTGGTTCCAATATCTTACTTGAACCAACCTTCATTTCAAGACCTGCTAAGTCAAGCTGAAGAAGAATTTGGGTTCAATCATCCAATGGGTGGCCTGACAATTCCCTGCAGAGAAGACACCTTCATTGATATCACTTCCCATTTGAATAAATCAAGATAAGGGAGACAACAATATATCAGAAAAGTCAGTTTTGAAAAGCATTAATTTTTAACCCTATGTACACTTTTTTCTTTCTTCTTTGCTCTTCTTGTCATGGAAGCTTGGGAAGAGAAAAAAAATTCTCCCCAACTGAGAAATTATCAATAGAAATTTTTGTTCTCCTTTTGTTGAAATCAAATTTTCCTGGTTTAATTTCCATTTACATCTCATTTTTGTTCTTCACTATTTTGTGAAATTATCCAAGAGTTATTCTTCGAAAGTGACAATGGCTAAAGCACCCTTAGCACCCAGAGAAAAAAAAAAAAACAAAACAAAAACGACGACTGCTAAAGCATTTCTAGACTAACCTGAGGAAGTAGCTTGCTGAAGCTTCCAAAGATCAATGTAAATACATATATTTAAATTTTGAAATTTTGGAATTGTGCTAATTGTAATGGCTGTGATAGCCTGAAATGTAGACAACTTTGACAACCAGAAAGGCTGAATATGGTCTTTTAGCCCAAGCTGTATAATGGACACGAATGGTGAAGCTAATGCAGTAACCCATATGCCAAGGGGTTTCTGTTTTCCATTTCAATTTTATCTCCTATTTCTTTGGTTTCATCAGTGATCTGCCATTAGATTTAATGTTATGTATCTCAGGATAGCACAAACTTTGGAACCCTGGGCCATGATTGCTTATCCGGACAGAAGAAGGAAGAAAATTAATTCATCATTGAATGCAATTTCTTCAGTTGTCCAATAAGTTCTTTCTTGATATGCCTTCTCTGAGTATATGGCATTTGTATAGTTGTATTCACCCCATTCATCTCAAAACATAAATTACTTCAATAGTGTTAGTAACGCAATCATGGAGAAGCAGGAATACACTGGAACCAATTTTTGGATCTGCTTCTCTAAGTACCAAATATTACCATAACTTTTTTTGCCTTTTTTTTCATGTAGTTCATACGAATGAGAAAGTTCATGAGAATTCATGGAGTGTTAATGAAAAATTTCTGTATTGACCATATGTCTGCAGCCTGACATAATCAAATGATATGTAGATCTTCAATTTATTGCATCGGGTGGGTTGACTGGTTTTTATCTTCTCCAGAAACCATCCTCTTATGCACCATTTGGGTTTCAAAAAAAAAAAAACAAAAAACAAGATCCTTGTGCAGTTATTGCTTTTGTTGCTAACTAATTTCAATCAGTTCTTCCCAGTTGTTCTGTTTACTTAGGTTGAATTGTGTAACATTATTCTTCAAAAATCCTTGATAAACTTTTGCACTCAAATTTTTTAGTCCTTGTTTTTCATTGGGAATTTTTACACAGAAACATGAACAAATTTTCGCTTAAATGGCATATTATGGTCTCAAATGCCACCATACTGCCCACAAGGACTGTGGAAATATTGAGCTGGGTAGGTGGGCTACTGAAAGGACACTTGGAGTTTATCCTCAAATTTTTGGATCTATGTTCTGTTTGTTGAATTTATATGCTAGGTTTTGTTCATATGCTAGGTTTCATATGCTCTAGATTTTCTTCTCTTGGAAAGTTTAGCATAAATATTGTTTGTATCTTCAAATTCTGATTGTCACCCATGTCGACCTGCACATGAAACTGAAATCTGACATGTTCCTAGCAAAAATTTAAGAAATCTGGTATGCACATTTTCATTATCTTTAAAAGAATGAACAAAATTTGGTGGCAGAGGTACATCCTGCACCTCGCTTGTTATTTTAGCTTCATTTGAGAACACGATCAACATTAGATGTCTGAAGCATGTTCCAAATCCAAGAGTCAATTGATTAATAGTATGTTTAGAATAACAAGAGACTGCCCATCATCCATTTGTATAATGTCTTTCAACAAATGGACACATATTGATTACTTGTCTTAAATCCTTGACAACAAGTTGGAAGACAGAACAATGTGATCCCTCATGAACTACCTCTGTCACTAGTCTCTAATCCAAGGGTCAATTGGTTTTATCACTTTTATGTTTTGATCAATCAAGAACAGATAGTTCATTATCCATTTGCAATTTCTAATGGGTCCTCCGTTGGTTTATTTCCCAAGTTGTAGGGCATGCTGCTTTTCAACGGATAGACACATACTGATTGCTTGGTCTTAAATCTTTGATAACGAGTTAAAAGATGGAACCATTTTGTACCCCTAGAAAAAGGGAAAAAAGAAAAAAGAAAAAAAGAGTTAAAAGATGGACCATGTGGTCCCTTATGAGCTATGTCTGTCACAATTCCAAGGGTCGGCTGGTTTCATGTTTAGATCAACAAGAGATTGTCCACAACCCATTTGTAA
Source organism: Liquidambar formosana (assembly GCA_039720395.1). NCBI lineage: Eukaryota > Viridiplantae > Streptophyta > Magnoliopsida > Saxifragales > Altingiaceae > Liquidambar > Liquidambar formosana. The sequence continues at coordinate 40,374,828 of CM077823.1, read as the reverse complement.
TTTTCAATGGGTCCTTCATTGATTTCTTTCCCCAGTTGTAGGGCATGATGTTTTTCAACAGATAGACACATACTGACTACTTGGTCTTAAATCTTTGATAATGAGGTGGAAGACAGAACCATGTGATCCTTCATGAGCTATGTCTCTCACCATACCCCATCCAAATGTCTCTACACCACTCACTCCACAAATTAGAGATTTCCCATATATCATTCCTTCTATATATAAATATACACATTACTTAGCATTACAACCCACACAAGTCGTCATATTCTCTACTTTCAAAGCTCTCTTGTCCTAGCAGCCCCTTGAGAATTTAGAACTTTTTCTCTCTTTTTCCTCAGCAATATATCCCTAAAAAATCATGGGCATCCATTTTCGTGGTATTATTCATGCTACCAAAATTCTTCGCAGATCTCTCCTTACTACAAGCCACGCAGCTTCGACAGTTGTAGACGTTCCAAAAGGCTACTTAGCAATTTATGTTGGAGAGACCCAGAAGAAGCGATTTTTGGTTCCGATATCATACTTGAACCTACCTTCATTTCAAGACTTGTTACATAAGGCTGAAGAGGAATTTGGATTTGATCATCCAATGGGTGGTCTCACAATTCCATGCAGAGAAGAGATCTTCCTCAATCTTACATCTCATTTGAATGATTTGAGTTCTTAGAGACAATCCAAAAGAAAAATTATCGAACACAGTTTGTAAAGCGGGATGTGCCAATCCCATGCATGATATCTTTTATTCTTCTTCTTCTCTTTGATTTTCTTTCTCCTTCTTTTAGTTGTAGAAAATTCTTGGGAGGAAAAAAGTCTCCCATTTTTGAGAAAATTATAAAACATCTTACAATTTCCATTCTTCTGTCTATAATATTCTTGTTTACTTCAGTGAAGACATGGCTTTCGAAAGACCTAAAATGCTACATTAGATGCAGCCTACTGAGCTCTTCTTGTTTATTAAGACGCATATGATCTCTTTGTCTGGTTATGCACGTACACTCAACTTGAAACACCCCATATATAATCACTTCCTCTGGTTCCACCTATGCTTATAATTTTATCAACTTGCAACACCATAAGGTCCATAAGGTTTCAACACCATGGATGATTTCATTATGATAGTTCTACTAGCCTAGAACGAAGACACGATTTTTGGTAGGCTGCAAAATTCAACTTAGTGAAGTTTGTCTGCAGAGGTAAAAGATCAACTCTAAAATAAGTAAGATTTTATTTTCTTCTCAACCTTTTTTCCCTTTCTTGGTTAATTGCAAGTTTGCGACTCATGTTAGGGACTTGCTTTACATAACCCACGAGTTGTAATCTTTATTTTTATTTTTTAAAAAAATGTAGATAGGATCAAATATTGTAGGAATTTCTGCATTTCTAACATTTAATTGCAGAGGATAGGACTAGACTTTTATTTTAGTTGGAAAGGTAATCTGTCAAAGGGTGACAACAGAAAAAGCAAAAATTTCATGAATTCTTGATCATTACAATCAACCTTATGTTTGCTTCAATGTCACGTGCTTGGCTCAAATGCCACGACCATAGCAAGGACTGTGGAAATATTGAGCTACTGAAAGGGCACCTGGAATCAATCCTCAGAATTGAGCTACCGAAAGGGCACCTGTAGTCAATCCTCAGATTGTTTGATCAATGTTCTGTTTGTTGAATTCATATGCTAGGTTTTGTTTCAGATTTTCCTTTCTTGGTGAGTTCAGCACAAACAGTGTGTTATGCAGCAAGCAGAATCATAGCAAAATAAATTATAATAATCAAACACACAAGAAACACCAGATATATGTGGTTCAGCTAGACACCTACATCAATTGAGGAGAGAGATCAATTCCACTATCAAACAATAAGGATTGCGTTACAAGAACTCTCAATCTCTGGGCTCCTGGCTTAGGGGCCCTCCACCCTCGAAAAAGGCCCTTTTGCTAAGCCTTTTAAGGTCCAATAATAATGGAATGCAAGACACCTCACAACTCATGGGTTATCTGAAATCTGAAATGTTCCTAGCAAAAGGGAAAGAAATCTAATGTGCACATTTTCGTTATCTCTTTAAAGGGGAAATTAGCAATAACCCCTATTAGGGGATTGCTTTTAACAAAAAACCCACCATAAGATTTTTTAACTCCAAAACCCCTTTTTTAAAAGATTCTTTAAGCAAAAGGAAATATTTTTTTGAAAATACCTATTTTAACCTTTTATATTTACAACCCAATTCATTTACAGGAAGAAGGGAGGGGGGGAAGGAAAGAGAGAGATAGAGAGAGAAAGAGAGAGAGAGAGGGAGAGGAGTGGTAGCAGCGATTGAAGAGGGGAGGCCATGATGGCTATGAAGATCTGGTTTTAAGGAAGAAGAAGAAGAAGAAGCAGACGAAGTAGTAGAAGAAGAAGAATGGGAGGGAGGCATTCTGCTATAGTATCAGATCTGAAAAATCAGATCAACTTTCTTCTTCGACGGCGACTGAACTTCTCCAATCATCGTCCCGGATGTCATCATGATCTTCTTCTTTTTCTTCTTCTTCTTCTTCTTTAAACTTCAGATCTGGGCTGGTTTATTTATTTTTTTTTATTTTTTTTTGTGTCTTTGTTTGAAACTTTAGATATATTAATTTTTGGGGTGTATGATTTGTTCGGAAAAACTTTTTGACTATTTTTCTTATTCCAACAATATATTGGTACTGTTGCACACTATTTTTTGTAACAGTGCGATTTGTAGATGTGTTTTTTAATATGGAACAGTATGCTGTTACTGTGTAATTACCATTTTCAAATAGTATATTGGTACTGTTGCACATTATTTTTTGGAACAGTGCAATTTGTTTTGCCAAAAGTATCATGTTACCATATATAGTACTATTTTGAGTTTTTTTTCCTTGGAATTCATATTTTTTGCTTCAAATAGACGAATAGTATTATGATACTGTCACCTATAGTGTTTTTTATAACATAAATAGTAAACTGTTATTATGTGCTGTTTAATTTTTTCAAAGCAAACAACAGTAAAGTGATACTATTGTATGTATAAATTTTATAAAGCAGACAACAGATACTATTGTATGTATAAATTTATAAAACATACAACAGTAAATTAATACTATTGTATGTATAAATTTTACAAATCACAGGTAGTAAACCGTATGTTATTATTAGCTATGATATATTATCACCAGAAGCACTTTGGGACACTCGAAAGAGTGAGAAAAAACCCTATAATTGACTTTTGGTATGGTGTGAATGATGAATGTGACTTTTGGAAGGTTTTTAGTGCCGTTTTTTTTTTCTATATGTATACTCACCGGGAAAAATGAGGCGTGGGAGAAGGCTGATTTTCGGGGGGGGGGGGGGTGTGAAATGGCAAGTTTGTAAATTAAGGTAAGTTGTTAAAACAAGGGTGTTTTAGTCTTTCTACTGTCAAAAGGGGTTTTCACCAAACGTTAGTTTTTATGGGTTCTATTGTCTAAGAACTCTTATACATAGGGGTGTTGGCCAAAATTCCCTTAAAAGAATAAACAAAATTTGGCAGCAGAAGCGCATTCTGGACCTCGCTCGTTATTTTAGCTTCATTAGAGAACACGATCAGCATTAGATGTCTCAAGCATGTCCCTAGTCTAAGGGTCAATTGGTTTTATGTTTAGACATTATCCACCATCCATTTGTAATTTCCAATGGATCCTCCATTGATTTATTCCCCAAGTTGTAGGGCATGATGTTTTTCAACACATAGATGTGTACTGATCATTTGGTATTAAATATTTGATAATGAGCTGGAAGACAGAACAATGTGATCCCTCATGAGCTATGTCTATCACGAGTCCCAAGTTGTAGGGCATGATGATTTTTCAACAACTAGAGGCAGACTGATTACATGGTCTTAGTCCTTGATAATGAGTTGGAAGACAGATCAACGTGATCCTTATTAGCTTTGTCTGTCACCATTCCCTAATCCAAGGGTCAGTTGGTTTTATATTTAGATCAACAAGAGATTGTCCACTACCCATTTGTAATTTCTAGTGGGTCCTTTATTGGTTTCTTTCCCAAGTTGTAGGGCATGATGGTTTTCAGGAGAAGGCAGAAACTGATTTCTTGGTCTTAAATCCTTGATAATGAGTTAGAAGACAGAACCATGTGACCTCTCATGAACTATGTCTATCACCATACCCCATCCAAATGGCTTTACACCACTCACTCCACTTTATTTAGAGAGTTCCCATATACCACATATACCACTCCTATATGGCTATATATATACACAAAAATCAGCATTACAACCAACACAAGTCATCACATTCTCTACTTTTAATTAAAGCTCTCCAACCCGCTCTTGTCCTAGCAGCCCCTTAAGAATTTAGAACTTTTGCCCTCTTTTCTCATCCCTCAAAAATCATGGGCATCCATTTTCGTGGTCTTATTCATGCTAAGCAAATTCTCCGCAGATCTCTTCTTACTGCAAGCCAAGCAACTTCAACAGTTGTAGATGTTCCAAAAGGCTACGTAACAGTTTATGTTGGAGAGACCCAGAGGAAGCGATTTTTGGTTCCGATATCATACTTGAACCAACCTTTGTTTCAAGACTTGCTTCGTAAGGCTGAAGAAGAATTTGGATTTGATCATCCAATGGGTGGTCTCACAATTCCTTGCAGAGAAGATGCCTTCCTCAATCTGACTTCTCATTTGAATGGCTTGCGTGCATAGAGAGAAGTCAAAAGCAAAATCATCAAATACAGTTTTGTAAAGTAGGATTTGTCTTATTTTCCCCCTCTTGTAGAAAATTGTTGGGAGGAGAAAAGGCCTCCCAGTATGAGAAAATTATAAAAATTCCTGCACCTTTTATTCCTTTATAATTTTCTTGTTTACTTCGGGGAAGACATTACTTTTGAGAGACCCAAAATGCTACATCAGAAGTAGCTCACTTAAAATTTTTTCAACTTGAAAAAACCATACCCCAGCCCCAAAAATTAAAAATTAAAAATTAAAAAAAATCTTGAAAAAAAACCATAAGGTTTCGACATCATAGCCTCAACTGCAAACATGATTTTTGATAGGCATAACAATTAAAGAGCGAGCTAGTCGAGATACCATTGGCGCACAAGGACTGGTGATGCAACCACTACTCTCTTGTATAAAACATTCTAATAATTTTACTTCAGTGAAGACATTGCTTTTGAGAGACCTAAAATGCTACGTCAGAAGTAGCACACTTATAATTTTTTGGGTAAATTGTAGAAAATCCTCTTGAAGTATGGGGGTCAGCAGATAACCCCCTTTATATTTTAATTTTGTCAATGTGCCCCCTAGTTCAATTGGAAGGCAAAACCATTGATGGTCATAACGCCAACGAGGGTTCTGGCGATTTTGGACAATACAGGTCTGTTAACAGTATCACGTGCGTAACTACATGACTAATTTTTATCAATTTTCATTAACGGCAAATGACGGTGGGGTACATTGATAAAAATTAATACATAAGAAAGGTACATTGACAAAATTAAAATATAAGGGGTTATCTGCTGAGCCTCTCATATTTCAGGGGGTTTTCTGCAATTTATCCTAATTTTTTGAACTTGAAAAAACCATACCCCAGCCCAAAAAAATAAAAATTACAAAAAAATCTTTAAAAAACCATAAGATTTCAACATCATCATAGCCTCAAGTGCAGACATGATTTTTGATAGGCATAACAATTCAAGAGCGAGCTAGTCGAGATACCACTGGGGCACAAGGGCTAGTGATGCAACCACTACTCTCTTGTATAAAACATTCTAATAATTTGTTTCACATCAAAGAAATTAGATCATAAATTGAATGGTTGAAATCATCAAAATCTTTTTTCTTTTTTTTTTTTTTTTTGGTGCACTTGACATCCCAAATTAACGAATGTCGTATATCAGTCTACCTTTATTAGATTTTTTTTTTTTTAAAGAATCTTTTTCTTTAGAGTAAGATTGTGAAATACCAGCCAGTTGATAATTCTGGCAAATTACCCGCTAAACCTAGCAAAATTCATATATTTATGGAGAGGCACAATTTAACGGAGCCAAACGTTCATAACGAACATAATTTCTAAAATGACCAAATTACCCTTTTGAGCACCACTTACAACCCTGAGATCAAACCCAAACCGTTCTTCTTCGTAAAAACCAAATTTCAAACTTATTGTGTTCGATCATTGATGTCCAGCCAATTTCACTTGCATTCTACACAAATCTTTGATTCTGTCACTCACTTCTTACACCATTGTTCTCAAACTAAGAATATCAGAGCCATAAAAAAGTTTCATGCTCATCTGCTTAGAACTGGGTTGCTCTTCATATCCCCAAACCTTCACACCAGACTCATCTACACTTACACCACATGCCTTCACAGAAACAACACTCAAACCTTTACCAACTTCTTCAATTGCATGAACCCCACTAACCCATTACCATTCAATGTACTAATATCCGATTTTTGTAGAAATGGATTCCCTTTTCTCGCACTCAGAACCTTCTCTTTCATGCACCTCAATGGAATGCCATTGGATACATATGCTTTGTGCAGCTCTTTAATAGCTTCGTCTTCTGTTAAATCTGTCGATTTTGGTAAACAGTTGCATGCCTATGTGGTGAAATCGGGTTGGTTGTCCAGCGTTTTTGTGGGTAGTGCTCTGATTGATTTGTATGCAAAATCATCACTTATTAAGGATGCAGCGGTGATGTTTGATGAAATTCCAGTGAAGAACACTGTGTGTGTAAATGCGCTTTTGTCGGGTTATGGTGAGACTAAGATGTGGGTTAAGGGACTTGAACTGGTTCGGAAGATGCCTGTGTTGAACTTGAGTTATGATCACTTCACACTGTCAGCTACATTACGTGCATGTGCTGGGCTATCTGCAATTGAATTGGGTAGGCAGGTGCATGCTATTCTAATTCGTATAATGTATGATTTGCAAAATGATGTGTTTCTGCAGAGTTCACTGATTGAAATGTATGGCAAGTGTGGCCTAGTGGGGAAGGCTTGGCAAGTCTTCAATTTGGAAGGATTTGAATGGGCCGGAGAGAGTAGGAGGGATGTTGTTTTGTGGACTTCAATGCTGGGTGCATATGGTAGAAATGGGCATTCTAAAGAAGTGATTAGATTATATAAAGAGATGTTGATGGAAGGGATCATACCAGATGAGGTAGCATTCGTGACAGTCATATCAGCTTGTGCTCACACTGGCCAAGCAAAACTTGGGATTGAGTATTTTGAATCTATGGCTTGTGACTTCGGGTTGGACCCTGGCCCAGAGCACTACAGTTGTCTGGTTGATTTGCTTTGTAGGGCTGGTGAGTTGGATGAGGCATGGAAGTTGGTGAATGAGATGCTCCTCAAAGGGCATGGCAATTGCAGTGTTTCCATGTGGGGGGCTTTGCTTAGTGCTTGCATAGATCGTGGGAATATTGATTTGGGTAAGTTTGCTGCTCAAAGGGCACTTGAATTGGATCCTCAGAATGTTGGGATATATGTTTTATTATCAAATTTGTATGCTAGGTTTGGTATGTGGGATGAGATAGGGCAGTTGAGGGAGTTGATGAAAGGAAGAGGGTTGGAGAAAGATGTTGGATGTAGTTGGATAGAGGTTGCAAGTTAAATTTGTGGGAAAACAGCTTTGAGAGAGGCAATCATTTGATTTTATATTCTTTGTTTGACTTTACGGATGGGCATTGCTTGTCTTAAGATTCCCAAAGGAAAATATACATAAGGTGATGATTTCAGAGTTTCACTCTGTTGCAGAAGGTTCTAGAATCTTCAAAGATACAGACTTTCCCATCTCTTTGAGAGACTTTAAATTATTGCTTTTCCCATTGACCTTTAGATCTCTGTCTTGAGTGTTAACTTGCAGTGGTATGATAGCAACTAAATATAGCTAAAATGGAAGGGGCAGGAGGGGAAAAGGTAAAGGGCTTCAGGTTTACTAGTATGAGACTAAGAGTTTACATCATTGTGTGGCACTGTTGTTGTGACGCCTTTTGCCCTGAGCCAAGAAATGTTCAAGTACATGGAGCATGAAACTAGAACTTGATGCTAAGTTCTTCGAAATGCACTCAATTCTCTTCTTATAGCTGCTAAAAACATAAGAATGATGATCTATAAGACATCTTCGAGGTCATTCAGTGGTGGGGATTAGGTAGACTAATATCCTTGGAGGCAGCTGAATCTACTCTTTGGTGCTGATTGGGACAAAACCGCATTGTCATTGTCAGTTATTACAGAAGTGGTGGAACTAGTAAGGTTTCAACCATTCAAACTATGCTCCATAAATAGATCGTGCAGGTAATTAGTTAGAAAGCTGGTGGGTTTCCCAATTGAAGAAACAAGGACATTGATCAAGTTCATCCAGGGAATTCTGGTTGTGTCTCTGCTACAAAATGGTCGGTTGGATGATGATTCAGCCTTTCTTTGCCATGTTTTGGGTTTCTACATATGGGAGAGTATATTTTGTTTTGCCCCGTTATCTATCTCCTACATTATTACCTTCTTCATTGTCGATGAAAGAAATGGATCTGGCTTTGTTACTTAAAAAGATAAAACAATTCCCCTTGATGACTGCGATTTTGCGATTGTTCAATCAATTTCTGGCTCCGTGTCGAGGATTCTTAACGATCTTTAGATTTCCTAGTTAGAAGCTCTCTAATATTCTCGGAAAGGTGACACTTTAATTTTTAGGGGGCTTTGGCCACAAGTCCAAATTTTAGGACTTATGTGGGCATTAATCCCTTAAAAATTCTTGTGCAGCCCTTGGTTCACTAAGCAATCCTTAGGACCAATATACCCTCCTATGTACTATATTCACCCTCTCAGTAAAAATATCGTTCCCTTTCTTTCTCGCTCTCCCTCTCCCTTTCTCTCTCCCTAGCCTCTTCCTCTCTCTCTCTCTTTCTGTCTACAAGTTTTTTCTTTTTTCACTCCATCAAAACTTGTAATGCCAAAAACTATGGTAGCCGACGATGTAGCTGCTCACCCAAGAAACCCTCATTTTTTTACTGTGTGAAGTTGATTAGATCTGAAAATTTGCTATTCAAGAGATTGAGACATCTGGATCCAAAGTCATCACTCAAATTTTTTTTTTCAACAAAAGAAGTGGTCTGCAAAGAAGAAACCTCCATTTTTCCTGACGAAGGAGGTGCTCAATCTTCAAGTCTAATGTGTCGTCATTATTAAGCGCTCCAAATTTGAACCAAATTTTTGAACACCTAAATCTTGAGGAACATGATTTGAGCACGTAATGACAATTTCCGAAAACATTGATAGCCGTTGAGGGTTAAGACAAGATGGAGAACTGTTGATCTTTCTACTTTGGAGGTATTTGCTGACCAAGACCATGAAGCTTATACATTCAATATCCTATAAACTATCCATCCCAACCTGTTAGCAACTTGAGGGGATGGTGTTATCTTTACTGTGGAGCTAGAAGATGTAGAAACTGATTATGGTAGATTCTTAAGTATCAAAAAATTGCTCTACTTCTATAACTTTTACAATTTTTAATAGAACTAACATCAAGCTATAAACCCACATCAAACCATTTTAATAAGTTAAATTTAGTTACAAACTGTTTTACTAAGTTAAGTTTAATCACAAATACTCAAATTCATCTATTTTCATAAGAAATTTTAGTCCTATTATACAAAATATTGAAAATTTAATCACAAAATATTACATGTAACTGTTTCACAAATTTCACTTAAAGAAATTAAATTTAGTCTCAATCCCTTAAATTTAACACTTTAATGAGTTGAATTTAGTCACAAACACTTGGATTAAATTGTTTTTATGGAATATTATAGTTAGATTATATAAATATTTAAGATATAATCGTATTTTTTTAAAATGGATACATGTAACTGTTTAACAAAATTTACTTCAAATAGTTAAAATTAATCATAATCACTTAAATTTAATTGTTTTAATAAATTAAATTTAGATACAAACACTTATATTTAATAGTTTTCATAGAATATTAAAGTTAGATTATACAAATGTTCAAAAATCTAATTTTTTTTTATAAACAGTTGAATGAAATTGTGTTTTTTGTAGTCAGTCAATGTAACTATTTTATTTTTATTTTTATTTAATTTGCATAATTTCATATTCATCATGGATCTTATTTTAAAAGTCTCGGCGAATAAATTCTAAAATTATAAATTTTATCGAAAACCGATGAATAAATTGAAAGTTATGCTATTTTAAAGTTTGAAAACAAAAATTAACAACTTAAAGATATATTTAACTTTATACACTTAAGACTTAGATAAATACACAAATGTTTTACTTAAAAGTTTTTTCCATGTACTTTTATGCTTCCATAAGTTCCATAAAGTGGACTTTTTCCTAATTTTTATCAGTTTTTCAAAGATTAACCGGCTCTCAAAGAGTAATATAATGGCAAAAATTGTTGATTTAGCTCCAAATGTTCATTGATTTGTTGGCGATTCCTCTTCCACCTAGCAACAGAATTTCATATCTGGCGAGATTTCAACAATGTGCGCAGGCCATCTGGTAAGAATATGCCCTCTTACAGGGTCAAACAAGGCAGCACCTTGGCCAATTCATCATATGTTTTTCTTTATAGAGTGCCATGAACATCATCAGGTCATCGAGTTTTCGTAATTCCATAATTGGGTCCCTTTTTCCACTTTCTTATATCATGGTGTTTGAAATTGGAATTGGAATATTTTTACTCATTGGTCTTTTTGGTTCCCACCGATGCATGACAAGCCAGGTACACTTTATTCCCAAATTTGACGCATGAACCTTCAAACTGTACGGTTGCTCTTTTTTCTTTTTTCTTTTTTTTTTTTCTTTTTTGGTCTTTGACCCAGTATTCCCAAAATTGACAACCAAAGAACTAATCACTGTCGCGATGGGTGAGTAACAGTAAATCACTAGCTCAAGGGTTTTTTCCAAAGTGTTGGGTTTCAAACTTGAGATCTTTGGCCTCGAACTCGAGACAGCTACTTTAGGGCCAAATGCCCAACCACTAGACCAACCCACTAGATTACAGTTGGTCCTCTTTGACAGCATACGCAAGAGTCCTCTTCTTTGTCATCACCCTCATTTTTGAAAGCATACCATGTTAGCAGGGGTATAAATGAAAATAATCTGGATAGCTCAGCCATGGTTAGAATACCAAAACGTAGGGGATAAACGAAATCGCAGGGACATCCAATACAAACCACCTACAGATTATGTCATTAACTGTAATTTTAACGGCAAAATAAATAGCTAGGATTCAATCAAATGCGGTTAATCAGCCTCCCAAATTGCAATTCAACACACATCAAACAGAGGACTTTCCAGTCATTCCACTTGTGAAGTAAATGAGTATTTAACCCTACGAAATATGACATGGCTCTAAGTGATTGGTGGATGACAAAGGAGATGTAGGCCTCATCGTAGGTAATCCCTCTTCTGGATACATCTTCTTCAGCCTCAAAAAGAAAACCCTAATTAGGGCTTCAAAAACCAGAGTCTGCAATTCAGCAGAGAAGAACCCTAATCTCTTCGATATCTCATCAGAACTACTTAAGATGCCTAACAATTCATCTGCGAAAAAGCACGCTCCAGATCAGCCGGAAATAGGCGGACCCACTCCAAAATCACAACGCACCAAAATGGGAAAACCTGAAGACAATGAGAAGAAGGTAACGTTTCTTCTTTCCAATTCCAATTTGAACAATTACCCATTATTCATGTCACCAAAATAACACTACCCATTAGCTCAAATCAGTTATTTTGAATCCCAACGTTACTATTTTTTTATTTTTTTTATTTACTTTTATTATAGCAAAAGCAATGATTTTCTGATTTTCTGATTTTCTGTTGTAATATTGTTAATGGGTTTTCTGTAGAGTTTGAGTAAGAGGCTCAAAGATGTTGAAATCAGTGTTCCCATGGTGTACGGTAGCATCGCATTCTGGCTCGGTAAGAAGGCAAGTGAGTAAGTATTGTTATGTCTATGGCTTCTGGTATTGCCCTTTAGGTGTTTGAATGAATTAATGCCCATTTTAATTTTGTATTTCTTTACTAGGTATCAGTCCCATAAGTGGACTGTTTATGTTCGCGGGGCAACAAATGAGGATCTGAGTGTGGTGGTAAAGCGCGCTGTGTTTCAATTGCATTCAAGTTTCAATAGCCCTACAAGGGTTTTGGAGTCGCCGCCGTTTGAGGTATCGGAATCCGGGTGGGGTGAATTTGAAATTGCCATCACCCTTTATTTCCACAATGACGTTTGTGACAAGCCGTTGAACTTGTGAGTTGCTTTGCGTGTTATGTGGTTCTGATTTATCAAAGAATTGTTTCATTGAACTATGAAATTTGGGCCAGTCAATTTTGGTGCTGGACATTGTCTAGCATTCTTGGAGTAAAAAGTGAGGTTCAACAGTAAGCTTAAAATGTTTAGTTTGATACTTGGTTTGAATTTTACATTGCAAACAAAATCACACTCTTATTAGGCTGGCCCATAATGTGAATTTTTGAAGCAATTAAGCTCTTAACTCTACATTTTCACAACTTTCAAACTAATTACAGATATCACCATCTAAAGTTGTACCCAGAGGATGAATCTGGTCCCATGTCAACTAAGAAACCTGTTGTTATGGAATCCTACGATGAAGTTGTTTTCTCTGAGCCGTCAGAGGGTTTCCTTGCTCGTGTGCAGAATCACCCAGCCGTAACTGTGCCCAGACTACCTGCTGGTTTCACTTTACCTCCTCCTGGTGTGTCTCCTAGCTGTGTTGCTTATAAGTTTTGCTCCTTACTATGCTTTGGATGAATAAATATGCCTTTCGGTTGTTTTTAGTACCTGTTGAGGATGTTAGTAGAAAGAAGAGAGGTGATACTAAGGATCATTCCCTTAGCCAGTGGTTCTTGAATTTCTCAGAGGCAGATGAGCTCTTACAACTTGCAGCAGCTCGTCAGCAGGTGAGCATGAGTAGATATCTTTTACACTACTCTGTCTGAATGACAACATATACATTTTTTTTTTGCATCTTTGGCATCTCTATATAAAGAACAAATGTGATGTTCAAAACTGAACCAACTGTCATGGTATTAAGCTAACGGGCCAGATGAAATTTTGAGAGAGGGTGATAAGCAAAGATTAGGGTTGAAATTACGCTGTCATAAAATCCATTTAGTTTCATACCAAACAGATCAACTATGGAAGTTATTTTCTTACTTCAGCGATTGATGGAAAAGTACGAAGAGAAGAAGACAGACTTTCATATGGTGGTTATTGACTTAGAAAAAAGGCATATATTGATATTAGAAAGAAAATGAGTATTTATAGAGTCCAACAACATCACCAGAGTATTTATAATGATATCGAAATGAAGGACATTTATGATGGAGGCATAACCAACGTTAAAATGACAAGAGAGATGAGTGAATTTCAAATCACAATAGGCTTACATCAAAGATTGGCATTGAGTCTTTATCATTTTTCTTTAGTTGTGGATGAACTAACTAGTCATGTTTAATAAGATGTTCTGTGGTGCATGTTGTTTCATAGCAAGGGGCACCTTATCTCAACTTTCAGAACAGGAACAGGGAACTTATTCATGAAATCAACCTATGGTATTAATTACTGAAACTGGAATGGGGTCAATTCTAAGTTAGAATTATGGAGAGACACCCTATAAGTGGAGAAGTGCGTTAACAATAGAATACTCAAGTAAAAGGGAAAATCTTACAAGACATCTAAAACGCAAACTATAGGCCTATAGCTAGATAATGAGTCATGGCCTTAGCTATAAAGTTCTGGTTGGATTTGAGTCTTATTCCAGTGTTGATGCTGTTTGGACTTGGGACTGGAAGTCTGCACAGTGTTGCCATGTGATCACTTTGGCAGCTGTAGTGATGTGAGCAGACAGTTAAATCTCCTGTAAATTATATATCCATATTGATTTTCTTTCTTTATGATATACCAACCTAACATGGAATCTCAAGCACTCTCTTTGTTTCATTGTGTGCAAGAAATAGTGTTTTTTTTTAATGAAGATGAGAAACAGTTGAACACACAAGATGAATTTATCATAAGACTTGGTTTGGTGAAAGGATTGTATAGTTTTATGGATGCTGAAGTATGATATTCGTGCAGTATTAGATGAACTTAGAATATTGTGAACCATTGAACATATTTTGATTGGATCCCCATTTTTTGATTGAACATATTTTTTGATGTTTGCACAAACCAACTGAATTTGATCTTTCCTCTTTCTTCTTGATAGAAGAAGCCCTCAAAGAAAAATTTTAAGAAAAGAAAAGCTGTGTTCATCATGGAGTTGTTCTCTTGTTTACTTGCATGACTTAATAGAGAACTGTTTCAGTTTTTTACAGAAGAAAGTTGAATGAACCAAATTTTTTGACAGTTTGGTTTTGATGCTTTAGGTGCAAGCTCATATTGCTAAGCTGAAACGACAGATAAGTCTGATAGATGGGCAGAATCAACAGCTGAAACCTACCTCAGACCAGTGAATGTACATTGTTCACGAATTTTTTGTGATTTGTACTTCGAAATTGTTTCGTGGCAGATACACGACAGCATAAGGATGTGACGATGATATATATTTTACTCAGCTCTGGAGAGTTTCGTCCCCACCTGCCCTATTTATTTTATTTTTTTAAATGTGATTTTGTTCTCCTTGAGAGCTGAATGACATTTTTTAACTCATTGTATCAAAGACAGAAGGACAAAGGAATTTGTATCACATTTTTAATAAAAGGTTACAAATTGAATTTACTTAATCTTATGAAAAATCTGCTACTGACTTGATATAATTTTTATCTTTTATTGTTTATTTCCTATTCAATTATCCTTCAATAATGTAGAACCCATATGCATGCTCTGTTTTATGAGTACTTGGATGATTGCAGCAAGGAGGACTAGAAGGTGTCCCTTGGTATTCTTTCCGAGCTAGGTACTTTCTTTGCGGATTTCACTCTACACATCAAGTGAGATTTGATCTAGGTGCTAAACGTCATAGATATAGGCACTTTGTTTCCTTCCGAGCTAGATACCTTTTTTTTTTTGGGGGTGGGGTTTTTTTTTGGGGAAGGTAAAATGGTTTGTAATTAATCTTAAATGCGGCCAATATGTGATGTGTTCTACAAGAGAAATTAAAGTGGCCTTGATGGCCCTTTTTTGTCTTATTTGGGTTTCTTCCTCTGAATTCACCCCACAAGTATTACTTCCGGTTCCGGATATGCAGGAGGTAACCCCTTGCCACTTGCCAGACATCGTCATATGTTTTATAAAATCAATCAAAGTTGGACCTCCTCGAGATTGCTTTCTTTCTTTCTTTTTTTTTTCTTTCTTTCTTTTTTTTTTTTTTTTTTTTTTTTTTTTTTTTTTTTTTTTTTTTTTTTTTTTTTTTTCTCTTACTCATTTGGCTACGAGTTAGGACTAGAGGCCACAATGTACTATCGTGGTACTACCGGTATACTACTGACGTGATGATAACCTAGCTAAACAAACAAAGAAAAGTATTGCTCTTCCCAATTATTTTCCCAGCAGAACAGCACTCCAATGGCTTCACAGCAGAGGAGACAACAGTTGGGGCCGAGAGTTTTGGAAGAGACAACATTTAAAGAGAGGGAAGAGATTTCCTCCACCAGCTTTGTCCTACCTCCACACTGCTGATGCAGCCACCCAAGACACAAAACTGCACCTCAGCCACCAATCTTGAATCTGTTTTCTTCACAGGATCTTATTTGCAATAAGACGATATGCCAAATTGCTAAATTATCTGGTTTATGCCAATTTCTCCATGAAAGAACTTGTCCCCAGGAATTTGCTCCTAACGGTAAAATCATCTCCTTCAAATAAAAATATATTATGATCTCAGAATACGTGGAACTGCTCAACATTGTACACCCGAGATTCCTTTGTTTGGTTTATAATTGACTAACAAGGTGAGCCAAGAAAATGATTAATAACCAAATTATTTTTTCCATCTCTAAAGTGACAAAAGAGGAGAAAGTCCCTGTGATGAGAAAAGGAATCAAAATTGAACTATAGTTTTCGTTCAAAAATCCCTCTATACAATAGTTGTTAGATTAGTGTGGAACCAGCTTGCTCATATGCTCTGGTCAACCAAACTACTATCTTCTCTGTACTCCGGGTTATCTTTCAAGATGACAAAGCCTTCAAGTATGGGAGAAAGTGGAATGTACCTGCACAAAAAGTGACTCTTAGTGTGCAACAAAAGGCAAAATGTCAACAGCAATTTTGACGGGCCAATTTTAGTACTTCTCAGTAGCAAGCTCTGCTCTAGCCAGCGGCTAGAAGAACTGGAGTTGTGTGGGTCAGAAAACCAGTGATGGTCTTGGGATGGCCAGCCCGCCCAGCCAACAACATCAACAGCTTGGCAAACTCAAACAGGTATGGGCAGCAGTTTCAGATTCTCATCCACAGTCATCAACATTCTTGGCTGTAACATCAGGGAAAAAAAAATCACAAATTAACTACCCCTCGGAAAAAATGTAACATATTGAATAAAGAAACAAGGTGTTGAAACTGAGGGTAAGCCTGCATTGCAAGAATGAGGAAGTAGAGAACGTAATGATATTTCCCCAAGATGATGGCTTTCATGTCAAGACATGCATGCAGCAAGGTTATTATTCCAGCAAGTGCCGTCCTGGAGGAAAAAAGGGGAAAAAGAAACCACTCATATCACCCCCAACCCCACACCCAATAATGATGATAAGAAGAAAAAGAAAATAAGAAAGCCACTCATATCCAACTGCCTTCGCATTTTAACCAATCATACACCTAAGATTAGAAGGCAATCTTGGTTCAAACTTTTCTTTGGAAGAGAAACACTTACGGTGAGAGTAAGAAGTGCTCAGAATGATATGGATTAAGAGTCAATAAGCCCTTTCCCAAGTGTACAAGAACTTGAGCAATTCACACATGCACAGGCGGCAAAAGCACAACAATAAATCTCTACCAAGTACCCCATGGGTGTGAAAGACTAAAAACAGAATTCATGAGAAGCATTACAAAAAACAGAAGGCTGGCATCTCCATGGTAATAGCTTGAAAGATTGCGAAGCATGCCAGCTCTTTGAGCGTTATTGGTTCCAGCACCTATCAACCCTAAGGACATGATGGCGGCCTATACAATTCCAAAAAATATTTTGGCCTTTAGGCTACAAGTGATTAAATAAATATAAGAATAAATGTAAAGCTACCTCTATTCACATTGCCATTGACCTGGACAGAACACCCAATCAACAACTGGTGAGAAAGCGTACTCAATGTAAACAAGACATCAATAGGCTACAAAAGTCTCACTTCAGTCTCAGCAGCAACTTGTTCCAACTCAATATAAGGTCACCAACAAAGGAAATCTAACTTAAAACAAGAGTAAAATGTCGGAAACTGATTCAGAAAGTTCATGTGCACAATTCCACCCGCCCACCCCCCTCCCCCAATTTCCTCAATTTATGGATGTTTAGATTGCAAACAGCCACATTGTTGGGAATGAGGTCAGTGATGTAGAACAAGGTGGTTTTGGGTTTTTGTTTCTTGTTTTTTTGTTTTTTTGTTTTTTTTGTTTTTTTAAAAATGATGAGGAAACCCCTTGGAAAAACCCTGAACCACATAAATTTCATCACTAAATTGTGTTCAACTCACCGATTAATCTCATACCCAGCATTAGATGCATTGCACCAGACCTCATTTAAATAAGAGTGCTCAATCCAACAAAAAGGGCAGGCTATTCGAATCACTTCAATGTTAAACTTCATTTCTTCTTTTAATATTATACAGTGCAACCTCAGCAGTATACCACAATCCAATCCACTCAACTCTGGGGTGCACAGATGGATTAGTATCACAGTATTGATTACCTTTGGATTTGATATGCAGAGGAGACCAAGGGCTAAAGGAACTGCCCAACAGATATTGTGCGCTCCATACTGTAAAAGATGCTCTAACGAGCGAATTGGCATATCAATACCCAATTCCTCAGCCATGTCTACCATAGCAATTCCAAGGACAGCTGGTCCCTGGTGGGTTTCACCCTTCTCAAGATTTTGCACACAATGACCAGCAGGTTTTGAACCCGCGTGAAAACAAAACGTTGGTCACTTCATGTATGTAACAAGAATCTCCAGCACATTCAACTGGCTTTAAAAATTAAAAATGAGAAGATAACTTGAGTGCGTTCCCCGTCCCAGTATAGGCACAAGAAAGCAGGGTCACATCGCAATATTATCTAAATTTTTTCATTAAATGTCTCCGAAACTGTTGCTGTGGCCTCCACACTTTCCTGTTAGACACCAAAGAGGGATTCAACTACAATCAGGATGATTAGGACTGCAAAGTTCCAAATTTGCAAATTGTATGCTCAAAAAGTAAAACTAAGGGTCTCTTCTGGATTAACTCGAAACAAAAACACTAATGAATCCCATAAAAGCGCCTCCAGGTTGTTATTTTTAATCACCTGCTTCCCAAGGTACAGAAGACCAAGGCCAACAGGCAAAAGCCAAGTCAGGGGCTCCCCCAATTCTGACTCACTCACTTCGGTCCATTAATGCAATTATAATTGACTCGGCAACCTCTTCGTTGCATGAACCCACATATATCAAACCCAATGAGATTGCATTGAATGCAATCACATCAAGGGGTGCTTTCACATCTCCAAGTATAGGAGACAATTTCCTACGTACCTGAAAAAAGTGATAATAAGTCAGCTTTAACCAGAACAAAACGAATCATTTAAAGAAAATAATACTATCAGCCCAAACTCAAACAATTTATTCACTTCAATAGACATTTACTAACCAAAATTAGAAATATTTGATGGACAACATTACAGTGACAAGTATAGATAAAGGCAATTGTTTCAGGTTGGATGGATATAATAATTCCACTGATATAATTGCTTTGACCAACCAAGTTTATTGGAAGAAAATAGCTAAGAACTTCACTTGCTCATTCTGTGCACCAGCATGTGCAAGTCCCAGACCTAATATTGCACCAATTCGGATAGATGAGTGTTCTTTATCTACATAATCAGCTAGAAGGGCCAATGCCTGAAAAAAGAGATATCATAAGAGCACAAGATAAATTCATAAGAGTCATATAGATGTTCTTTCATCTACAGAAAGTATTAAGGAAACTCACAGGATCACAATCACTCTTGCTAAGTAACCCAGTTTCCATCAACATTGCGAATGGGCCCACCTCCCCCAGATGGGCCTAATGATAAAGGCCGAAAACAATGAACCATGGCTGGCATTCAAAAGCATGAAGATTGAAGAACGACTGGAATTGTGATGATTGACCCGACAATTCTGGAGTCCAGATTAGTAATAGAAAAATGCTTTTGAACCTGTAAATCTGTAATGCCTTCTTGTAAATAAAAAAAAACCCTCCATAAAACCTTCTTACATTAGGGTTAGGGCCCATATGATCAAGTGCATCACATTTTAGGGAGACTTTGATTGGGGGACCAAATTTGGAATGACAAATCTCTAATAGAGGGGTCACCCCTCTATTAAAAATGAGACGAATAATGTTACATTACTCCTTTTTTTTCTTTTTCTTTTTTCCCAATTGACATGACAATTAAGTTAATCATCCAAAAATTTTATTCAAAAGTGGCCTATTGTGACAACAAGCATGCTAAAGAGAAAAACTTCCATGCAGCTATGACACAGCCACGTGGTATAACGGGTCAATGAAGAGCAAACAAAGTGAGATTGTCAGAGTACTTTTTGATCTCACAATCCCACTTATCTTGATCCTTATTTGCTTAAGACACCACATAGCCCATGTCACAGTTGTATGAAAGTTCTTCTCCTAAATAAATTAAGCTGTCGCAAATAACTACAATTTATTGACAAACAGCTCGGACTTAGCCCCCGCATAAGAGTTGTTCTAGATTGTTTATGAAAGTAAACGATCCAAGCATGATTATTAAATGAGTCACGCCTAAGCAAGGCTGAGCTAAGCTAAACTTTTTGGCATAGTTGAGGACTCGAGGTGCGTTTTCTATCATCTTTAAAAATATCAAAACAAAACAAATGATGGGCTGCAACTCTGTAAGCTCCAAAGGAAAAGCAAGATTGCGATCCACAGGAATAATCCTAGAGATGGATGTCGAGAAAAGAAATCTCTAAATATGGTGGCGCCTTTTGAATGTTGGGCCAAGAAGCAGGGGCACCCGCTTCTGGGCCTGAAGATCTGCGTTCGATGGGAACGGCTATTGCAACCCCCCATTCCTATAAGCCCACCCCTCATCCTTTAGGTTTTTAAGGTTTTATACAAAATATAAAATGTTTTTATGAAAACCGGCTGTGGTGTTCACTAAAAAACATCATTTTGAACAACTTTGCAGAAGAAATTTTTTTCAAAATCTATCGTTTAAATATACTTTTTAATCATTTATAGCCTTTATTTCATTTTTTGCCAAAAAGTCTACCTAAACGATAAATTTTGGAAAAACTTTTTTCTGCAAAGTTGTTCAAAATGATGTTTTCTAGTGGATGTCACTGCCGGTTTTCATAAAAACTTTTTATATTTTGCATAAAACCTTAAAAACCTAAAGGATGGGGGGTGGGCTTATAGGAATGGGGGGTTGCAATAGCCGTTCCCTTCGTAGATATACCCATGGGTTTCAATATGGTGGTACTTTCTAATACAGTTTTGAAATTATCTAAAAAGAATGAAATTAAAATAAGAGTTGTGTTATTCATCTTTAATTTTTATTTTTATTTTATTTATTTTCCCAAGTACATGAGTTTTTTTTTTTATAAATACTTAACTTAAGATGGATGCTATGTTACTAACCACATCATTAAGAAAAAAAATCTAAAGATAAAATTTAGGAATCAAAGTATATAGTGTTTTCCTTAAAATATAGGGACAGTTTAAAAGACTTTTTCATGGGTAGCTAGCCTGCGAGATGAGGCTTTGCTTACCCCAAAATTTAGTTGTCCATCTTATGTGAAAATGTAACCAAAGATGATTAAGTAACTCATGATGAACCGATGAAGATGCCATTCAGATCGGATGGTAAAACGTTAAGACATTGTTTATATTGCACACTTAGGTTTGAATTCCATAGGGGTACCCATTACATAAATTTCTTGTCGAGTGATGCAACAAAAAATAGGGACATAGGGCTACCCTAAAATAAGATTATTTACAAAATAAGTGAAAAACAAAGCGATTCAACAAAGAAGACATTTTAAATGAAAAACTAAAGTTTCAATGGGATTGAAAAAGCTAGCTTGAAATAGTGTCAGAAAATTAAAGTGATAGGGTGGCAGAGGCAAAAACAAATGGAAAAAATTTGTTCAGAACTTTAAACAGAATGTGGGAAAATGGAGATCATTAATTGAAAACTGTGATATTGAAACTTGAAATCAATCCTAAAGAGAAGCTATAAGGCTAGCATGAAGATCATTTTGATAATCTTCCTCTGTGGTATAGCTGATGGGGTGTGCATTGTTTTTCAATATTCTCACTCCCCATAACATGATAACAAACAACACATCAGTCGCCGGTCGACCTCACAACAAGCTTTCCCCTATGAATTATGCAATGGGGGCCCTTCTCAGGTTTTTCCATCTGTCCTTTCCATGCTCCAAGTATGGATGGTAAACAGGAATGCATGGGGTCTTCATATCTCTGGCTTTGAGATGGGTCCTGCATCTGCTGTCATGGTCATTTCAATATAATGCCATTGGCACACTCATCTTGGTTTGGCATGTCCCTATCCTTAAATCTCAGAAATCCTCTTATTGTTGTTTCAATGGGTCCATGTAGATATAATCTTCTCTTTTTCCCAATTGCTTAATTTCAATTTCTATCTAGGCTTCTAATACTCAAAAGCTCCTTTCCGATCATCAATGTTTCTTCAATTGTGGAGTTAGTTTTTAAAACCCTGTAGAACAACCCATTTATCTTATGAACTGCTCCACATTCTGGGGATTTTTTTTTTTTTTTAAAATATTTTTTAAACCATTTGCCTTACAAGCCAGCCTGATGGGCATTATCAGGGGTGGGGCTAGAAATTTTTATTTGGAGATAGAGTTAAGGCGGTTAAATAAGTTTTATGTTTATGGAAGGCCTAGATAAAAATGTGCATTTTAGTTTCCATGGGTGCATATTTGAAGATATTCCATTGACAATTTTCCTCACAAACCCACATGGGATTGAGCAGTTTTGCACATTTACATCCAGACGATATCACCCCACCAATAATTTTTCATTCGCTTTCTGCGGCTCTCTCCATGTATTTTTAGAACATGTAGACGGTTCGAAAATTAATGTAATACCATTTTTCATAAATATTTTTTAGGGTAATGTTGTGGACTCATTCCTCACCAAATTCCCAGCAAGAGGCACTACAAGGGACAAAAGGTAAGTCATGAAAAAGAAATTACAAAATTCAGGCCTCAGGGGCTCATAAAATATTCTAAGTGGGCAGTTTTACAGTTGGGGAGAGAATATGCATAGGCGTTTTCAAGTGGTTGGGATGATCTCAGAGGGCCTTACTATGTTGTCTTTTACAGGAGGATTTAGGGGGCAAGAGTAACATGGCCTTCATGTGCCTTACCAAGGACAGTGTCACCATCAACGTAAAAGGAAAATACCTTTGTACTATACGGGTCACCGCATTTAGGTGAGAATGGTGGGCCAATCTCTCTCTCTCTCTCTCTCTCCCACCCAATCTCATTCACAGAACATGGGACTATGGGGGAGCTTCTTTCAAAGACGGCGACCTTGGGCCAATTTATTTCTTTGTTTTTTGTTATGAGATTCAGTTGAAAGTCCATTTCCTTTGTCATCCTCAAAATTCTACTCATCGTTACCTTCTCACCTTACAGAAATTGGTGACCCTCATGTGCACCGCCCTTTCAGTTTTCTACTTAAACTAGTCCGAATCGATTATTAATTATTTTAGGGGCTGTTTGAGGAAAAAAAAAAAACCGATTAACTGTATATATGAGTCTAACTAGGTTTCATTTTATTGTTGTTTGGTAAGTTCATCGCTTCTTGATTTCCCTGACAGACGTTTCACTATCTAATAAAATAAAGTTCAAATAAAATCAATATGGTTCAAATCCCAGTGGGAGTAGGACTAAGAGTAAAGACATCCTATGTTGTCCTTAAAAAAAAAGTAATAATAATAATAAATAGGTTCACCTGGATGAGTTATGGGTTTGGGTCAAAATGTGTTTTCAGATGCTAGTCTTTACACCCAGGAATGCCGCATTCATGTTGGGCCTGCCTGCCTGTGTGCTTGTGGCCTAGCAGCCATGTGTTTACTGCAATAAATCACTTGTGGGGTTTGAGAAAATGAAAAAACGAAAAGAGAAGGACAGAAATGCCGGACATTGCCGTATCAAGCATTTATTCTTAGCTTTTGCAGATCACTTTCTGAGCCTTAGAACATGGAGAAACAAACTTTTTTTCTGAAGTGGAGCCAGGCTCTATAAGAGAAGATATATCAGTGGTGCTCCTTTGAAGAGGACTTTATGTCTGATCTTAGGTCTCCTATATTTTGTGGTGGTGGTGCTTTCGGCAGAAGGACCACATGGGGAAACTGAGAGAGCCCCTTGTTTTAGAGACAATTCCTCCCTCTTTTTCTAGTTATACCAAACACTTCACCCAGTAGAAATGTGGGTTGAAAATTAGTAAAGAAACCTAGTTGACTTTCTGGTTGATAAATTTTATTCAGAAACCATCCAGTTTATCCATTTTTCTCAACCCAACAACATAATTTAATTTTTTAGAAGCAAGAATGGTTGATTCCTTGTAAATTCCAGCAGTTATTAACAATTTTGCAAATATGTTTGCTTTAATCTCAACTTAGTCATATTCAACCAAACAACATTTGGAAAGAGAACACCTTATCTATCTATATTTTGCGGGGGACACATCCACGAGCTTAGCTTGGTTCTTGGTTACCAAATATATATATATATATATATATTTTTTTTGGCAGGGCTTTCATCAGAAGTTTATTTGGGCAGGGGTGTTCTCTCTGTTTTTGGTGTGTTATTCCAACACTTTGATTTTTACTAATAATATTATTCACCCTTTGCTAATGAGGAAGAAGAAGAAGAAAAAAAAGAAAAAAAGAAACATGGAAATTAAATCAAGTTGGGGATTTCATCGTAAACAAGACATCAATCATTCGTCATCACATAATGTCATGTGATGGATGATTTGTATCTAAAAGGTACAAATGCCCATCACTCAATATAATCTCTCAAGATCATCCTCCATGCATAGAAGAAAAGTTCAAAATTTAAACGTAACTTGTATCACTCAATATAATCTCTCAAGATCATCCTCCATGCATAGAAGAATAGTTCAAAATTTAAATATAACTTGTATTCGATACTGTTTAAAAAGTAATTTTATAGTACCAACAATGTTTTTTAGGATATCATACTTATTTATCATTTGAAATGGCTCACTTATTATTTGAAATAGTTCAAAATAGCTCACTTACTATTTAAGTGACCAACTTACCATTTCAAGAGGTCCACTTACCATTTAAAGTGACACTATAGGTATATATGATACCCAATTTTCAACTAAGGTACTATAAAATTGGTCCTATTTAGAACTCTATTTCAGTTATTAAATCCATTTTGGCCTACGAGATCTTTAGAATTTGACTCATCAAAGGGTGGGCACTTTGCTTCCTTGATTTAATCTCAATCATTTATACATTAGACCAGCGAAGTTTAGAAATTTTAATTATACAAAAAAAAATAGAAAAGAAAAGAAAATGAGGTAGAGAAATGAGGAGATGAGGGGCTAGGATAACATGGGCATGAAGTAGGTCATAGAATAAACTAGATTATCCATCCTGAAGTAGGATATAACCATACAAGTGAATATACAAGTACAAACGAGTCCTCGGACTTGAGAATTAAAAAAAAAAAAAAATACAGAGTACAAGGAGGAGTATATGCACACACGAGAAGGTCTCAGCTTTATCTGTTCGTACCTATAGACCAATTAAAGTAAAGAAGTACTGGGGACTGGGGTCAAAACCTGGAAAGCCAATAAAGGGTAACACCTGCAAAGCTAGCAGAAGATATGCACATGGCTTTCTGCAATTTTTATGGTGCACTGTGAGAAAATGCATGTTGTTTTTATCTGTCTCATGAGAAAAACTTCTATGTAGCTGTGATATGATCAAATGATGTTACAAACCAACGGAATACAAGTAAAATGAGATTATTAATATATTTTTTAACTATATAATTTTATTTTATCTGATTCTTATTAACTTGTGATACCATCTAATCATATCACAGTTATATGAAAGACTCACTCTTATCTCTCAGGCTAAGAATAATAAGAGCAAGATTCAGAAAATACCAATTTTTTCAACACGGTACTCTCCAGTACAGTTTTATTGTTTGTCCGTGATTTCTGAGAGAGAGAGAGAGAGAGAGAGAGAGAGAGAGTGATTATTTTAGAAAAATAAAATGAAAATATAGGGAAGAGATCAAGATTTTTCAGGGGTGCTAGCTCCTGTATCTCAGGTTAAGAATCACAAGAGCAACAATCAGAGAGACAGAGAGCGTGATTATTTAAAAAAAAATAAAATGAAAATATAGGGAAGAGATCAAGATTTTTCATGGGTGCTAGCTCCTGTCTCTCAGGTTGAGAATCACAAGAGCAACAATCAGAAAATACCAATTTTTTCAACACGGTACTCTCCAGTACAGTTATATTGTTTGTCCGTGACTTCAGAGAGAGAAAGAGAGAGAGAGAGAGAGAGAGCGTGATTATTTTAGAAAAATAAAATGAAAATATAGGGAAGAGATCAAGATTTTTCATGGGTGCTAGGGGTGCTTTCCTATTTTACACACAAAATAATGTGTAATTCTCCTAAAATAAAATTGGGTTCTATCATATCCAAAAATAATAATCAACTATATTTTTGGTAACTTGATCACATCAGTGGTAATCAGTTGTGTTAACTAGTAATTGGTTACTATAAATGTGATTAAGTTATCATAAAATCTTATTGATTATCTTCTAAGATATTGTATCTTATTTATTTATTTATTTTTTGTAGATGATATAGAATTTTCTTGGTGCTAGGCTGTTAGGAGCAGTCAAGGATTTATTTACCTAAATTTTAGTTGTCCTGTGTGAACTGCAATAAAATTATATATATGTAAGACTGGTAAAGAAGAAGTCAATGAGATCAGATGATAAAATATGTGAAAGAGAGATGCTAATCACAGCCTGCCAGCCTCAGTATGCGAATGTTTCCAACAAAAAATTAGCTTATGAGCCTGTCCATATGTGAATGTTGGCAACTTGCAACAAAAAATTCACATGAGTTGAAAGGCCAATAAATACAAAGGAGATATTTTAAATAAAATAAATTAATATTTCGATCTGATCGGAAAATTTAAGCCTGAAATAGTGTCAGCCAATTTAAAGCGAGATAGGGTGGCAGAGGTAGAACAAATGGGGAAAAAAAATTTGTTCTGAACTTGAAAACAGAATGTTGGAAATGGAAATAAAGTAGCACGCTGAAAACTGTGATGCTGAAAATTCAAATCAAATCTTTAAAGCGAAGTTAAAGGCTAACATGAAGAGGGTTTGCCCTTCAAACTCCAACCAAAACACCCAAAAACACTTTCTTAAAACAAAGCAAACATAAGAAAACTAGGCTCTAAGCAGGTAAACTTCAAATATGAATAGAAGATAAATTGATGGGGGGGAGGAAAAATTTGAGAGAGAGAGAGAGAGAAGGGTGGGGGGGTCCAAGTTGTCATTAGGAGGAAAAACAGAGCATTGAAGAACCAATGGGCTTGGCTCCCACCATGTCCTTACAAACACATACCCCAAAACACCCGTGGTCTGTCCTTTGCCCCCACATTCCACATGACTCTCTTTATCGACCTCTCTCTCTCACTCTCTCTCTCTTTCTCTCTCATCAACCTTCATAAATACCCCCATCACCCCTCAATCCTCACACCACCACCACCACCACCACCTCTACTATTTCCTCTTTTCAACTCTCTTATCTTTTTTTCTCACTCAACAACTTCCCATTTGTTCCTTCCTTCAAAGCACAACTGCCTCTCTCAAACATTTCATCAAATGGCTCTAAAAAAATCAAACAAGCTACCTCAAACCGCAGTTATCAAGCAAATTCTCAAGAGATGCTCAAGCCTAGGAAAAAAAAATGGCTACGACGACGAAGGCCATCCTCTCGACGTACCAAAAGGCCACTTTGCTGTTTACGTTGGAGAAAACAGAAGTAGATATATAGTCCCAATATCATTCTTATCTCATCCTGAGTTCCAATGCCTTCTTCAACGAGCCGAAGAGGAATTCGGGTTCGATCACGACATGGGCCTCACGATTCCTTGCGAAGAAGTTGTTTTTCGATCTCTAACATCAATGCTCAGATGAAATTAAGGAAGCAAGCTAAGGTTTCAACTGTCAAGGGTTTGTTTGGAGAAGATGACCAAGATGAAGTAGTGTTCCTGCATGCATGCTTCTCTTTTTTTTAACATCTTTCTTCATTGTTAACCTTGGATCTTTATTTGTTTTGTTCTTTTATTTTTAAACCTCTTTTTTGGGGTTTTTTTTTTTTTTTAATGTGTAATGACTCTATTCTAACCCAAGACCCATGAAACTTTTTTTGGGTTAGATTTGTATAAAGTTTGAGATTTTCCTCATGGAGGTGTGCTGTTACACCCTGTGAAAGAATTTGATGTCAATGAAAGCAAGGGTGATTTGCCTGTTTCATTTTACCTCTCTCTCGTTTGATTTCTAACTAGCTCAACTTCTCACACTCCAAGTTGGATTTTTTTTTCTTTTTTTTTTTTTTTCTGGGGGTTAATTAATGGAGAGTGGGTAGTATTCAGGGTATTAGTTGGTAAGACCAAAGGCATGGGAGAAAGAAAATCATGGTTTGCCAATAATGGAAAATATAAAATTTCCATAAAATCAAATCAATAACCTTTTCTTTTTCTTTTTTTTTTTGATAAGCAAAAAACTCAAATCAATAACTTAAACTATAGTATAAAACTGTATCTATTGACACCCAAACAGCATTTCTTGTCAGAACTTACGGGGATATAAAGCATGTACGGATAATAGAATACTGCAGCATAAGCTTTTAAAGTTAGGAGTATCTGAAGAAATGACTGTTCCTGTTGTTTTAACTTTTAAACAGAGTGAAACACTTCTTCGTTTCTTTCTTCTTTCCCCACCCCCCCTCTTTTCTTTTTTTTTTTTTTTTGGGGGGTGGGGGGGGGGGGGGGGTGGGTGAGGGGTTTTAATCCACAACACCAGCATTTTTCAACATTGGGAGCTAGCTATCCATGTGCATTTTTTATATTTTATTTTTTGAGCTGTACAGGTCGAATTTTATCCAAGTCCCATTTCAAAGTTATTTGCATTGTAATCATGGATAGATATACCATAATGGTCCATAGATAGTGATACAATTGAATCTCTAGTGCGCAGACTGGCCGGCCTAGATGCACCTGCATGCCTGCATTAAGTCGTAATTGTGATAGATGTGAGCATGACATGTTCGTTGATCATCTTAATTGACTCTCATCGCTCTATCTTATCCTCCTACAGGGCATGTGGTCCATCACTTCATAAATCCAAAACTTAATCATTCAGACCGCGAAATCATTATATTCATGAAAATGGCGGCGAAATCATTATAATTAGGAAAATACTTGTATGACAACAATCAGGCACGCATCCGTCGAAATATAGAGGACTGTGATCCATGCTAACTGAACTCTGAGATCAATGAACCATTTGAGATTATTTGGCTTCACTTCAAAAAGTCAAAATTTTTAGTGAAGGGTCAACAGCTATGCAGTACTTCAGGCCAATTGATTTGGAATTACGCTAGTCTTATCATCCATTTTATTAAACATTATTTTTCTTTAATGTTTATCTTGATAGTTGACATCATATTATTACACCAATTTAAAATCTAAATAAAAATAACAAAGATACTAGTGAGAAATTTTTTTAGTTATGCTAAAATGACAATGCCATGTTAGCTAACATGACGATAAAGTCCTCGTTAGGCATTAAATTCTTTTTGAGTAAAAAAAGTTGACGTTATTTATTGATTAAGTGGTAATGCGTATATATGAGTCCTTTGCAACTAATCCTACATTGATGCAATACAAGATATATTAAAATTATTATAAGATAACTTTAGGGTGGACTAATAGTTCCCTAAACGTATATTCTTAGAAACAAAAGTTTCTATATTCAACCCCCATTCCTTAGAATCACCCACTAGTCGGGTTTATTAATTCAAAGTGTTAGCTAACTAATGTAGAATACATTGTACTTACCCCAAAAATAAAAAAATAAAAATTGAAGAATAAATTGTGGTCCTAGCCTGTTCCTGTCAAGAAGATTGGTACGGCCATCCTGCTGCTTAAAACAATGGTTATAGGATCCCCATGCCATGGGCTTTGGGAGGGGCCATCATCTAGCTAATTGAGGTTTACAGTGAAAGTGAATTGAATGTGATACGGCACACCATTTTGGAAGTCTTGATTTCAGTTGACAAGTAAGATAAAAAGCACAAAACCTAACATTATCTCTTCTTTTTTTTTTTCTTTTTTTTCTTTTTTTCCAATAATAAGAAACAATTAAATTAAAGATAAATATACTTTTTGGGTTTAGGTCTTTTTGGCACAACTTGGGAAAACGTACTAACGGATGCATGGGTTGCGTGAATCTCTCTCTCTCTCTCCGTTTGGGACAAAATTAAAAACTAACCCGTGCATGGATTGCATGGAATCTATCTCTTTATCTCCTCTCTCTAGTCCTGAGTCTCAACTAGAAGACATTATTTTATAACATAGGCTCCAAAGTCCCAGCCATCATCATGCATGCAATCCAACCGTATGTGTTGTGTAATCTTTTAAGACAGCCCTACCTGCTAGCTTTTTCATAGTAGGACCAGCAGAGAAGCAAAGGCTGCCTCTGGTTAGCTGGTCCTCCCCCCTTCTTTTAAAGCATCTTTTGCATCTTTTTGTTTCAGCCACATAGTCTTCTGACACTACCAGCTCTTCTAAATAACTGCCTCCCCAACTTCCCTTGGTCCCAAAAGAGAATATCTTGTGCCCTCGTTACAACTACTGCAGAAATCCATCTTAGAGAATCCCCTCCTCAGAAGAAAAATCTTTCCCCCATTATTATTGCCCTTGCTGATAGATGAATAAAAAATTGAAAAACATTATTCCACTGCAATATTTATATTAAATTAATGCATGATGATATAATATATATATATATATATATATATATATATAAAAGATGATGATCAGGTAAACATGTCCTAATATAACTTCTATCACTATTTGTATTAGGAGTTATATCTTGTGGATTAGTGAAATAGGAGGTATATTGGATCAATGTTAAGGTACAATTCTCAATGCATGGTGTTAATATAATGTATATCAATACCTGTATTGGGAGTTGTACCTTATGCATTAGTGGAATAGGAAATACATTGAACCAGTGCTAGAGATACAACTCCTAATATATGATGCTGATATAACTTATATCAACACATGTTGATGGAAATATAACCATGTATATATATATATATATATTAAAAAATTAAAGCTATAAATAGGCCAAATGATAATTTTTCTCACTAAAAGAATTAGGAGAAAACAATATGGTATGAGGAAACATGGAACTTTGAACAGAAGAGTTTCACTCAGTACCCAAAAATAAATAAAATAAAGGTTTCACTACACTACCTTGGAGTGTACTTCTCAACTGAAGGTATATTAATGCACCGTCTCTTCATGATAAAGCACCTATCTCATGCATTATGTGCCTACGGTATCTAGATTCTATAAGTCTGATGCTTTATTCAGATCTACTGGATTACATGCCTTGGAAGGCCGACACATGGACAACCCTTGAGCCTCTTCAATGTTTCCCTCACCATAGTTTCTTCCCTTTGATCCCTGTATATCACTCTGTCTGTAAAAGTAGAATTGAAGTGGCCGGAGGCCTTGTGTTTGACTTCTACTAATCCTCTCGAGTCATCTAAATAAAGTTTTCATGATTCCTATGATCTTTAATCTTATTTATATGGGTTAAGGGTCTTACATGCATGAGTCTTAGATTTACCTAAAAGATTTCTTTGAGATAAAACTGAATTAATATTTTATGTATCAAAAAATTCTTCGCAAGTTTTATGCGAGAAAATTATTAGACATAACAAGCACATCTGCACATATATATCTAATGAGTTAGATCAATTATTTTTCGTCTATGGAAATTAACTGCAACTATTTTCAATGTCATTGGTAAAATCTTGTTACCAAAAACTAAGTCGATTTAAATTCTCCTAATCGAGTAGAAGGGACGGGGGCCCTAAGATTAAAATGGAGACAAAAGTCACATGTACAGTAGGGTTGAGCATTGAAGAGTATCATCGGTCATCTTTCACATCTCTCAATAGAAAAAGGGTTGCCGATGGATTCAAATATAATTAGGTACTACTAGTTTACAGTTGGCCAGCTGCACGTTCCTTTGCCTTCTGTATCAAATAAATGTCCCATCCATGTTTCTTGCAAATTCATGTCTGTCAAATTTCAACCCCCTTTCCTCTACTAAATCAAATAATTAATAATTTGATTAAATCTATTCATTGTAATTTATGACTGTACCTTTCAAAAAATTTCTGATATTTTATTTTTTATTTTTGGCGAAGTTATGAGGCATTCGAATTGTTAAAATCTGACTAATTCTCGTTCCCCACACAAGACCATCATTTTATAAAGTCGTTCAACGTTCAGTGCTAAAAATTAAAAATAAAAAATTGCCAGTACATGAAGGGTGATTGCTGAAATCATGCTCGACACAATAGCCTCTTCACCTGCCATTGTCGTTCCTCGATATATTCTCACTTGGATAACACATGCAAGCTCATCCTCACGGATGACCTAATATAATCAATCAATCCAAGCTTGATTTAACTCCAACCAACATCGACGACTAAAGCCGAGCACTGGGTCCTAAAAAAGTGCGATTAGGACATTGGTAGTTGAAAACCAAAATATAAAATAATATTTAATGATTGAAAACAACATTAGGCTGGTCCATTAAAGCATTAATTCTAGTGTCAAATCCAGTTGCCCAATTGTATCATCCTCAATCATGCATCCATAATTGATGGGATAGACACCAATGAAATGGTAATTTTTCCTACCCAACTTTGGATAATTTCTTTCATTATGTCAGCACGTGTTCATCTCATCGCCATCTTATATATGTGTTAATAATATTATAAACTATGAAGCCATCATGCGTTAGATTCTTCCCACATCCGTCATTCAAAATCGAAGTAAAAAATAAAAATACAAAAAAGTGGATAAGGACGGAACAAGTTGTGATAATTAAGTTGCATATGCATGAATTTATTCATCTCGGCCACCTTGTTTGATATTTCGCTATTCGCTTTCCACGTTGTTTTCGTTGTTGTTAATGTCGTTTATCTCTTATTGTTAATATTTTCCACTTTTGTCCAACTTGTTTTTAAATTTGACATTTTGAATTAGGTGATGGACAAGGAGAGCCACTGGTGTGGGAAGGTGGGCTGTTTTGTGGGGAAGACATGCTGGGTTTTCGAGTATATTTGAAGAGATATTGTGTGTTGGTATTGTCGGACTCACTGTCGGGTACTACGTACTGCTCTCGTCCCTCTTATCTCATTTTCAATTCTTGCAGCCTCTCCTCCAATTTGAGGGTTAATTATAATGAGATTCTGCCTTTTCTCCTATACATTCCAAATGGTAACAACGGACCACTTCAGGGTTATGCTCTCAATAATCTTTTGGGGAAATATCCAAAACTTCTCTCAAATATAAAATCATATCTAAAAATCTTATTAAATATTTTTTCTATCCATCTAATCCAAATAAAATAAAAAAAAATTATATCAATTAACTCCAATCAGTTAAATTTTTTTTTACTGCGGTTAAAAGAAAATACTAATCCAACTAAAATGCCCTTCTTTCACAATAATGTGTTTAATGACAAAAATGCATATTCAAGTGAATTTTCTCTTTTGCCCCCTCTTTTCCCAAACTTGCATCACTCTCTTTTTCTTCTCCCTTCCCCCCATGTGTACATTAGAAAAGAATTAATTAATGATAGTTAATTTTTTTTCTAATTACATGAAAAAGGATAAAATTAGAAATTCAATTAAATACGCAATTTTTTCATTAAACATATTAATGTCAAATAAGGGTATTTTAGTCGAATCACTCTTTTCTTTTAACAACAGTAAACAAAAAATTAACTAGTTAAAGTTAATAGATATGATTTTTTATTTATTTATTTGGATTAGATGGATAGGAAAAATATTTAATGGAGTTTTTGGATATGAATTTATTTTTGAGAGAGTTTTTGGATATTTCCCCTAATCTTTTAGTTGGTGGTTGAACCATTTGACACCCAACCTAACCCGAGCCAGGCCAACCTTAATCTATCAACCATTTTTCTTTTACTAGAAATCCTTTGATTATACACCCACACCCACCCAATGTGATAAGTGGGCTTCAATAATTAAAAGAATTAAGCTAGGAACGCAGAGATGCTTAAAACTGAAGGTTCACAGTCCATTGACTACTTTCATTTTGTGCATCAATGACCAATTTCATTTCATATATATAATTGAGAGCTGAAATTAATACAGGATAAATTTAGAACACTATTTGCCTTTACTCCAGAATGAAGGAGCTTTTCCTCGCTTCTATTCATTTTTCACCACGAGTCATAAATATTTTAGAAAAAATATAAATTTAAAAACACGAACAACAAGATACTTTGATATGGACATGCGCGTGGACATACATTCATGTTAACATAAACATATAACACGCAGATATGCTCGATCATAATTATGTAAACATGAGAATGTATGCGCACAATCAATTCTTCCTATTTATTTAAACAAATAGCAGAATATGAGCGAGAAGATGAGAGGAGCTCGTCCACCCAAAAGGTGGAGGCAAGTATTTTCAATAAATTTATAAGTTCATCCACCGGGTTGACATTATTATTAGAATAATTTTTTATTTCAAAACAAAATATTAATTTTTTGTTTATTAATTTCTAGTTTATCATTTCTACCTTAGCCCATGAAAAAAAAAATGAATAAATTAATTATGACTAACCTCAAGAGGAGAAATAGTCATAATTATATTTTGAGCAAAATGGTACTGAATATGCTGTGGGTCCTTTTGAATGAGTAAAGAAATTAGTTTTTTTTTTTAATATTAACTTTATCCTATAATTATTTAGTGCATATGTGACACGAAGATGGTATATAACCAAAAAATTAATTTTGTTGAAAACATTTGAAACCTCTTTATATCAAAAAAATAAAATAAATAAAATACACCCATCTCACATTCACCGATCTCCAAGGGAGAGGTGAATTATAAGGAGAGGAGGGACCCTCGACCTATGGAATAAATTCTCAAGGTTCTCGTCCCCCCTTCTGTTGTCCCTCGGCCCATGGAATAAATTCTCTAGGTTCCCCCCCTCTGTTTTGTAAAAACATCAGCTCATCTCTCTCTCTTTTTTTTTGTTTTTTTTGTTTTTTTTTGGATAAGTATCTCTCTCCTTCTCACTACAAATGTCCCAAACATTTTCTGAGGCCAAGATGGCGAGACGCCTTAAAAGAGAGTAACCAACGGTAGGGACAAAAATGTCATACTTGAAAGGTACGATTCTGTACTGGGTGGTGCCTGTACCACCCACCACCTTTTGTCAGGGAATGATAATATCACCGGCAATAAAATATTAACGCAAAACATCTTGAAAAGGACGTACGAAGCTTCATCCAAAAATGGTGTATTGGTGTAATCCAGTTGGACGGTTCGATATCTCTTGTGGGTTCACCCCTGCATTATTACTGCTGGGGATGACCAGCACGTGGTTGCTGCCCCACACATAGGCCCATGTACATTCAACTAGCGGAATATATTATGCATATCCACGTGGCGTGGGCCACCCCTTCTATATATGACGTGGATATTATCATAGTTGCTTACGTATTAGCACGCATGGAACCATGCGTAGTTGCACACATGATCCACAATCGCTAGGTTTTTTGAATAATTTGCCAAAGGGATGATTTTTTTTTTATTTTTTATTTTGGCCGTTAATGTTTTAGTGACAGATTAATTTGTACTTTACTAACAATTTTTTTTTTCATTTTTTTAAGAAACAATGTTAGATAATCCATATACGGGTTTTGTATGAATAGAAAAGATAAGAGCTCTTTATGAACAATTTGTAAAGAGATCATCCATTATTTTATTTTATTTTATTTTATTAGATGAGAATTTGAACGAAAACGGATTGTTCTAAAGTTCAAAATCTTAGCATCAACCAGGCAATTGTGGCTTTTTTTTTTTCTTTTCTTTTTTAATATATATTTAGATTAATCCATGAAAATGATACCTACTATATTGAGAAGGGCGGTATTATATAAAGTTAAGCATTTTTCGTGTAGCACCCAATTTACATTAAGAAAAAAAAAAACAAGAGATTTGTTAAATAAATTAAAGGAATTTTGGTTCATACACATAGTGTCATAAAATGTGCTATAATCTAGTACTGCACATAAAATGTTGTATATAACATTTTTCTATTGTGAATCTTTTATTGTTTCTCTTTCTATGCTAGCATAGTGTCATTTTGATGAATCCTACTCCATATAATTTTTTATCTCATTTGAGAGGAGCTAAATCCCTTCTAGATGGAGGAGACATATGTCTGCTTGTCTCTGAAATTGTTGTGGAAAGAGATGTGCGCTCTCCAACTCATTCATTCATACTGTTCAAAGACAGAAGAAACCTAATTCTAAACGAGTTCGCTGTATATACTAGCTTGTGATGCCGATTGCCTAGTGTCTAATTATGAGACTAGGAATTTTCATCATGCTAGCTAAACCATCGTCTAGTGTCCAATTCGCGACTAAAGTGGAGGGGGCCCTGGGGAGAGTAGTGCATATTTTGGTCTCAGTCTTGTCTCTACTAAAAGAAGATTTGAACTCTTGAGATGGTTGAGACCAGAGTTGGGCTTTGTGTTATCACTCACCTTGGCAGCGAACGAATGACCAAGGAAAGACTGAGAATTATTGGCTGTGGTTGATATGATGGGCCAATTACTATGTGCTAATTCTGTTTGAAAAGACTTTATTAAAAGAGCCATTTCTGGGAAGCCATCTAGAAAAGTTGGATTCTTCCCATGTGGCCATGTGGGGTATGAGAGATAGGAGTGGGGCTATATTTTTCTCAGTCCAAAAAAAAAAAAAAAAGAAAAATGGCCATCCATCTGAATGAACCCAGCTAGCTGGATCATATCCTTGGCCCAATTCATGTTTCAACCACAATCAACTAATGACTCAAACTCTCAAAGTGTGGAATGAGACATTTGATTTTTTCAGAATGTGCAATGGACCATTTATGTGGTAGTAAAACATTGGCTAAAACAATATGATTGGTCTAAATGCTTCTTGGATTCCATACAAATCTCATGTTAAACCAATAACTTGCCGCCATGTACATATATGTTACGGGCTCCTCATGCCCCTAAGATCACTGCCCATGACTATATTATCAACATCTCAATCACTCCATTAGCCAAAGCTTATCTCCAAAACTAATAATGCCAACCATCTTTTTCTCATAGTGACTTAAACATGAAGTGATCTTAGGTTCAATCATAATTCC
The DNA here is from genome assembly GCA_039720395.1 of Liquidambar formosana. Taxonomy (NCBI): domain Eukaryota; kingdom Viridiplantae; phylum Streptophyta; class Magnoliopsida; order Saxifragales; family Altingiaceae; genus Liquidambar; species Liquidambar formosana. The sequence continues at coordinate 40,338,022 of CM077823.1, read as the reverse complement.
CCATCACTTGGTTGTTTATGCTTTTATCTGATATCTAGATGTAGTGGAAAGGCCCACTTTCAATCTTAGTGTTTTACGGCTTTTTGGTACAAACAAACATGCCAAGGACAACTTTTAACCGATTTCCATTTAGCTGATCCTATTCTATGGCAACACCACCACCACCCCCAACCCTTGGGCCGCCGCAGCCGCCACACAGAAGCGCACACCTTTTTTTTATTTTATTTTTTTTACATTGGGCTCAATACTTGAAACCAAGTCCTCCCTATTACAAAAAGGTGAAGAAATGCCATTAGCTTCTTTCATGGCACTATAGAAAATTGGGGAGAAGGAATGAATAGTGTTGGTGCAACAATATAGATGTGGTAAATGGGTTTAAGGGCCCTGAAAGCCCCTCTGTGGCAGAACTGGTGGTTTGGTAATACTTGTCCAATGGGCTTCTCAAAGTAGCTGGGATTAACTTCTCAATGGCCCCATCATAGATTCTCTCTGTATCTTAATGGCCCCTCTCCCTTTATACATACTTTTTGTTTATCTACGGGAGTAGCTTTCATGAAATGAAATAAAGAAAATTCTACCCCTAATCTTAAGATACAGAGAGAATCTATGATGTGGCTTAGATGGCATCATGGTTGGAATACCAACAATGAGGTCCTGGATTCAAATCTTGTGACCAACCCTCCGAGCGGAATAAGTGCAGCAAAGGTTGGTAGGACATACCTCTATTGATAGGTAATCAATTCCTAGATCTGGGTGTGGGTATAAATCCCTACCACTGTACAAGTCCGTGACTTACTAATATGTGTGTTGTAGGGCTGGTGCACACATCCAGGATTTGCTTCTCTGTCCTCTTCTAATTAATGGCACTAGGTTTCGATTTCAAAGTCGGGGAGGACAAGCTGAAAGGATTCATCCTTGTATCCTAAAAATAAAAAAAATAAAAATAAAAATAAAAAAAACTTTCACTAGATAATTTTAAAAACACTTCACCAAACACCTCCTTCGAGGCACAAAATTTTGTTGAAAAATTGCACCTACTTCCACTATAGGTGGAGCGGAGTTTGACTGTTTGAGTCATTTTAGTTTTTAAATACTTTGAGCCTTTGCTACTATTTCCCCCACAATTTTTAGTACCAACCCTTTACCCTCTTCTCTAGTCACCATTAGTCCATAAACCCCTTAACACCCAAAAAAAAATTAAGTTTTTTTTAAAAAAAAATTCTTTGTTTCTTTTAATTTCAGTAAGGGGTCAAATCTTTACAAGAAGGGATAGATACTATCATAGCTACAAGTCCGGTGATACAAAAGCTATTTGTACCAAATATCCTAATATTCTTTAAAAAAAGCTATGGTTGCCCACCGAATTATTGTTGTTAGTAATCATCTAAATGCTATTTAGTTTTGGCTTTATAACATACCTTACCCACGACATGCACGAAAATTATGCTCTAGGTTGACCCCACAGAGTATGAAAACGCGTTTATGAGTTCTTAATCAATCATTTTGATCAAATCATTGTAGAATATTTAGCTAGAGATTGAAGAATCTTTTCACCAACATGAAATGAAATAAAGAAAAATCTACCCCTTATCTTATCTACACTCTTCAATGAACATCCGAAAAGAAATCCATGCTGAATCCATCCACAAATATGGAAGTACAAAAGTTAAAGTTTCTTTCATTATCGATGGTGACCATTCCATTTCTATATGCAAATAGGCGATCCAAATGTGTTTGTTTTCACACCAAAATGAATCTCCCTTCAACCCTCTCTTCACTTCTTTGATTGACCTAGACTTAAAATGGCATTATTAAAAGACCAGAGAAACAAAAAAACAAGCCCACCAAATGTGTGTTTTCTTTGAGGACAACCTTGTCATTTTCATGAAAATACTATTGATTTATTAGTCCACTGTACCTTATAACACCACTTGCATGTTGATTACGAATAAATTTTGGCATTATTTAAGATATTAATTGCAAAACCATACAGTGGCGCTACAACACCATCATAACCATAGACTTGCTTTATAAGCATGCCCACAGATTTACATAATTAATTAAAGGGAATAGTTGATCATGTGATTGATGTGGCTAAAATTTTAGGTTAATCACTTGTACACAAATCAATAGCATCCTAGGTAAGTTGAACCAACCTGAAATCTATTGTGGGATAGTTAATATTGGGTTGTAAATGAGTAGGGTCGAGTCTAATAACTTAAAAAAGGTTAAAAGCTAAGTCGTTTATTTAACAACCAATTTAAATGAGCTTCTATCAAATGGATTTCAAGCTAAATTCAAATAATTTGATTATTTAAAATATTAGTGAGTTTTATCTAGCTGAGTGATGCTTTATTGGAGTTTTAGTTCGACAAGTTGATAAGCTCTAAAATTAAGTTGAGATTGATTCATTTGCTCACCCTAAGTTAAATAAAAATGTAAAAAGAATATACAAGGGTCTGTTTGGATGCACCACAACAAACAAGAAGTATTGTAAGATTAAACAAATCCCAAGTCACAATCATTAATCATGCCTTTATCGGAAAAAATAATACTCCCTCGTTCCTAAATAAGTGGTTCACTTTCTTTTTGGAATGTTTCAAAATTATTGTCACATTTTAAAAATGATTGGTTCCTTTTTAATTATTTCCTAAAATACTCTTAAAAATGTATTATCTCTTTTTCTAATGTTTTGCATACTTGAGAGGGCTGAATTGGAATCTCATTGCATATGCATTGATATGAAAACATTTAATAAGATTTTTTTAGAAAATATATTTATATTTTTTTTAAAAAGACGATGAATTTGAAACGGATGGAATAATAATAAAAAATATAATCAAACACATTATTTATTAGTTTCCCACATGGTACAAAGACCTGGTCGTCTCCACTAAAAATCTCCAAAATCCAAGCAAGAATCATAATTTTCCTAATTAATAGGGGTAAATAAATAATTGAATTATACAAAATATCAAAAATTTTACAGTTAAGCACAACAAATCTCTAACAGATCCTCTGCCATTCCTATGAATTTTAGTCAACAAAATCACAAAGTTTACAAGAGAGAAACCAGTCCCCACAGCTACACAACACCTCTCAACTCGCCCGATTTTGACTCAGCATGACTCGGTAACTCACTTCCAACTCCACAACTATAAAAATCAAAATTCAAAAACCCAAAAAAAAGCATACCGACTAACTCGCTGACCTCAAATAATAAACAGCAAAAAATTCATAAATAGTTAGTCCACCCAACTCGGAAAACTAGGCTGAGTTAGCTCAGCCCGCTCCTGAGTTACAACCGAGTCAGAAGAAAGGAGCTCCCTTTGGCTTTAACAGATCGGTTTATCGTGAAGGAGCGGCCGAGCTTCAACCAAGAAATCAAGGCTATTCCTGATGCCCACGTGGCAGCATCTCTGGAAGTCCTCGAGGTTGACGAATCGGGACGAGTGAGTCGACTCGGACTTGGACACGAATCGGAGAACTTCCTCGAAGACTGACTCGTCGCAAGGAATCGCCAACGGCCCTTGGTTGGCGAAGCCGTACTCTTCTTCGGCTTGGACGAGGAGCTTCTTGAAGATGGGGTGGTTCAGGTACGTCGCGCGCACCACGAATCTCCTACACCCGCTGCCCACGTAGATAGCCACGTGTCCGGATGGAACATCGGACGGTATACGAGTGGCCGTTATGGTCTTGGTGGATGCTGCCTTTTTGCGCCATCGCCGGAGCATTTGCCGGATTCTGACAATGTGTCGGATTTTATCGCATTTTCCGATTCCCGGTGACATTTTCGTGAGAAAGTGAGAGAAAGTGGAGTAGCTAGAGACGAGAGAGAATGAGTAGTGAGAGTGTGTTTTGGGTTTAACTGTGGGAAATTTGCGTTTGATACAAGTTGAGAAATGGGTTAATAACGGGCGGCATGGGTCTTATAAAGTCGTGCCCGAGTAAAGTGCCCTTGGATTTGGAGATAATTACTAGATCACTCTGTTTCTCTTGACGTTGTCATGACCATGTGATGAGAAGACGGGAAAGCTGGGATGGTAACGTGGGATTAGTTTGACTGATCTTCGTTTCTCGATAAATGTGCATGTATTATACCTTCGTAAAGATGAAATTAAATCATACGGTATTAAAGTATCATTGATATTATCTTCAGAAATCAAGCCTGAACAGGTTAACCTACTAACAAGCCGATTTTTGATGAGCGAAATGTAAATCAAGTGTTTGAAATTTCATAATAGTGATGATTTGCGTTACAAGTATGTAAGACAAAAGAATTTTATGTACTCGATAGATGAGTCGAGACCAAAGTCTCCAACAGCTTTGTTATAAAGGAAAAAAGAAATTTCTAAAAACCAACGGTTCTTAGAATTTGTATCTTAAAAATTGGGAGGTTTTGAGCTTGATTTCTCACTTTCTGTTTTAGTCAATTACTGAGCAAATTTATTCTTGATGTCAATCAATTGAAGATGAACAATGGCTCTACCTATATTCAAGAGTTTATCTTGGGACTAATTACTATGTTTATACTTAACAATGCTCATACCTATATTTAGTAGATTAATCGAGCTCAAAATGTGGATACTTTGTGAGCAAAAGAGGAAAAAAGGTATTACTTGTTTGCACCATGTATAGTAAGTTTGCATAACAAACATAAATGTGAGAAGTGTAGTTTTTTTCTTTTTGGTACATTAAGGAACATCGATGTCAAGATAGTAGAAGTTGAGGGTTTCTAATCCAACTCTCCAATATCATGTCAACGGACTTCACCATCAATATGGATTGTAATTCTTCAAAATCTCTCATTCGTTTGTATCCAATACCCTTTTGGCCTTTCGTAATCAAGTCAATTGACAACTTGTTTTCTAAGCAATATTTATAGGGCATGGGAAAGGCTATGTTTGTTTGGTTGGAATGGAATGTAATTTCATATTTAAAATAGTCTGGAATGAAATGAGATTGAAATAAATATTTCGGAATGAATATCATTATAATTCACTACTACTATTTGATTCTGTTTTCATTTAATTATTTCATCCAAACATGTTGTTTGAAATGAATTGGAATAGAATTCCATTCCATCCATTCCATTCCAACCAAACAAACATGGCCAAAATGTAAATGTAACATTTCCTTCTCAAGTGCTCAAAACAATGTCTTGCAAGTTCTTTTAAATTTCTATGTTCTTGTGATGACTCAAAAAAAATAAAAAAAATAATAATAGTGGATCGATTGTAATATTATGTGTAATGATTAGTCGTAATTTTCTATCATCTTTGCATTACAATACTGTCAGGTATTTTCAATGGACATGGTGAATATATGAATGACCAGAAAATATATCTTTCTGCGACTAAAATGATTTATGTTTTGGAGGTCTCCATTCCTTTTGTGTTAATATGAAATTGAAATTCTTTTCAATGATTCAATTCTAAGATCACAAAAAAAGACTTAGATTGTGTATTGTTTAATTTTTTTAAAAAACTATTATAATGATTTGATTGGATTGGATTCTTCTTGTCTTCGTAATTCATAACACTGTTTGATCTCAAGATTCTATGCATAATGAGAAGGTGTGGTGAACCTGTCTCCTTCCAAACCATTCATATATCTACTCAATTCAAGTTGCCAATCAAGGCCTTATGGAAGCACATGTTATGATTTTGTTAAATTAATTAAGCATTCAAAAAAAACAAAAAAAAAAACACTAAAATGGCTTATCTTTGGTACCAACCTTACCCTCAATCCATAGGCTATATCTTCGATCCCTCATCCATCCCTCTAAAATTCTTGAAAAATAGCAGTGTCATGTTTTGAATCATCAACCTTCGTCTTTTTTATTTCGTACATGCCTATATGTCCTTCTCTTTTAAATGTAAATTGTAAGTCGTGCAGAGTAATTTGTATCTACATAGGTATAATTTTTGTCCTACCATGCTAGTAACTTCTCCGTACAATTTTTAAGAATCCTAAAATCCTGAAACGATAATTACGGTAGATAATCATGGAGAAGACTTTCTATGATGTGCATCTACCCCACATTCCAACCAGCCAAAAAGGTCACATATAAAAATAGAATAATTAAAAAAAGTTCCCATTTTTACTACTAAAAAATGATTTATCATGAAATCTTTAATTTTATTATCTCTTGTGGCGCTACGCCGTTGAGCCACGTGGACTTCGTAACCTTTTAACCTAATGCAAAATCTTTAAAGAGTAATTAACAACATCCCTTATGCTCAATTAATCATTGTTCTTTGCTCAACTACACTGAGAATTAAAGATCAAAAGGACAGATTTTTTTTTATATATTGTTTAGTTTTTTATCTTAACCCCATGATCTCTTGTCTCCCAGTATCTTTTTAACACAGTAATCTCAATTAAAATAAGAAAAACAGGAAGATTTGGAGAATATATGCTGGGGCCTGCTGATGGACTTGATAGATGAGCTAATTTCGATCTAAAGGTATTTTTGGAATCAAATAAGTCCTTTGATGGAGGAACTAGTCATGTTAGTTCAAAAGAAGTTAATGTTAATTACCAGTAGAATTGGTAATTTGTCGGGAGAAATCAGTACAAGAAGCCGTGGATAAATTTCTCGATACTGGAGTCTACGGACAACCAATAAAGGACAAGAAAAAGTATTTTGTTTTGGTTCGAGCTCACGTATGAAATAACAAGACCCAAATTGCAAGGTTGAACAAGAAATCGATATTTCTCATTACAAATTTTAGTATTTCCAAGTGAAGAATCTCTCTCTCTCTCTCTCTCTCTTTTATATTTATATTTATTTTTTTGATATCAGGAGATTCCAGATGCTTTGCACCTCATCGGTTCAGCCCCTTTTTTGGTTCGAGAATTTGAGATGAGACAATACAGTCAGGATCAATCAATGAACTCGATTCGACAGGCTATTCGGTATAATTCTTAACTTCTTGGGGACAAGGAATCTCATATTCCTCTATATCGACTGAATCGGGTGAAGGAAGTTATTTGTCGAGTGAAGCATCTTCTATTCATTGGGATACTATTCCCTGAGCACATGCAATCCCCCCGTCCTATATGCACCAGACAATTACAGGATCAAAGTCAATGGGGGTGGCCTTAAAGAGGAGTGGTGAGAATGGATCCCAAGACCTCTTGCTTGGCAAGAGGCCTTTGGACCACTCGATCCACCCCTTAACGTTAAGTGAAGAAATTTCTCTTGATGATGGGAGGAGTTTTACCAACGCCTTTTCATACATGACCCAAACTTTAATTTCCTTTATTTCAAAGGAAAAAGAATGAACAAATCAATAGGCTGCCATCATCCAGCCTAAATAACTCAACGTTGCGATTATAATATGAGTTCACTTCTGGTTAGAGCAGCTTGGGCTGGAAGCAATTCTGGTCAGTTTTCAGTTGTGTTCTTGTTTGCTAAGTGTTCTTTGGTTTAGTTTCAATGCACTTACAACTATTTTCTAGATTTTGTAAGTCATTTTATGCTTGAAACCTAGAGGGACCTAGAGGGAGAGAGATGTGAGTTTTTTTTTTTTTTTTTAAAGGTTTTGCCAAACAGGCAGTACAGTATATAAACATCATTATTGATAACATGAGGAATTGATTCTATAAAGTAATTATGACCTCAATAAAGAATTTGCATCATTATGGAAGTTGAAAGTCTCTTGAGCCGAAAGAAAAAATAGATATGATCCATAGTACATCGTGGTTCATTGTGATGATCAAGATTTGTGTGCCAACCAGAACAATTTCTTTTGGTGATTACTTAAGTATATTCCTGGCTTTGTCCTCCTCGTGTTATCTCTTTTATCTCTTTTTTCAAGAAAAGAAGAAATAAGTTTAGGTTTGAGCCTAAGCCATAGTAGTGGCAAATGAGACTCAACCTTTTTTTTATTTATTAACAATTTACTAGTCGATGTGGTGCTGACAGCTTAGCATTTTTTGAAGCTAGACCTAGCCTGTCCATATTTTTTTGGGCTCAAGCCTGATCCAAGCTTAAGGAAAGCCTCACCTGATTTATCCCAATTATGGCTGGCCCAAAAGTCTCCCAAAACATGTAATTTGGCTGGGGCTTGGCATGCATCCCCAAGACCCGAATGCCCACTAGGGCTATGTTTGATTGACTGGAATGGAATGAGGGAATGGAATTATATTTCAATTAATTCCTAACAACATGTTTTGATGAGGTAATTAAATAGGAATGGAATCAAACAATAGTAATGAGCTACAATGATATTTATTCCCCATTGTTTATTTCAAATCTCATTTCATTCTAACCTAATTCAAGCATGAAATCAAATTCCATTTCCTCCGATTTCATTCCAGCCAAACAAACATGACCTAATAGTTTTCACTTTTCATTGCTATAATATTAATATATAAATATGTAATAAGCCATCCATCAATTATCATGCCTAGAAAGGCCCACACATCATTTCCAATCCATCATTTCAAGTGAAAGATTACAGGGTGAGGAAGAAAATAAAGACTTATTGCAAACTTGGAGACGATAACATTAGAACAAGTAAAAGAAGAACTGCAACATAATGATGAATCATTTTAAATCTCTAATCAATTTTGTACATACAAGTTGTAATTTTTTTTCTTCACATCTGTACTTTCTACGGGCAGAGTGGTGCAAATGATAGACATGCCTATTTAGAATGTACTCGACGAATAGTAATGCAGTATTGATTTTACTTTCTTCCAATAGTTTTTTTTTTTTTCCTTTTCCATTTAATAATTTTTACTTTTATTTCATTCAATAATCTATACTACCTATAAAAGGTTGAATTTCAGAAAAACTTTTGAACGACCAATATACCCTTATTTTTTTTAAAAAAAATACATATCTACCATTCCTTTAATTGAAACACATAGTAAACGTTCTTCTCATTTGGTAACAAATAAAAGTTAGATTTTAACTCAAACTCTTAACAAATTAAAGTTAAATTCTTACTCAAAATTTTAAAAAAAAAAATGTACTTTTGAATTTTAAACTTTATCTTTTATTAAAAAAATATAAAATCTTTATGTATTTTTTATTTTGTATAATTAATATTATTTAAAAATATTTACGTGCAACGCGCGTATGCTATATCTAGTAATTTAAAAAACCCGAATTCAAATCTCAACCCAAAATCCAAGCCCTAGGACTCGGGCTTGGAGTTTTAATTTTGGCTTAGCCCAATTTATATTTTCTTGGGAACGGTATTGCAACCCCCATTCTTATAAATCCGCCCCTTTCTTTTTGGTTTTTAAGATTTCATGAAAAATATAAAAGGTTTGTGCAAAAACCGATTACTTGGTCTACTAGAAAACATTATTTTGAACAACTTCATAGAAGAAGGTTTTTCCAAAATTTATCGTTTAGGTAGACTTTTTAGCAAAAAATGAAATAAATGTTATAAATGGCTAAAAAATATATTTAAACAGTAGATTTAGAAAAAACTTTTTTTTACAAAGTTGTTCAAAATAATATTTTTTAGTGGACATTACGACCGATTTTTATAAAAACCTTTTATATTTTGTCTAAAACCATTAAAAACCTAAAAGATAAGAGTGGGGTAATAAGAATGGGGTTGCAATAGCCGTTCCCTATCTTCTTTCACACAATAGTCCAATTGTTCCGCTTATCCGTAGATTTTCAATTTAATTAGATTATGACGAAAAAGACCTTAGATATATTACAACGGATATTCTACACAATCCCTTTCCCTCTCCCTTCTCTGCAACCCTGTTCTCATTTCCCCAAAACCCAAAATCCAAAGAAGGAAAAAATTAAAATTGAAAAATCCCAAAGAAAGAGTAGAAATTCGATTCCATACAACAATGCCACACCTCCTCCTCCACCACCTACACCCACACCACCCGTTACTTACACCTCAACACAACCGTCCATCAATCACCACCACCACCAACCTCTGCACATCATGTTCAGTCATCACGCGAACATCGACGGTCGTGGTTGCCCCCCGGCCGCACAAGATTACCACCGTAAGGTGCATGGCGAACCCTAGAAGGGTGAAAATGGTGGCCAAACAGATAAGGAGAGAGCTCTCTGATATGCTCCTCACTGACAAGGTCTTGCAGTTCGCCGTCCTCCCTGAAGCTGCTCTCGGCGCTGATCGGTACCTCTCGTCTCTCACCACCATCAGCGATGTCGAAGTCTCTGCCGATTTGCAGGTATATAGAACATATATGTATATGTGTATATGTGGTTGAGATTATATAGGAGCTGTTCTGTGATAATTTTCGTAGTTCTGTTTCCGTATTATTATGAAAAGTGAGGTAATTTCGTTGAGAAAATGCACTCATTTGTACACAAACACATAAAGGGAAAATTGGGCGAAACCCCATGAACGATACGTCAGTTTCACAGAATCCGTCCAGCTTTAGAACCGAACAAATAACTCCCTGAACTATTAAATTATGATGCTTTTTCCTCTCCATCAAATTTAATGCCTATATATATATATTTTGGTGAAATTTCATTCAAAATGGTTGCTTTTTGTTAAATTAAATGCCTAAACCGATTATAAAAGGATAGTTTTGGCATTAATTTGGTTTAATGGCTTAATGGGATGCTCACATGGTCAATTTCTGTTAAATTTTCTGATGGCAAACAGATGGAGCGGGCAAAGTGTCACAATTTGATAAACCAAGGGGTGATATGTTCTGTTTTGAAGTGAGGGAGGGTTTTGTGAAACTGACCCATATTTACTCTATATATACATTGTTAGGAAGTTAAGACAGCAGCTTGATGCACTCGTTTCATTGTTCTACAAAATATATATAGGATGATGATTCGGTAAGCACATGCTAATATAACTTATATCAACACCCGCATTGGGAGTTGCACCTTAGCATTGCTTTCTTAATAAAAATTTTTCCTGTTGTTGTCGATCAAAAAAAAATTAATGGGATATGATGTACATTGAACCAATGCAAGGGGTACAACCCCCAATGCATGGTGCTGATATATCTTATATCAACACGTGCTGATGGGAATATAACCGTATATATATATATATATAATGTGACCTTTATATTGGCTGTTGACATTAAAGTTGTCATAGTGGATAAATTAGTGGGTTTTGCTTGATGAATCGTAGATGGGAATTATATTTAAAGCCCCAACTATGTTTTACTCCGGACACTCTATGATAATCACCAAAATTGTTGTTCAACTAATTTATGTTCTCTTGAGTGTTGCAAGTGTCAGAAAGGACTGAAAAAATTTCCTTTGATGCTATGGGCCTATGGCACACCCTAAGGGTTGGAAAGTTGCAATTAACTGTTCATGCTTATAAGATGATTATAGCAATCCAGTTTCGGCTTGTTCCTGAATCATTTCTGATATATTTTCTTCTGGCTGTCCAATTTGTTGTTGCTATGATAATATATTCATGATATTAAGGCCCATAATATTCCCTTGGTCTGTCCAACATGTTATGGGTATGAGCTGTATGGGGATCTGCATGTCCCATTTGTGTAATTGTATGAGGGAAGATGATTTGTTCCCATCTTAATGTAATTTCTCTGCCTTTTTTTGGTTATATTTTGTAGGAGTTCTCAGTATAGTGCTGTTTCTTCAAGGATGATACTGTTCATGATGTAATGAATTTATGATTCTCTTGTTTCTGAGGTGCTGATTTTTTTTTTTTTTTTCTTTTATGTTTATAGGTGGTTAAAGTATATGTATCTGTATTTGGTGATGAAAGAGGACGGGAGGTTGCCATTTCAGGGTTGAAGTCAAAGGCTAAATATGTTCGCAGTATGTTAGGAAGGCGTATGAAGTTGCGGCTGACTCCTGAGATACGCTTTTTAGAAGATGAGTCTCTAGAGCGAGGAAGCAGGGTAAGATGTTATTATGTTTCTTTATAATGATTATTTCATGAGCAATTTTCTTTTTCCACTTTTAATTCTTTGTACTAAAAGTCTAAAACCAATAATTATGCTTCTTCCTGTTTGATTGGTTTCCGCACTATGTCGGATTTCTCTTATCAGTCCATCAAAAGTTGTCCCCAAATCCAAATATATGCTTTTAAAGGTTGACACGGCTGTTAATGATTTTTTTTCCTGCATTTTTACATGCATTGTAAGGATGATATAATGGGCACAGGCACACAGCCATAAGCATGAAGCTTGACTTCATATATCCTACATAAGTTATCCTGTAATAGACGATTTGAATTATGCAGACTTTTAGTATTTTCTTAGAATGGCATGGTCACATACATAGCATTTTAAGCCGCCCCAGGACTCATTGGTAGGTTCTTTATGGACCCATCGATTCCATGAATTGTAGCACCATCTAGATAGAAAGAATCATGTATGAATCATCTACCAATTATCCATTTTTTGAAAATTCTGACACGAAGACATATACACAGTTTTCTGTTTATTTTAGTTGGTGATATTGAATGAGCAAAGAAACTTGTAAAACAACTTTGTACATTTGAGGAGGGTTTATCTGAGACACTATTGATTTGTTGATTTTAAAATTTTCAGGTGATTGCAATATTGGATAGGATAAAGAATGAGAAAAAGATCGCAGAAAGCCCAAATGAAGCACAACTTGAATCATCTGATTTTCCTCAAGATGACAGAGATTGGGCAGATGATGATCCCGATGAAGACATCATTTATGTTAAGTAATTGCCCCTAGTTACTCAGCGTTAAGCTTGTTCAAATTTGGCATGGCATTACTTCTTCACAGGTTAGTTCTATCCTCAACGGGTTTAGCTTCATGCTGAAATGGTTAACACCCCTACTTATATACATTTTTCTCATGGATACATATCCTAGTTTGTAGTTTTAATGAAGTTATTCGTGATTCATGTCACAATGATCTGCATACCAATTATTTCTGGGGATCTCATAAGTAGTATACTAATATGATTCCACTGTCTCACTGAAATAGTAAACTAAACCCAATTCCAGGATACTCTTTAACATAAAGGAACTTTGCGTCCCAACTGTTAGTTAAATATCCATTTTCCAATTGACTTTTGGGATGAACCTGGAAACACAACAAAGCAAGGATGTTAACCATTGCAAGACGATGGCGGTATGGTATATGTGGAATGAAGGGTTTTTACTATGGGTTATTGTATGGCCTGAATAGCACCCCTGGCTAGGAGAGGCATTTCTCCGTGCTAATGTTTGATTTTTGAACAATTCGCAATTATTTTAAATAGATTACATAATATTTCATAACCTTTGTAGTCTTGGGACTATTTGTGGCAGTGCCACTGTAAGCATGTTATATATTTTCTATAGATTTGGGTTACAAGGCATTACGAAATTTATGATGTGTTTTATCTTATGCAGGGTTGAGGCCTCAGTATTAATGTTAACATGAATTAAAGTCGGTCTTCCAACTTGTAGTTGTCATCTGAATCATGAAGACTTCAACCATGTCACCCAGTCTGAAATTAGCCAAAATTCTGTCTTGATCCTGTCCTGATGTATCTCTTTGTTTTAATTGAAGTTTCAATTAATTTGTAGATATTAAATGCATGCCTTGGGGAATGATGGTGTAGAATGTCATGTCATTGGAAAAGTTCCCTGTGAAGTGCAGGAAATCTTTTTGCAACTAACTGACTGCCTTAAGGTCCATTTGTGTGTGTATGCATTTGTGATTTGTGATCATGCATTTTTTATTAGTCCGCAAGCCAGGATTGAGTATGTAAATTTAGGCTTTTCACCCTGCTCAATTTAAGCCTAGTCATGCAACCTTTTGTATTAGGGGCCAATTCTCACTTTAAATTGTTTATTTCAAGGGAGTGAACTGGGGGCCATCTGACTAAACCTGACGTCAAGGTCCGGTTGACTTTGCCATTTGAGCCTATGGTATATAGTTTGGTAGGGTGTTACTTTCAAATCTAAATCCAGTTTCAGTTACACCCTAGTGAATTAACCCCACTAGAAAAGAACGGTTGGGGAAGCATCCACATCAGTCCGAAGTTTTCAAGTTGCCTATATTACTGTCTTTGTATACTAGCGCTTGAATGATTTGACTGTCCTTTGGATAAAAATCTGGATCAACAAAAATAATTTTGTATATGTGACAAGTATGTAGCATGTAGTTTGTAGTCTGTAGAATAAAAAAAATATGTGATGCTGAGCAAAGAGAGAATTTCAATCAATAAAAATTATGAAGGGGTAGTAATCAAAATACCAAAGATGAAATAATGTAATCTCAAACAAATACAAGGACAAGTCTGATTAGAGGAAGAAGAATGGAGATACGTATGCCTTCTTATTGGAGGGTTGCAAATTGAATGCTCCTCACAACGAAGCACATTATGTCTTGAATCTGTTTTGTTCACAGGATCTTATTTACAATGAGATGATATGCCAAATTGCCAAAATAGTTGGTTTATGTCAATTTCTCCATGGAAGAAACTTGTCCCCAGGAATTTGCTGACAGTAAAATCATCTCCTTCAAATAAAAATATATTATGATTTCCGAATACTTGGAACTGCCCAACATTGCTCACCCGAGATTCCTTTGTTTGGTTTACAATTGACTGACAAGATGAACCAAGAAAATGATCGATAACCAAATTATATTTTCCATCTCTAGAGTGACAAAAGAGGAGAAAATCCCTGTGATGAGAAAAGGAATCAAAATTGAACTATGGTTTTCGTTTGAAAATCCCTCTATACAATGGTTGTTAGATTTTGTGTGGAACCAGCTTGCTCATATGCTCTGGTCAGCCAAACCATCATCTTCTCTGTACTCCGGGATCTCTTTCAAGATGACAAACCCTTCCAGGATGGGAGAAAGTGGAATGTACCTGCACAAAAAGTGACTGTTAGCATGCAACAAGAGGCAAAATGTTAAAAGCAATTTTGACGGGGGCAATTTTAGTACTTCTCAGAGGCAAGCTCTGCTCTTTCCCCAGCAGCCAGAAGAACTGGGGTTGTGTGGGTCAGAAAACCAGTGATGGTCTTGGGATGGCCTGCCCGGCCAACAACATCAACAGCTTTGCCAACTCGAACGGGTATGGGCAGCGGTTTCAGATTCTCATCCAGAGTCATCAACATTCTTGGCTGTAACATCAGAGAGAAAAACGAAAAGAAAAAAAACTCACAAATTAACTACCCCTCGGAAAAAATGTGACATTGAATAGAGAGACAAGGTGTTTAAACTGAGGGTAAACCTGCATTGCAAGAACGAGGAAGTAGAGAACGTAATGATATTTCCCCAAGATGATGGCTTTCATGTCAAGACATGCATGCAGCAAGGTTATTATTCCAGCAAGTGCCGTCCTGGAGGAAAAAAGGGGAAGAAGAAACCACTCATATCCAACTGATTTTAACCAATCATACACCTAAGATTAGAAGGCGATCTTGGTTCAAACTATTCTTTGGAAGAAAAAACACTTACGGTGACAGTAAGAAGCGCTCAGAATGATATGGATTAAGAGTCAATAAGCCCTTTCCCAAGTGTACAAGACCTTGAGCAATTCGTACCTGCACAAGCAGCAAAAGCACATCAATAAATCTCTACCAAGAGAACCCCATTGGTGTGAAAGACTAAAAACAGAATTCATCAGAAGCATTACAAAAAACAGAAGGCTGGCATCTCCATAGTAATAGCTTGAAAGATTGCGAAGCAAGCCAGCAATTCGAGCATTATTGGTTCCTGCACCTATCAACCCTAAGGACATGATGGCGGCCTGTACAATTTCAAAAAAAATTTTGGCCTTTAGGCTATGGGTGATGAAATAAATATAAAAATAAATGTAAAGCTACCTCTAACATTCACATTACCATTGCTACTTCTGAATCTGTATCATGGCTTAGCCTGCTCAATGCGTCCACAACATTGACCTGGACAGAACACCCAATCAACAAACTGGTGAGCAAGCATACTCAATGAAAACAAGACATCAGTAGGCTTCAAAAGTCTCACTGCACAGTCTCAGTAGTAACTTGTTCCAACTCATTATAAGGTCACCAACAAAGGAAATCTAACTTATAACAAGAGTTAAATGATGGGAATTGATTCAGAAAGCTCATCCGCACAAACTTTTTTTTTTCTTCCCAATTCCTCAAAATTTATGGATGGTTGAATTAAAAGGTACCATGCACATTGTTGAGAATGAGGTCAGTGATGCAGAAACCAGGTAATTTCAGGTTTGACCGCATGAATTTCATCACTAAATTGTGTTTAATTCACTGATTAATCTTATAGCCATCACATAGATGCATTGCACCAGACCTCATTTCAACAAGGGTGCTCAATTTGACAAAATGGGCAGGCTATTCAAATCACATCCCTCAATGTTAAACTTCATTTCTTTTTTAATACTAGACAGTGTAACCTCAGCAGTGTACCGCAATCCAATCCACCCAACTCTGGGGTGCACAGATGGATTAGTATCATAGTATTGATTACCTTTGGGTTTGATATGCAGAGGAGACCAAGGGCCAAAGGAACTGCTTGACGAATATTCTGCTCTCCATACTGTAAAAGATGCTCTAACGAGCGAATTGCCATATCAAGGCCCAATTCCTCAGCCATTGCTACCATAGCAATTCCAAGTACAGCTGGTCCCTGGTGGATTTCACCCTTCTCAAGATTTTGCACACAATGGCCCAGAAGGTTTTGAACCTGCGTGAAAACCAAGAGTCGGTCACTTCGTGTATGTAACAATAATCTCCATACACATTCAACTGGCATTAAAAAATAAAAATGAAAAGATACCTTGAGTACGTTCCCTGTCCCAGCATAGGCACAAGAAAGCAGGATCATATCGCAATATTTTCTAATTTTTTCATTAAATGTCTTCGAAACTTCTGCTGTGGCCTCCACACTTTCCTGTTAGACATCAAAGAGGGTCCAACTATATTTAGGATGATTAGGACCACAAAGTTCCAAATTTGCAAATTGTATGCTCAAAAAGTAAAACTAAAGGTCTCTTCTGGATTAACTCAAAACAACAATACTAATGAATCCCATAAAAATGCCTCCAGAGTTGTTATTTTTAATCACCTGCTTCCCAAGGTACAGTAGACCAAGGCCAAGGGGCAAAAGCCGAGTCAGGGGCTCCCCCAATTCTGACTCACTTCGGTCCATTAATGCCATTATAATTGACTGGGCAACCTCTTCATTGCATGAACCCACATATATAAAACCCAGTGAGATTGCAGTGAATGCAATCACATCGAGGGGTGCTTTCACATCTCCGAGTATAGGAGACAATTTGCTACGTACCTGAAAAAAGTGTAGATAAGTCAGCTTTAACTGGAACTAAATGAATCATTTAAAGAAAATAACACTATCAGCCCAAACTCAAACAATTTATTCACTTCAATAGACATTTACTAACCAAAATTAGAAATATTTGATTGACAACATTTCAGTGACCAGTATATAGATAAAGACAATTGTTTCAGGTTGGATGGATAAAATAATTCCACTGATATAATTGCTTTGACCAAGTTTATTGGAAGACAATAGCAAAGACCTTCACCTGCTCATTCTGTGCACCAGCATATGCAAGTCCCAGGCCTAATATTGCACCAATTCGGATAGATGAGTCTTCTTTATCTACATAATCAGCTAGAAGTGCCAATGCCTGAAAAAAGAGATATCATAAGAACGCAAGATAAATTCATAAATCATATAGATGTTCTTTCATCTACAGAAAGTATTAAGGAAACTCACAGGATCACAATCACTCTTGATGCCGCAATTGACAATGCCAACTCCCAGCAATGCTCCCGCAATGACGTGGTTATCATTGCTGTGGAAGTATTTATCAATTTGGGCAAGTCCAGCATCAATGTCCCATAGCAGGATCATACCCTGTAATGGAGAACAACAATAAGTCCTGCACACAAATTGAACTCATAACAAGAGTAAAACTGTGCAGTCAAGGAATACATACTAGACTTGCTGCAGCACTGGTCTTCCCATGTTCTTTGTTCTTGAAAATCCAGTTTCCTGAAGAACCACCACTTGAAGATTCTGATTGGACTGTCATTAACTTATCCTAAAACAAAAATAAGCAGTTAATTTCACAGAAACCCACACCTCCACATGATTTTGCAGACACATAAATTTTGAACATTTACCTGACAAAAGGCTGCATTTAAAAATGCATTGACAAATGTATCTGCCAAGTTTTGTCTGGCTGAATCAACACTTGCACCAGCACCAGCTAGGCCCGCAAGCAATTGTGCCTAACAAAATCCAAGCTAGTTATGAGACTGAGTATATGTCTTGGAACCAGACATACATGAAACCTATTACTAAATGGTGCGCAAACAGAAGAAACCAACATGGTTGATAAAGCATTTGATTAACACAGGGTTAGCCCATCTAGTTGTCTACATTCTTGGCATGTCACAATAGAATAACTATATTGGTAGAACTATGACTCAACTATGAATTGATTCAATAATTACATCCTCTATAGGAAGAAAAAAATCCATTCAAATAATTGTTTGTTAACCCACTGTTTTACCCAGGAGGAATCCTCCCCGAGAAATCATTCCAAGTACCCACTCTGGGTTATGACCTATGTAACAAAAACACCAACAAGGGAACACTGTCAGCCCGCCCCCCCGCCCTTTCTTTTTGGCCAAAAAAAGAAAAAAGAAAAATTGAAATGGTAAGTGGCAGCTATGCTGATCTATCACCAAAATGATAAAATATCTTTTCATGACCAGATGAAGTAAGGTCCATGAGTCCATCAATATGGTATCTACAGCTAATACAGTCCACAATTGTTATCTTCAGATTGTGTCATTTAACTATTTAAGTTCTTTGCCAATATTTGTGGTGATGGCCCACTTCCTGTGATGACTCCATTCTAAAGGATGAATTTGGCCCTCACACCTGTTGAAAAACAAAATGGAATTGTTCCATTTCCATTGGACATCCAAATGTGCAGTGAATATATGACTAAATATTCATTGTAGGAGTTTCCCCAATTAATAAAATTAGATATATATGACTCGCCACCAAATTCTAGGAGGGGGAAGGGGGGTGGGGGAGGAGAAAGTGAAAATAGATGGGACAACTGGAATCAATGGTGTCACTCATGTCAGTGGTGCTTTATTACTTCTCAGTTTTTTACGAACAGTGAAGTAGAAAATATGGTTAGCAAAAGTGAAAATGTATGCAAAATAGTTTTCACTAGATAATTTGGCAGAAGTACTATTATGCACAAAGTAAAACAACAGCTATAGACAGTAAAGAAAATAGATTTTTTATAAAACTAAATCTGTGAATATCCAAAAAATAAAAAATAAAAATCCATCATTGTATGGCAAACAAAATTTCAAACCTTATAGATATCTTCAGGTGATTTAGCCTCCTCAACCTCTATATCACGGGCAAGAATAAGATACCCTTCACTTAACTTAGTGTTGTTAATGATATCTTGAAGTGCCTCCCTGTCATCATCATCTACAACCATCTCTTCATCAAGCTCAAAAGTCATACCCTGTATATATCAATTAGCAAACGAGAATCAATGATTTATGTGGGAAAAAAAAAAATCTACGTACAAAAAGCATTAGGGGAAAAATGGGAAAAAAACATCTCTTTACAGAAAGCACTAAAATAGACTTTCACATTGTCATGAAAAAGAGGCAATGTTTGGAAATGCCCTAATATATAGCCTCGCAACCACACTGGATAATAATTCAATTAGAAATAGTAAAAGCATCATAAATCCTCAAAATGGGGAAATGATATGGAAAAACAAATTAATCAATAAATATTTTATCAATTATTTTTTTTAAAAAGGAAAAAAAAAACCTTGTACAAAATTATACGAAACTCAAGACTTACATGTCGAGCAAGCATGTAACAAAATTGCTTCTTTTGCAACAGATCTTCACAAGACTTAAAAATCTGCTTTGTGTACTGCAAAGGTATACATTGAGTTATTAGAACCAAACCATAAGAAATATTCCAAAGTTATTTACACATTATATATTTTAAAAATAAATGAAATTCCATGTTCATTAATTAAACAAATCTCAATATACAAAGAATCCTTTCTGCCACTCTTTACGAACAGAATGCTTCTCATCGTTCAACTACAATAAATATAATTAGGACTCAGAAGGGACATAAAGGAAAGTTATTTCACATTCATCACAAACTGCGGACCTGCATGTTATCGAGGGATTGTGCAATCCGAAGGGCATTTGAAAACTCTCCATGTTTGAGGTAGATCGTGTATGCGATATCTAGAGCTAACATATTATCTGGAGCAGGAAGGTACCTGCAATATCATGCAGTATGGAATGATAACATCAATATGAGAGAGAGAGAGAGAGGGAGAGAGAGAGAGAGAGAGAGAGAGAGAGTTCACTTAAAAAATAAATTACAAGTTGCAACACAATGTCAAAGGTCATAAGAGCAAGCCTAGGTTGCTGGTGCTACTGAAAAATTGTGATGGCAACAAGCCTTACTTATGGTAAAAACCTCAAAACGAAGCTCGCAAATTAAGATATCTAATAAGTTCAGATGCATCAAAAAATCTATGATCACATTATTAGCTATGATTTGGAATATTATTGGAAAAGCAACAACATTTTCTTTCATCTCAAAAGTTCAAGTAATTCAAGTTAGACTATTTAGAAGAGAATATCTCGACAGTTCAAGTAATTCAAGTTCTTAAACAAGCGGTATTCAAATTTCTAACTTCTAAGAAAAGCTCCTTGTGACCAGTTACCACAAAATCCACACCCCAAACAAAAGAATATATCACAACAAAAGGAAGTCAAATTACAGATTACTTTAAATGGTAAAATCACATAACCTTGCTGAACTGGTGAGGTATAGGCATGTCCTTTTGAAATTTGTGCTGTCCCCATGCTCAACTAACAAATCAAGGTCCTCAACCTAAAAGTAGTCAACAGAGTTATTACATATTTTCAAGATCAGCCTGCATACAAGAGTAAAGACAAAGATATTGCATAGTACCTCCATCAAAAGATCTACAGCTTCAGGTTCAGCATTGTGCTGCAATGAAAAAAAAATAAAAAATAAAAAAAAAATAAAAACCAAATATTTTTTATATCACATGTTGCCCATGTATATATTATAAGTTTGTAACCAAGTTTTTGGACGCTGTCAAAACAGATTTTGTAATTTTGCCACTCCCCATTGATTGTTTTTCTATAATTGTTACATAGATTTGAAATGTATAAAAACTTTCAAACCTTCATGTGGAAAGCGACAATTTGTTGAACAAGCCTCATTAGATCATCAACCGGGGCCTCTTCGCTCTGTAATAATTTATGCAAAGGAAACAAATAATTAATCAAATCAAGCTCTTAACAATCAATATTAAACACCATAGCATAGAGTCCTCACATAAATTCTCCCTGAATGTTGAATAATGGGAGAAGGGAAAAAAACTCTATGAATGCGTGTGGCACTACCAATTACAGAATTTCTTCCTTTTTTCTTTCAAAGGAAAGCCAACAAGATGATGCATTTGGAGATATAATACTACTGCATCAATACTATACTAGGTCAAAAACATCAAAGACATCACCATTAACTTGGTATTATATTATACAATGTTCAAAAGTTGGAGCAATTTGATTCTATTTTTTTTCCAATATATGAAGCTATTTATAATTGCTTTAAACTGTACATGCACACAAAAAGAGTGGATCCTTTTAACTGACTGAGCCAAAGACTCCTCCAATGAGTACTTTAAGAATCTAAATACTGTTTCCCTGTGAGAAAGAATTCTCATAAGATGTCCAAAAGATAAATTGCTTAACCTGTCGTTTCATGTATTCTTGAGCAATTTCTCCAGCTAAGTTCCTGATTACCAGCAAAAAAATCACCAGTGAGGGTAAGACTAATTGAATATCTTTCACATAACTTTAATCAGTACTAATAAGAATATTCTATCCATTAAATGAAACTGGTAAGGTTCACACAAATCAAATTTACATCAACAAAATATGAAAGTGATTTAAGACACTGTATGGCTGGTGCAGGATTTCAAAATGAAGTGGAAGAACCATAAAAATTAGTACTATGAGTAAAAGTTTAGAACACCTAATACCACCCAATAACGCTTAAAGATGAATTGAAGCCCTAATACAGTAAAGGAATACAAGTACTACATAGACAAAGACACAATCATCAAAACATTTAACATACAATATAGCAAGAGCAAATATGAAGTGGCTGTCAGCCAATCTTTTCTTGTCTTCATGAAACATAAAGCCACATGGGCCACACCTTGGTTACCCAATAACTTTGAAATACAGTTGCCTGTTAGTTACAGACTTGAGTCAAACCATACAGAATATGCAAAGCAAGCCAGCCAAGACCAAACAAGCTTACTAGATTAGCTAAATTGATCAATGCTCAGAAATACATGTCATCTCAATACCCTTTGTATAAAAATTTTAGGCCTACAAACGTCCATTTTAGAGTAAACAAGCTTACTAGCTTAGCACCATCCAACCAACTTTTAGGTTCTCTTAAGGGGAGTTTTCAACTAAATCTTTAATGAAACTTAATCAGGGTAGATTCAGGGAGCCATAAATTTTTTTATTAAAACATGTTTGGTACAATTTTCACCCAATAATGCAAGATAACATTGGAGCAATTTCAGTCCACCGAATGGCCTTTCCATTTTCATTATTTTTTTTATTAATTTGATTCTTTTCATTGAAGAGGAAGAGAAGGGGGGGGGGCCTTAGATGATGCTTACCTGACGTACTCGTAGCCCCATGAGCCAATATCACTTTCTGAACCTAACAATCTGTACTTCAGGCTCTCCTGAGAGAGTCAAAGGATGTAAATCAAATTTAAAGGACACAAAGGACTCCAGATTAACAAATTCTGGAGCATAAATAAGTGCAAAATAATCACCATTCAACATCTATATATATATATATATATATATATATAACTAAATTTGGGAATGCATACGCAAGATGAATATCTCCATATACATTGATTACCAAAAAAATGGGAGACAAGAGCAAAGATGCATGACTAAGTAATGCCTTATGCATAACCAAGTAAACCAATCATAAAAAAAAGAAAAGGAAATAGAGCTTTAATCTTAAAATAAATAGGCATACCCCTTCACCTTCTACAGACATTGTCAAGGCCAAAACCGAGAGTATATCTGCTAACAATTTCTGCATTTATAGAAAGTAACTCATATAAGCTGTTATAAACAGATATTACAACGAACAATGTCGAACCAGAAGCATTATACCTTCAGATCTGAATTGCCCATTGTTTCAAGATATGCTTTTAATGTTCCATTATGTGGATGAAGAAACTTTAGTAGCTTTGGTACTGAATTCATAGAGTCCGTTGATGTTCGAAGTTCCTCCCTACAAGAAAACATTTTCTGCACTGTCAAAATAGTTGACAGAGATGTTACATGCGTACTTTGATACTCACTGTTCAGAAACTGAATTCTATGCAGATTTTCGAAAGCATAAAACCCATCCAGAGACTCTACTAGTAAGGATAATAACAGCTCATTGATAAGCACTACAATCATTCAACACGCACCCAGGAGGAGGATTTCTTCATTCTTTCAATATAGTCTTTGTATTATATTTACCAAATCAAAATTGGCCGAAAAAAGGTCAATCAAATACAATGCACAACTTTAAAACTTGGACCTTTGTTTTCAAATTAGAACCTTAATAGACTAATATGCTTAACTTTTCAATAACTTTTCTCTTCTCTGTTCCTGAATCTTTCGCTTTTTATATTTTTCCAATTATATTTTTAAATAACCTCAATAAATTATAAAACTTATGCATTATGCTTTACGGTTCTTGCCTCTCTCACAAGAGGAAGAAAAAAAAAAAATTTCTTCCCCGCAGGTTCCATAATGTAAACAACATTATCACACAACATAACTGTTATTAAACACAAATTTACTTGCATTGAAACAATTGTACTACTAATACCCTGATACTACTCTTACGGCAAGTTTGTTTGGCCAAAATCAGGGGGAATCGCAATGGAATGGAATGAGATTTCGATGATGAACGGCCGAACAGCTTTCTCAGCAAGCAACGAAAGGGTTAAGGGAAAAAAAAAAAAAAAAACCAGTTGATTACCTCAAACTCTCGAGTGCGTGTTTCTGCACACTGGGATCAGGGTCATGAACCTTCTCAACGTACAACTCTACCCGCTGGTTCAACGCCAAATCCTCGTCTGACTGCAAATTCCCAAGCGAAATTTTTGAGACCCAAGAGAGCATTAATATACGCCAACAAGTTCAAAATTTTGATTTGTTCAACTTACTAATTCTTCCTTCTCGTTCTTCTTCGACGGGAGCTTCTTCCACTCTTCGCAAGACATTGTTGATCGAAACCTACGATGAATACTGAGGGAGACTGATGAGAACTCCTGGTTTTCTTCACAGAAGAAGAGTACTCCGTAGTCCGTACTATTTATAGCTGTTTGGAGCAGCTTCCTTTCTTTTTCGTCAAGAAAGTTGGCGGGGCTATTACCCCAATACCAAACCAAAGAGTTTTTTTTTTTAAATAAAAAAAAACAAAAACAAAGGGGTTCCGACCCAAAATTTGGGGGAGCGGTCTATGGATTGAGCATGGACCAAAAAAAATAGCGGACCAAATTAATTCGGGTGGGTCATGTGCACAGAGGATCTCAGGTAATTCGTTCAACCGGAACCATAATAACAAATTTTTTTTGAATTTTTTATTAAACAAGTGAGACAAATATATCCCCATATTTAAATAATTATAAAAGTATTTGTGAATAATTTGAATATTAAGCATAAGGACATTATTAATATAAAAGAAGTAATGACAGTCAAATCATCATCACACATAGATTTTGATCATTTTAAAAAAATTCATTATTAATTATTTTTTATAGCTATGATTTGACTGTTATTACAAAAAATAATGACAAAAAGTAATGACGGCCTGTCATGCAATCATTTTCTTAAAAATAATTTCTCAATTATTATATGAAATTATTGAATTGAGTAATTATAAAATGACAACATATCATTTTTATTAATTTAGATTGTATCGTTTGTTTTTGTTTTTTTGTTTTTATGCATAATTTTTTCATAGATTTTTTTTTTAAAGAATTATTCCCGATTAAATCTCGAATTTGTCACTAGGCCCGAACTCGAGGTATATAATTATAATCTTTTTATACCGTTTAAATTTATATGAGTATATAGAAGCTAACATGTCGTTAAATAATAATTGGTGTGTGCATCTTATAGTAGAGATGCACACACAATCACCCCTTTACAATTAACCCAAATTGAGGGTTCCAAACTTGCAAGAGATCCATTTCCTCTCTTCTCTCCCATTAGTTCTCCCCTGCCCCTCTTCTCTCCCAATAAAATTATTTTATTGTTAGATAAAAGACAACGCGCATAAGGAGAATTGAATTCATGAATCATTTCATTTTTATAAGGGATAACATGCCACTAGGCCCAAGGTTTATTTGCCTCCCATTAAGATCCAATTGGCTGTATCAAGGTGGGAGCCTAACTGAAGTATGGGTCAAATTTGTTGTGGAATCATGTTTCTGATATTGGAAGGTTTCTGATCCATGAGCCTTATGGGTGATTTAAATGGAATTTTATCTACCAAGGAAAAATATGGTGGCAAATTGGCAATGCCCCTCGTATTAATGATTTCATGGACTTTATTGATAGTGGTAATCTGATTGATCAAGGATATATAGGTGCTCTTTTTCACTTGGTATAATAAAAGAGAAGGGAACCATGCGATATATATAGGAGTTCCTTTCAGTGTAAACCTTAGATTCAAAACCATTTGGATGGATTTCCCTGATAGTGAAAATATTATTAAACAAGCATGGGATACAAATGTCTAGGGCTCCAACCCATTGGAACAAATGGAGTTGATCCAGTTTGATCTAGTTTTCGAAGTCCGTGTCAACTTTACTTGTGAAAGTAATATCTATAAATCGTTGGGTTGATATGGACGATATAGATGACACGATATGGGTCAATATACTGAATACATTTGTTTATTTCCATCCTAAATTTCATTGATGCTATGTTTGGGTAAGGAATTTGTAGGTGAAATTTGTTTTTGAGATGGAATTTGTAAAATTTTTATAAAGGAGTTCAAAAATTTTACAAATTTCTTCTCAAAGACAAACTTCACCTAGAAATTCTTGATCCAAACAAAACATGAGGGTGCTTTTTCAAAAGAAGACTGGAAGTAAATGATCAATTGCCCTACAAAACTTATAGAACGAGGTAGGTTAACTATGACAAGTCTAGTTTTATCTTGTTGGTCTCATTTCAATACACAACTAACAAGGAAACTTGATTTTTCCGGAGTCTCTAGGCCTTGATGTTATTGCATTTCTTGAAAGGACTATCGTCAGAAGCTGTGAAATGGAAGGCTTCCGTTTCAACAGAATGTTGAAAAATGGTCTGCACAAATGAATTTTGGGTGGCGCCTGAAAATAATGCCAATCCAATTGCCGAAGAAAGTATTCAGCAAAAATCGATTGATTTGGCACGAATATGGTAATACTTTCAAGCGGACCAAACAGACATTTTCATGCCCAAATTATTTAACATGGCTGATTATTAGGAATGAGCAATGATTAATCTAATTCACATAAACTGAATACCCACGAAGGAAAGTAGAAACAAAAAAGCAAGGGTGCCCTATCAAAACAGGAGAAAAACTTATATTTAAATGTAATCGTGATACAACTCATATGGTATCACGAGTCAATAAGAGTAAAGCAAAGTGAGAATGTCAAGTTATTTTTGATCCGACATTCTTATTTTATTCCACTTTTATTGGCTCATGATACCATATGACTGTATCACAATTACGCTGAAGTCTTGCTCTCGAAACAAATGGGCCAATTTAGCTATGACATCACCTGGATTAACCCCTTATTCTCCCCCCCCCCCCCCCCCCCCCCCCCCCCCCAAACCCAAAAAAAAAGGAAGATCAAATCAGTATTTAATCTAGACAGGGTTTGAAACCAAGACCTCACCCTTTTACTCCCCCGAGATCTGATTAGTTGCCAAACCTTCCATTTAACGCTAATAAAAATGTGATATTCCTTTAGAATTGTGTAGAAATTACTCTTGAAAAAGCACGTGCGCAAGAGAAAGCTGGTCCAAAAAGCTTTCCCGTCCAGTGACCACCAACCATTGGGCGCTGGTTAATCTGAATCAGGCCAATTATTTTTCCTTAGGTCAATGTTCAAAATTCAAAAGTGTTATCAAATTTGGATAAAATCCTCTCTCTCTCTCTCTTCTTCTTCGGCATTTTTTTTCTTTTTTTTTCCCCTAGATTTAAGAAGAAGAAGAAGAAGAAGAAGAAGAAAAAAGCATGTATTTCTCTGCCCAAGTTAAAACTTACAAGCATTTGCTTTATATCAAGTCAAAACCAATGTTTCTTTTTCAAGAAAAACAAATCAATAGTAACACTGACAGGTCTTTCCAATGACATCTTCTTATACGACATGATTCTTAGAGGAAAATTGGAATCCCAAATCATATTTATTTTCAAACAATGTCTCAAATTCGTTAAATAATTTACTGTTTTATTTACTTACACTATAAACACGATTTACAGGAACATTGAAATAACTCTCTATAATGATATTAATACAATCCATAATAATACTATAAAACACTCCAAGGGCATGTATTTCTTCAAAATGAAATTATGTTGATTAAGTCCAAATGTCATATGGTTGCAATGAATTCATCCTAATTCTTGATGACTTGTTTGGGACCTGATGTGACCCAAAAAAGGAGTACTGTGTGGGGTATATTTGGGTATCTAAGTCCTTTTCTTCCTTCCACTGTATAGTGGAGTAGAGCCTGCAAGTTCTCTCTTTTATATTTTTATATTTTTTATTTTTTTGGTCAAAAGCCTACTAGTTCTTTCACCAAAAAGGCCAAAAAGAAAAAAGGCCTGCATGTTCAGGTAGCTTCTTCAAGTGAAAAAAAAAATGATCAGATAGGAAAGAAGCCTGCGGCCCAAGTTTGGAATTCCATAATTACCATACAGGATAACTCTGGAGTCCATGTGATAAAATCAGATATTTGTGGGGTAGCAAATGCCATGTGATGCACTAATTTTCGTACTATTTTTTATGACCCCATCTTGGGAAATATTGTGTAGCACCCTGTAGAAAAGTTTCTGAGAATCAATATGCCTTTCATATTTAATCGGTTGAAGAATGGAGAGTAAAGCTCCCTTCTGGGTAGAACAAGTTTTTTCCCCTGACAAAGCTGTAGGCTGCATAAGGGTTCTGAAATTAATGTAGAAAAATTAAAAGGTATTACCTTGGCATACCCCTAGCATTTTTCTTTTAAAAATTCGAAAGAATTTGACAAAAAAAAATATAAAAAATCAAATCAGCTTTATTAATTGGACGAGTTTTGGGCTCAAGGCTCTGGCACCATAATAGCAGGCACTTAATATTTATGCCGTATTTGTTACTGTAAAGTCAATGTTTTTAGAGGTGGCATATTCCATGTCAAAGGTTTGTGTGTGTCTTTGAGTCTTGAAGTTTCATGGAGTTGCAAAGATAAGCTAATGTGAAGATATCAACGCTTCATAACTCACACTCATTCTTAGGCAAGGTAAATGTCCTTAGATGCTCATGTATAGATGATTAATTCTTTTAAAATCTTTCAAAACGTTTTAATGCATTTTAGGATTGGTTTTAGAGGCATTTTACAAAAATTCTATGGTGTATGGGACAGGGCGATCGATCGGGGTCCTTGTGGCGATTGATCACTATTACTGTAGAAAAGTCTTTTGTCCTCTGCCATACCCCGATCGATCGGGGTTGATGGCGTGATTGATCGAAACCCCTCCAGAAATGTCGTTTTTACTCTGTGCCTCTCGATTGATCAAGGTTGAGCCCAGATCGATCAGGGTTCGTAAAAAATAGATTTTAAGTTTTTCAAAACGTTCCTTTTTTACCTTAAAACGTGGCTCAGTCACTTGGGGTATCCTAGACCATATAAATAGGGCTTATTATCATTGTGAGGGTTGTGTAAGCCTCCCCCACTTAGGTTTTACAAAGTTTTTCTTCTCAAACCTCCCTAGAGCACTTTAACCTAGGTTTTCACATACATGCTCTAAAGACCTTCAAACCACACACCACCTTGGATGATTGTAAGTCCGTGGCGACGGTGATCGAACTTGCGAGTTCGTGTTAGAAGGAATTGCTGTGAAGATGTTGGTTGCAACCAAAGCTGTGAAGACGGAGATCAATCGTGTGTGATCGTGGGAGTGAAGACAACCGCATGAGTCTTTGTGGTTTGTAAGTGTGTCTTGTACTCATTAAGTTCATAGTGGATTTGCTTCAACTGGACTAGGTCCCATGGTTTTTCCCATCTAGGCTTTTCGACATAAAAATCTCTTGTGCCAATTTTATTTGCTTTTATGCTTGCTATGTGATTGATTTAATTGTGCTGTTAGAGATTCTTTGCAACAAAATTAAAATTGGGCAAGTTTAACTAAGAGTACCTATTCAACCCCCCTTCTAGGTATTATAGGTTGGTATAACCGGAATTTCAGGTACAAATCAGTCAAGGCCGATTCTGGGGGTAGGCGAGCAATGCGACCGCCTAGAGCCCTACATTTTGGCTAAAAAATGAGGGCCCCATTTTGGGACTAACCCTTGTAGTAGGCTGAATTTTCTTATTTTTTCCAAATAGAACGGTTATTGCAACCCCTTAATTTTATTTGCACACCCCACTAATTTTTATTTATCAATGTTTTACCAAAAATATAGAAGGTTTTTATAAAAAAAAAATTGTTACGTAATCTACTGGAAAACATCATTGTGAACAACTTTGCAGAAGAAAGTTTTTCCAAAAAAATTATCGTTTAAGTAGATTTTTTTTGATAATTTACTATCTATGTTTAATTTTTGGCCAAAAAGTCTACTTAAACAAAAGATTTTAGAAAAACTTTATTATGCAAAGTTATTCAAAATGATGTTTTCTAGTGGATTACGCAGTTAATTTTCTTAAAAACCTTTTGTATATATATATTTTAAAAATCTTAAGAAATTAAAATTAATGAGACGTGCAAACTTTATGCTGGTACTAGGAAAAAAAAAAAGACATAAAGGGCCCCATTTTAAAAATTCGCATTGGGCCCTAAGAAACTCAGAACCGGCCCTGAAATCATTATCAACCCATATTACCCAGATGGCTCTTTTCAGTTAAATTTTGAATTCGAATCAGTTTTGATTGAGAGATATCAGAAGTGGCCTACAGCCTCTATCGTTGCATTAATTTGGGTGTCATGGACTCAGGGTCCTACATGATAGAGTGTGGGTAGGGATGGCAATATACGCCCCGATTTGACCCATTCAACGGAAAAAAGACTGTTTTTATCCCTCAGAATCGGTGAATGCCATTCTTGTTTATTACTCTGTTTTGATAAATCCACTCCTACAATCTGTTTGTTTGATTCTTACAATCAGTAAGAATACACATGTTTCATGTTTAAAATATTGTAATGATTATATCTATATAATAGGATAGTTGTTGATTATACTTCTTTCCCGTAGTGTATAATATTGACTTTAGCTTTCTTTCTTTAGTTTTCTTTCATGTGTTTCATATTGTGTTTGATATAAAAAAAAAAAAAAAAAAAAAAAATTCCTGAAGTTCCTGTTTCTACTGAGTGTAGAGTTTTGTTAATGGTATCAGAGCGTCAGTATTAGGAATTAATAGTTTTTATTGTAGTCTGTTTGAGCCTGTTATCAGCTTATTTATTCTTGTTTATTTGTTAAGTGTTTTAATTGCTAGTTAGTTATTTTGATTTATCTGCAAACCTTAAGACAACCTTGAATAGGGAGTACCGAGGCCTTGACTTTGTTGAAAGGTAGCCAGTTGAGCTTGTGTCCTTTCGTTTGAGTCGGCAACTTTGTAGGAAAACCTAGTCATGGAAGATTTAGGGTGCGTAGGTAAGAAAAATAATCAAACTAATGATTACAAACATTTAGCACATGTACAAGATAAAGACGCTAATATAGGCAATATTAGCAGAACATTAAATTATGTTGTAGATAACTTATCTGGTATGTTTGGTAAATTAGTAAATATTGAGAAAAATCAAGAAAAAATATATGAAAAGGTTAATATGATAAGTGAAATCCAGAATTTAGACCTAAAGGATGAAACAAAAAGTTTAATCCAAAATCTAGAAAATAATCTGAAAAACAATTCAGATAATGTATTAGTACTAAAAGAAAGTACTAGTGAAGAAATTCCGAGATTATATTTTGGAACAGAAATTATGATGTTTAAAACTGATAAACATCGAAAAGATTTTGAAGCTATCAAAGAAATTTTAGAATATTGGAAAACCCGATATATTAAAGAAGAAAATTACGATGAACGTAATAAACTTCTAAAACAGATGCAAGACTTATATTCAGCAAATGAAAAATTAATGACTGAATATAATTATGACTTAGCCCTTCAACTAGAAGAGTCAAGTGAATCAGATAAAGAATCTGATATAACTTTCATGCCAAACAGTGTACAAGATGAAAGTTCAGATGACGAGCCAGAACCAGAAGGTAGAAAATTTGGCCTGTCATCAAGTGATAATAATACTGGAAGTACAAGCAGTACTTCAGTTGATGAAGAAATAATCATTGAAAAAGAAAACAATGATGACACAAACAATAATAATGACCCTCAAGACTCTAAAAAAAGAAAAGAGATTGAGACGGATGAGGAAGAAAAACTAATTCCTAGAGGTCAAAGGTATAATTTTGAATCACCTATATTTGATGTCTATGATGACATTGATGATGATGACCCAATGCAAATTGAAGATTTAAAACCTTTAAAAGATGAAGGTTCTACATCAGAACCTGCACCTACAACAAGCATAAGGACTGATTTAAATAAAATCAATGTCACTACTGGAGGAGTTTATCTCGACTTAAAAAATGTCGAATTTAAAAATTATAATCAAGCATTAAGAGAATGGGCACAATCAATGTCTATTGTCATTAATACATATAAAAGTAGTTGGTCTAAAGAAAGATTTTTAGACTACATCTGTGCAACTCTCCAAGGAGATTGCTTAAATTTCCTTAGAAGATGGGAAGCTTCTGATGAAGGTAAACATGAAAAAGCTAGTTTACTTAATGAATTTAATTCATTTGATAAAATATTAAATGAATTCGCACAAATTCTAAGAAGAGAATTTTGTGGAATTAAATTTGAAGAACAGGAGGAAATTTACAATGAGTATATGCTAACAAAATGCAGAATATGCAATATTTGTGAATTTAAATCCTTTGCAAAATTTTATCAGGAATATTATCATAAACTTAACCCACCAAAAACTGAGTTTTGGTTAAGTCAATTTTTCCATAAGTTACCCTCACCATGGGATGAACTTTGTAATGATGGATATAAAGAATTCTTGAGTAGTTCTAATGGTGGAAAAGACACGTTAGGAGCAAGAATTCAATATGCTGAAAGAATTGTAACTAAACATTGCATAACACAAAAGGCTGTTAAGCAAGTGAAAAATCAACTTAATGATAAATGTTGTAGCAAAGTAATGCGACAACAATGGGAATTTGGTTGTAAAAAATCAACCCCTTATAAGAAAAGGAGAAAATTTCGAAAATATAAATTTGTCAAATGAAAAGGTAAAAAACCTAATCCTAATAAGAAATATGTCAGAAAAAGAAATAAAAATAGAAATACTACGTTTAGAAAAAAATCTAAATGTAAATGTTATATTTGCAATGAAGAAGGCCATATAGCACCACAATGTCCTAAGAAAGGAAAGAGTGGTAAACAGATGATAAAATTTCTAGAAGAAAAACAATTAGAAATTTTAGTTGGAGAAGAAGTCTCTGACAATGATTCTATAATATATGAGGTTCAATCAGAATCTGAAACTGAAAGTGAAAATGAAGAAGAATCAGACATGATTTTCATGATGTCTGAAAGGAATGAAAATAAAGAAATCTTTGAAGCTATTCCAAACGAGGAATTACAACTCATAAAATTAGGAAATGTCATAGGTGAAGAAGCATCTATAGACGAATCTAATTTTGAGAAATTCGATAAAATTAAAGAAGTGAAAAAAGAAGAGCTTTACCAAATATCAAAATTTAATATTTGGCAAGCTAGATTATTTGAGCAATTTAGTGGAAATACATCTGCTAAAGCTACTGAAGATGAAATGGTGGAAATACCACTATTCGATAAAAATAAAATTCGAAGGCTTAAACAAAAGCATCCAAAGATTCGATATATTCATATCGGAATAATTCAAATAGAAATTACAGCTCTATTTAGAGTAGGATTAGACACTCCTATTCTAGTAGTAGTCTTGGATAAAAGATTTGAAGATCCTATTAAAGCACTAATAGGTGGAATACAATCAAATCTTGTCTATGGACAAGTTTGGTTTAAAATAAAACCAAATTATTTTATATCAATAGAAGATCCAAATATTTGTGATACGATAAAAATTCGTATTCAAACCAGAGGAATTGATATGAAAAAGAATAGCTATAATTTATCAGTTCAATGGAAAGCAATTCATGAACTAACAAATTTTACAAAAACATCAATTAAAGAAATTGATAAAAATATGATCGAATTATTCGAACCACGAGTATTCGATACTGAAATTCAACCAAGATTAATAAATTGGAAAGATTTGGAAATACCGAAAAGCTGGTTAATAAAAGAATTTACAGAAAATCCCAAGCCAAAATTCTATAAACCAATAGAATTTCAAGCTTCAGGAAATAATCTTTATTTTACTGATAATCGTCGAAATAATATAAAATTATTAGACGATGCATCAACATCAACATCTAAAAAAGATGAACAAGATGAAAAGGGAAAATTAATTGCAATAAAGAATGTGCAAATATCTATACTTCCAGGTACAACCTACCTTGAAGAACAAAAATCTGTAGTATTTCAACAGATTAAAATTGATGGTAAATATCCAGAACAATTAATCTTTAGCTACCAACAAGGTAAGAAAAGATATATGTATGTTCTTGGAAAATTCAATTTCAAAAACTATAAACCATATGTTTTGTCTATCCTGTTAGATATGGGAGCAACAACCAGTGCTGCTAGGTATAATGCTTTACCTGAGCATCTATGGATTAAAATGAAAAATCCAATAGCTGCAAGAGGTATTGATGGAAATGAAACTTTAATCATTCTTAAAGCCAAAAATGTTACGCTTTGGTTAGGAGATAAAAAATTCTCTATTCCTAAAATACTTTGTTTCCCCGATATGCATGGTGATGTGATATTAGGAAATAATTTTATTGAAAATTATATGCCTTTTATTGTCAATCGTGACCATGTTATTCTAACTTGTAAACAAGAACCTGTTAGAATTCCTCTTTTACAACATCATAAACATGTTTGTGAAAAAGGATTTGCGCCAGTCAAGCGTGGTGATATGACACCTATAATTAAATCTTTAGATGAAAAACATTGGATTTATAAAAAATTACATCCAAATTTTCTGAAGACCCATTAAAACTTTGGGAAAAATCTCCAAGGTTTTGTGAATTAAAACTCATTGATTCTAATAAAATAATTAGAGTTAAGCCAATGGTCTATACTAAAAAAGATATAGATGAATTTGAAATTCAACTTGAAGAATTATTAAAGAAAGGATTAATTGAAGAAACAAGAAGTCCACATTCTAGTCCCGCCTTTATGGTAATGAACCATAATGAGATAAAACGAGGAAAAGCTAGAATGGTAATCAATTATAAAAGATTAAACCAAAATCTTGAATTTGATGGATATTTTATTCCTAGAAAAGATGTTCTAGTTAAACAAACTATGAACTCTAAATGGTTTAGCAAATTTGATTGCAAATCAGGCTTTTGGCAAGTAAAGCTTACAGATGAGTCAAAACCATTGACTGCTTTTAGTGCACCATATGGACATTACCAATGGACGGTTATGCCATTTGGAATTTGTAATGCACCACAAATATTTCAAAGATGGATGGACAACATGTTCAAACATCTTCATAAATTTTGTCTAGTATATATTGATGATGTTTTAGTATTCTCTAAAACCAGAGAAGAACATAGAAAGCATCTTGAAATTGTATCAGACATATTCCTAAAACATGGAATAATTCTAAGTCCCAAGAAAATGGAAATAGAAAAAGAAGAGATTGAATATTTAGGAGTTATTTTAAATCAATCAGGTATGCAACTCCAAAATCATATCATTGTGAAAATAAGAGATTTTCCAAATGAGATAACAACTCTCAAAGAACTGCAGAGTTTTTTAGGTTTATTAAACTATGGAAGAAAA
Organism: Liquidambar formosana; assembly: GCA_039720395.1. Lineage (NCBI taxonomy): Eukaryota > Viridiplantae > Streptophyta > Magnoliopsida > Saxifragales > Altingiaceae > Liquidambar > Liquidambar formosana. The sequence goes on along the minus strand of CM077823.1, from coordinate 40,302,659 downwards.
TTTGTAAAGAATTTATCCAAAAAGGAAAAACCTTTAATTGAAAAACTTAAGAATCTTCCTAAAAAAGGAAATTCAGATGTAAAAATAATATGGACTAAAGAAGACTCAAATTTAGTTCAAGAAATTAAAAATATGTTTAAAGACACCCCAAAGGTTTATTTTCCAAAAGAAAATGACCAATTAATTCTAGAAACCGATGCTAGTGATGAGTTTTGGGGAGCAGTTTTAAAAGCAATCCCAGAAAATTCTAAACAAGAAGAAATCTGTGGATATGATTCAGGAAAATTTAAACCAAATGAAATAAAATATATAACTTATGAAAAAGAGTTATTAGCCATAAAAAATGGAATAAAAAGATTTCATATTTATTTGGCACCTGTTAAATTTATAATTCATACTGATAATAAATCAGTTTGTGATTTTATCAAATCCAAAAAAGGTGAAGAAAATGCAAGGCGTGTTAGATGGTATAATTTTATTTGTCAGTATACTTTCGATATAATACATATTAAAGGTACTAACAATTTTCTTGCTGATTATCTGTCCAGAAGATACAATGAATAATCAGAATCCGGACAAAGGGAAAAAACCCTCAAATTCTCAAGGAAAGAATTATGGGAAACCATCCCGATTCTACAAAGGCGAAGGAAGCTCAAACCAGAGCAGCTTTCCCAGACTCCCTCAGATCATGGGTAACCAACCCAATGTTCCAGTTTATGTGATGCCAGTCAGCTATAAACAAATGGCTGAAATGTCTCAGAATTTTAACCAAATGAATTTTCAAAATCATCCTGAAACAAATCAGGAGATAAAAGATTTTTATAACCCAGGTTTAAACCCAAAAACCTATCATCTTTTAAATAATATTTGGAAAACTCATTGCTTAAACCATAAAGCTGAGTTTAGAAGAAATATGTCCCAACTTGCTGAATTCTTGAAAACACAAGAAGAAAAGCAAACTTTTATTCATTCTGAATTTGCCAAGTTCATTAAACAAGTGGATTGGCTTGAAGATTTTTCTGAAGAAAAAATTACTACTATTATTAATTTAATGAATTTTACTGAACAACAGGAAAATTCATACCTTAATAAAGCTTTAAGAATTTGTTTATTCAACAAAGCTAAAACAGCTTTACCAAAAGAAATATTTTCCGATATCAATAATCGTATTGAAAACAATGAGATTAAATCCCTTCTCATTGAATTTGCTGAAAATATCTATTTGGAAAAAGAAATTCCAAAGTTGAAATTTTTCATTAACTATGAGCTTTGGAGTATGGAAGCAATTGGTTGGGGAGCCGTCGGAACAATCATCTTCGACTCCTTGGTATCCACTGCATTTGTTGACTTTCCCGCAATGATCAAAACAATGATCTATAATGTGGTGAAACACTACAAATGGAGTAGATATTTGAAATTCAAAATTTTTAGTCATGCAGGATGGCGACAGAGAGAATTATTTTTTCAACCATATCAAATCTGGAGCCTAGAACTTGCCAATGAACAAGATCTCATAAAAAATGACGATCTTAAATTTTTGGATAAAGCAGAAAATCTTGATTTATCCTCTTATTATATAGATAATTATATTGCTCTAAAAAGAGAAGCACAAACATCCACAGCTATCGCTCTTACAAATTCATGATCAGCGATGGGAGAAGATTATTTTGTACAAATCTGATTACTTCTTATGTGGAGACAGTTGCTCAAAGAATGGCAGCTGATGAATTTCTTAATAATATTATTCATGGCCATGTTACCGGTCCTATTGAATTAACAATGGATGCGGAAGAGCTGGTGGGCGCACAAGATTATTATGAAAATATTGTTAGCCACAATCAAGAAGATAATGGCGACAGTTTCTGGAACTCTATTGATGAAGAGACATTTCACAATATCGAGAACATGATGGAAGGATAGGGGCCAGCCAGGCAACATCCAGAAATTCTGCAGAATTGGACACGTATAACAAGTACGTCCAATATTCAACAATCAAAGGACATGACGTGATATGCAGCATTCATTTAGCCTGACTCTTTTAAAAGAAGACAAAGACTTTTTGAAGGCTTAGTCACAATCCCTGACAAAATCACGTGATGCGGTGAAGGAAGGAAGAACCTAGCCTCACTTTTTTATTTCATAGTCAAAAAGTGAATAGTGTAAAGTATGTAACATGTTTTTAATAGGGTTGTTGGTAGTTGAATGTAATTATTGTACTTTTGATTCTTATCTTTTGTATTTGTGTTGAGTTTAAGTCCGGGCTTGGAGTCCGAAGTTTGTCTATAAATAGATGAGTGGGTTACGAAAATACGTATAAAAATAAAAAAGGGTATTTACAAAAAGTACCTCAAATATTATTAATAATTATGAAATTTACACAGAATAAAAGAAAACTTACATATATATCCTTCTTCTTCAGTAGAGCTCTCTCTATATCTCTCTGAAAACTCTATCCAACTCTCTAACCCTGCCTATACAACTGAAGGACTCATCTATTTATAGACAAACTTCGGACTCCAAGCCCGGACTTAAACTCAACACAAATACAAAAGATAAGAATCAAAAGTACAATAATTACATTCAACTACCAACAACCCTATTAAAAACATGTTACATACTTTACACTATTCACTTTTTGACTATGAAATAAAAAAGTGAGGCTAGGTTCTTCCTTCCTTCACCGCATCACGTGATTTTGTCAGGGATTGTGACTAAGCCTTCAAAAAGTCTTTGTCTTCTTTTAAAAGAGTCAGGCTAAATGAATGCTGCATATCACGTCATGTCCTTTGATTGTTGAATATTGGACGTACTTGTTATACGTGTCCAATTCTGCAGAATTTCTGGATGTTGCCTGGCTGGCCCCTATCCTTCCATCATGTTCTCGATATTGTGAAATGTCTCTTCATCAATAGAGTTCCAGAAACTGTCGCCATTATCTTCTTGATTGTGGCTAACAATATTTTCATAATAATCTTGTGCGCCCACCAGCTCTTCCGCATCCATTGTTAATTCAATAGGACCGGTAACATGGCCATGAATAATATTATTAAGAAATTCATCAGCTGCCATTCTTTGAGCAACTGTCTCCACATAAGAAGTAATCAGATTTGTACAAAATAATCTTCTCCCATCGCTGATCATGAATTTGTAAGAGCGATAGCTGTGGATGTTTTGTGCTTCTCTTTTTAGAGCAATATAATTATCTATATAATAAGAGGATAAATCAAGATTTTCTGCTTTATCCAAAAATTTAAGATCGTCATTTTTTATGAGATCTTGTTCATTGGCAAGTTCTAGGCTCCAGATTTGATATGGTTGAAAAAATAATTCTCTCTGTCGCCATCCTGCATGACTAAAAATTTTGAATTTCAAATATCTACTCCATTTGTAGTGTTTCACCACATTATAGATCATTGTTTTGATCATTGCGGGAAAGTCAACAAATGCAGTGGATACCAAGGAGTCGAAGATGATTGTTCCGACGGCTCCCCAACCAATTGCTTCCATACTCCAAAGCTCATAGTTAATGAAAAATTTCAACTTTGGAATTTCTTTTTCCAAATAGATATTTTCAGCAAATTCAATGAGAAGGGATTTAATCTCATTGTTTTCAATACGATTATTGATATCGGAAAATATTTCTTTTGGTAAAGCTGTTTTAGCTTTGTTGAATAAACAAATTCTTAAAGCTTTATTAAGGTATGAATTTTCCTGTTGTTCAGTAAAATTCATTAAATTAATAATAGTAGTAATTTTTTCTTCAGAAAAATCTTCAAGCCAATCCACTTGTTTAATGAACTTGGCAAATTCAGAATGAATAAAAGTTTGCTTTTCTTCTTGTGTTTTCAAGAATTCAGCAAGTTGGGACATATTTCTTCTAAACTCAGCTTTATGGTTTAAGCAATGAGTTTTCCAAATATTATTTAAAAGATGATAGGTTTTTGGGTTTAAACCTGGGTTATAAAAATCTTTTATCTCCTGATTTGTTTCAGGATGATTTTGAAAATTCATTTGGTTAAAATTCTGAGACATTTCAGCCATTTGTTTATAGCTGACTGGCATCACATAAACTGGAACATTGGGTTGGTTACCCATGATCTGAGGGAGTCTGGGAAAGCTGCTCTGGTTTGAGCTTCCTTCGCCTTTGTAGAATCGGGATGGTTTCCCATAATTCTTTCCTTGAGAATTTGAGGGTTTTTTCCCTTTGTCCGGATTCTGATTATTCATTGTATCTTCTGGACAGATAATCAGCAAGAAAATTGTTAGTACCTTTAATATGTATTATATCGAAAGTATACTGACAAATAAAATTATACCATCTAACACGCCTTGCATTTTCTTCACCTTTTTTGGATTTGATAAAATCACAAACTGATTTATTATCAGTATGAATTATAAATTTAACAGGTGCCAAATAAATATGAAATCTTTTTATTCCATTTTTTATGGCTAATAACTCTTTTTCATAAGTTATATATTTTATTTCATTTGGTTTAAATTTTCCTGAATCATATCCACAGATTTCTTCTTGTTTAGAATTTTCTGGGATTGCTTTTAAAACTGCTCCCCAAAACTCATCACTAGCATCGGTTTCTAGAATTAATTGGTCATTTTCTTTTGGAAAATAAACCTTTGGGGTGTCTTTAAACATATTTTTAATTTCTTGAACTAAATTTGAGTCTTCTTTAGTCCATATTATTTTTACATCTGAATTTCCTTTTTTAGGAAGATTCTTAAGTTTTTCAATTAAAGGTTTTTCCTTTTTGGATAAATTCTTTACAAATTTTCTTCCATAGTTTAATAAACCTAAAAAACTCTGCAGTTCTTTGAGAGTTGTTATCTCATTTGGAAAATCTCTTATTTTCACAATGATATGATTTTGGAGTTGCATACCTGATTGATTTAAAATAACTCCTAAATATTCAATCTCTTCTTTTTCTATTTCCATTTTCTTGGGACTTAGAATTATTCCATGTTTTAGGAATATGTCTGATACAATTTCAAGATGCTTTCTATGTTCTTCTCTGGTTTTAGAGAATACTAAAACATCATCAATATATACTAGACAAAATTTATGAAGATGTTTGAACATGTTGTCCATCCATCTTTGAAATATTTGTGGTGCATTACAAATTCCAAATGGCATAACCGTCCATTGGTAATGTCCATATGGTGCACTAAAAGCAGTCAATGGTTTTGACTCATCTGTAAGCTTTACTTGCCAAAAGCCTGATTTGCAATCAAATTTGCTAAACCATTTAGAGTTCATAGTTTGTTTAACTAGAACATCTTTTCTAGGAATAAAATATCCATCAAATTCAAGATTTTGGTTTAATCTTTTATAATTGATTACCATTCTAGCTTTTCCTCGTTTTATCTCATTATGGTTCATTACCATAAAGGCGGGACTAGAATGTGGACTTCTTGTTTCTTCAATTAATCCTTTCTTTAATAATTCTTCAAGTTGAATTTCAAATTCATCTATATCTTTTTTAGTATAGACCATTGGCTTAACTCTAATTATTTTATTAGAATCAATGAGTTTTAATTCACAAAACCTTGGAGATTTTTCCCAAAGTTTTAATGGGTCTTCAGAAAAATTTGGATGTAATTTTTTATAAATCCAATGTTTTTCATCTAAAGATTTAATTATAGGTGTCATATCACCACGCTTGACTGGCGCAAATCCTTTTTCACAAACATGTTTATGATGTTGTAAAAGAGGAATTCTAACAGGTTCTTGTTTACAAGTTAGAATAACATGGTCACGATTGACAATAAAAGGCATATAATTTTCAATAAAATTATTTCCTAATATCACATCACCATGCATATCGGGGAAACAAAGTATTTTAGGAATAGAGAATTTTTTATCTCCTAACCAAAGCGTAACATTTTTGGCTTTAAGAATGATTAAAGTTTCATTTCCATCAATACCTCTTGCAGCTATTGGATTTTTCATTTTAATCCATAGATGCTCAGGTAAAGCATTATACCTAGCAGCACTGGTTGTTGCTCCCATATCTAACAGGATAGACAAAACATATGGTTTATAGTTTTTGAAATTGAATTTTCCAAGAACATACATATATCTTTTCTTACCTTGTTGGTAGCTAAAGATTAATTGTTCTGGATATTTACCATCAATTTTAATCTGTTGAAATACTACAGATTTTTGTTCTTCAAGGTAGGTTGTACCTGGAAGTATAGATATTTGCACATTCTTTATTGCAATTAATTTTCCCTTTTCATCTTGTTCATCTTTTTTAGATGTTGATGTTGATGCATCGTCTAATAATTTTATATTATTTCGACGATTATCAGTAAAATAAAGATTATTTCCTGAAGCTTGAAATTCTATTGGTTTATAGAATTTTGGCTTGGGATTTTCTGTAAATTCTTTTATTAACCAGCTTTTCGGTATTTCCAAATCTTTCCAATTTATTAATCTTGGTTGAATTTCAGTATCGAATACTCGTGGTTCGAATAATTCGATCATATTTTTATCAATTTCTTTAATTGATGTTTTTGTAAAATTTGTTAGTTCATGAATTGCTTTCCATTGAACTGATAAATTATAGCTATTCTTTTTCATATCAATTCCTCTGGTTTGAATACGAATTTTTATCGTATCACAAATATTTGGATCTTCTATTGATATAAAATAATTTGGTTTTATTTTAAACCAAACTTGTCCATAGACAAGATTTGATTGTATTCCACCTATTAGTGCTTTAATAGGATCTTCAAATCTTTTATCCAAGACTACTACTAGAATAGGAGTGTCTAATCCTACTCTAAATAGAGCTGTAATTTCTATTTGAATTATTCCGATATGAATATATCGAATCTTTGGATGCTTTTGTTTAAGCCTTCGAATTTTATTTTTATCGAATAGTGGTATTTCCACCATTTCATCTTCAGTAGCTTTAGCAGATGTATTTCCACTAAATTGCTCAAATAATCTAGCTTGCCAAATATTAAATTTTGATATTTGGTAAAGCTCTTCTTTTTTCACTTCTTTAATTTTATCGAATTTCTCAAAATTAGATTCGTCTATAGATGCTTCTTCACCTATGACATTTCCTAATTTTATGAGTTGTAATTCCTCGTTTGGAATAGCTTCAAAGATTTCTTTATTTTCATTCCTTTCAGACATCATGAAAATCATGTCTGATTCTTCTTCATTTTCACTTTCAGTTTCAGATTCTGATTGAACCTCATATATTATAGAATCATTGTCAGAGACTTCTTCTCCAACTAAAATTTCTAATTGTTTTTCTTCTAGAAATTTTATCATCTGTTTACCACTCTTTCCTTTCTTAGGACATTGTGGTGCTATATGGCCTTCTTCATTGCAAATATAACATTTACATTTAGATTTTTTTCTAAACGTAGTATTTCTATTTTTATTTCTTTTTCTGACATATTTCTTATTAGGATTAGGTTTTTTACCTTTTCATTTGACAAATTTATATTTTCGAAATTTTCTCCTTTTCTTATAAGGGGTTGATTTTTTACAACCAAATTCCCATTGTTGTCGCATTACTTTGCTACAACATTTATCATTAAGTTGATTTTTCACTTGCTTAACAGCCTTTTGTGTTATGCAATGTTTAGTTACAATTCTTTCAGCATATTGAATTCTTGCTCCTAACGTGTCTTTTCCACCATTAGAACTACTCAAGAATTCTTTATATCCATCATTACAAAGTTCATCCCATGGTGAGGGTAACTTATGGAAAAATTGACTTAACCAAAACTCAGTTTTTGGTGGGTTAAGTTTATGATAATATTCCTGATAAAATTTTGCAAAGGATTTAAATTCACAAATATTGCATATTCTGCATTTTGTTAGCATATACTCATTGTAAATTTCCTCCTGTTCTTCAAATTTAATTCCACAAAATTCTCTTCTTAGAATTTGTGCGAATTCATTTAATATTTTATCAAATGAATTAAATTCATTAAGTAAACTAGCTTTTTCATGTTTACCTTCATCAGAAGCTTCCCATCTTCTAAGGAAATTTAAGCAATCTCCTTGGAGAGTTGCACAGATGTAGTCTAAAAATCTTTCTTTAGACCAACTACTTTTATATGTATTAATGACAATAGACATTGATTGTGCCCATTCTCTTAATGCTTGATTATAATTTTTAAATTCGACATTTTTTAAGTCGAGATAAACTCCTCCAGTAGTGACATTGATTTTATTTAAATCAGTCCTTATGCTTGTTGTAGGTGCAGGTTCTGATGTAGAACCTTCATCTTTTAAAGGTTTTAAATCTTCAATTTGCATTGGGTCATCATCATCAATGTCATCATAGACATCAAATATAGGTGATTCAAAATTATACCTTTGACCTCTAGGAATTAGTTTTTCTTCCTCATCCGTCTCAATCTCTTTTCTTTTTTTAGAGTCTTGAGGGTCATTATTATTGTTTGTGTCATCATTGTTTTCTTTTTCAATGATTATTTCTTCATCAACTGAAGTACTGCTTGTACTTCCAGTATTATTATCACTTGATGACAGGCCAAATTTTCTACCTTCTGGTTCTGGCTCGTCATCTGAACTTTCATCTTGTACACTGTTTGGCATGAAAGTTATATCAGATTCTTTATCTGATTCACTTGACTCTTCTAGTTGAAGGGCTAAGTCATAATTATATTCAGTCATTAATTTTTCATTTGCTGAATATAAGTCTTGCATCTGTTTTAGAAGTTTATTACGTTCATCGTAATTTTCTTCTTTAATATATCGGGTTTTCCAATATTCTAAAATTTCTTTGATAGCTTCAAAATCTTTTCGATGTTTATCAGTTTTAAACATCATAATTTCTGTTCCAAAATATAATCTCGGAATTTCTTCACTAGTACTTTCTTTTAGTACTAATACATTATCTGAATTGTTTTTCAGATTATTTTCTAGATTTTGGATTAAACTTTTTGTTTCATCCTTTAGGTCTAAATTCTGGATTTCACTTATCATATTAACCTTTTCATATATTTTTTCTTGATTTTTCTCAATATTTACTAATTTACCAAACATACCAGATAAGTTATCTACAACATAATTTAATGTTCTGCTAATATTGCCTATATTAGCGTCTTTATCTTGTACATGTGCTAAATGTTTGTAATCATTAGTTTGATTATTTTTCTTACCTACGCACCCTAAATCTTCCATGACTAGGTTTTCCTACAAAGTTGTCGACTCAAACGAAAGGACACAAGCTCAACTGGCTACCTTTCAACAAAGTCAAGGCCTCGGTACTCCCTATTCAAGGTTGTCTTAAGGTTTGCATATAAATCAAAATAACTAACTAGCAATTAAAACACTTAACAAATAAACAAGAATAAATAAGCTGATAACAGGCTCAAACAGACTACAATAAAAACTATTAATTCCTAATACTGACGCTCTGATACCATTAACAAAACTCTACACTCAGTAGAAACAGGAACTTCAGGAATTTTTTTTTTTTTTTTTTTATTTATATCAAACACAATATGAAACACATGAAAGAAAACTAAAGAAAGAAAGCTAAAGTCAATATTATACACTACGGGAAAGAAGTATAATCAACAACTATCCTATTATATAGATATAATCATTACAATATTTTAAACATGAAACATGTGTATTCTTACTGATTGTAAGAATCAAACAAACAGATTGTAGGAGTGGATTTATCAAAACAGAGTAATAAACAAGAATGGCATTCACCGATTCTGAGGGATAAAAACAGTCTTTTTTCCGTTGAATGGGTCAAATCGGGGCGTATATTGCCATCCCTACATTCGTCTACGAATAATGAGAGGGCCAAATTGAAATCATCAACTCATTTTTGCTCTACGAGTTTAATGAACTCAGCAAAACGAACATGAATTATCGATTAAAAATATTTCTCATGCAATTTGCTAATGGTAGATTATTGGGACAAAAAGAATAAAATGTTTATATCACAAAGGAAGATGTCATCATCGGCCCTTGTGGCATGGTGGCATCTCTCCTCCTTTACATGCAAGAAGAGGAGGGAAAGGATTTAAGGGAAGGGGAAGGTTTAGCAACCATCGTTTGATCAAATGGTTCACTGTATATATTGTTGTTTCAACAATCATTCTTCTACATAAATTATATCTAATTGGTACCCCAAAAAATAAAAAAATAAAAAATAAAAATTTATAAGACGAATCATTAATTAGAAAGGGCTTGCAGATAGTTCATATTTAAGAGACAAAATTTATTCATGAGAGAAATATGTTAAGAAAGGTGAACGATTTTAGCACAAACAAAATTTATGGGAGAAAAGATCGATAATTTAACACCAATTGAAGAGGGAGAGAAAGATAGAATTACCTGATTTTCTTTACTGTTTAATCAGTTAAGATGGAAGGCACGTGTCGGACTTTGTCATAATCCTCTCCTCCTTATTGAAGCCTATTTCTGAAATCTGTGGGCATGCCTCTTATCTCCAATTTTCGGAGGGTAGTGATAAACCTCAATCCATTCGGAATCTTCTTCAAATCGAGGCAAACTGCAATTTTTAATTCACAGAGATTGGGCATGGCGGCTTCTTTACCCACACACCATTCCCCTTCTTCTTCTTCACCCACAAACCGAATCTCTTCTTCACCCACTCGCCATTCCTCCAAGCCGTACAACTCCTGAAGGAGTAGAGATTTGAGTTGTGGAAAGCCTTTGGAAGAGCAAACCATTTCCTTCCCAATGAATGATTCCCGATATAAGCGGAGGATAGTTAAGTACGGCAGCTTCTCCAGTGTGGGCATTAGGTCTTCCGAAAGGAAAGACCCCACTAAAAGGTTAACTTGGTGAGGTTCTCAGAAATTGAGGGTATTCTGGTAACTTCACTATCTGTTTCTTTAAATACAGTTTTCTCAGATTGGTCAATTTTGTCACCTCATTAATGTCAAACATATCTGTTCCAATGCCCCATAGTGTCTACAGGTTACTCAAATTACCCAATCGCACCTTTCCACAAGTTTTATTTATATAGTAATAATCATATCTGGAAAAACATATATGTCTCAATTGTTCCATTTTCCATATAATTTTTGGTACCCTTGTTCTTAACCCTTCATTTAAAATTAGGGTTTGTAAGAACCTCAAATTGCCAATCGATGATGGAATGTTTTTTATGAAACGACAATTTAAACTCAAATACCGCAAGTTTATTAAGTTTCCTATTGCCTTTTTTAACTTTCCTTTGGTACCTTTTAACAAGAAAGACTGTCCTTCAATACGACACCATTCAAGATCTAATATTTTAAGTAATTTGAAGTTGGCAATTTGAGATTGCACTTTCTGAAAAAAAAAAAAAAAAAAGGTTATCTCCTATGGGAAAATAAAATAAATAAATAAAGAGTAATAAAACATTGAACAAAACAAAAATATATTGCAAAAACAGTGAGAAAATATGGATACATCTATTGTAAGCATTACCCAAACAATTGACATTAAATTCTAGATGAAGATGTTGTTTCAGAACAAATTCCCATTACAGAGCCCTTGAGAAGGAAATGAAACCGGTTGTCAAATGTATTTACAAACTAAGAAGAGACTAAACTAGCCTCATTATTGACTTCATCAAGTGCATCCGGAACACCAAAGAGGAACATAAATGAATACAAAGCAAATTTGCATAACCACAAATCAAACACTTCCACAATCAGGTTCATTGTCGACCTCAATCCAAGGCAATGCATGTACTTTCGCACTATTGAGTGACTTTACCCTAAAATAAATCAGAAAAAAAAGAAAGATGTAACCAGTCAAACTGCAGAGGAACATAAGTAAGCGGCATGAGAACATAAAAAGAGATGGACTAGTTAGAAGGTAAAATGGAGAGATGCATGTGGCTCTGGAGACATCTTAGTTAAATCCATTGACTGGATGATCCAAATAAAAAAGAACGTCACATAACATGTGAGATAAAAATGCGATTGTCCCATGATAAGAATAATTCTAATGGGAGACATGGCCCAGCCAAAAGTCCCTATTGAATCACTTGACGGCTCTGTTTTATTTAGAGAGTACTCGAAACTTACTACAGCTTTACATCAACAACTTTGCCGCAGGTTGCATTCTGCTTTCTTATGTCTTATTATTTAGAAAAAAAAAAAAAAAAAACATATTGCCATCTTGATACATCAGAATAATTTGGAATATTGTGAGCAATTTGGCAATCACAGAGTATAGATCATAAGATAATCTGCAGATTATTATTGTATAGCCACAGAACCAAATATACATCCTCATCAAATAGCTAATAATTTTGGACTTATTTTAATTTTTATGCATATTATTTCTATCCAGATTACAGTCAAGACATCATACACAAAAACAGAAAATTCGGCCATTATTTTCTATCCAAAGTTGAAAATTCTAAAGCATCTTGGCTTCGAACTGTGTTCACCATTAATGAATCAGTTTTAAAGGCAAGCATAAGATGTACTTGGCGCACAAAACATCATAAATACTTTGTGTTTTGGGAATTTTAGATTCATAAGCATAAAACACTAGTAACTTTGAGTCATTCATATTTTAGAATAGAAACATAACATCGTCGAAATACAAGTTAGAATCTTTCAAACATTAGTAGCTCAGCACAAACATTAATTAACAAATTTTAACTTTATTTTTTATTTTTTTTAAAAAAATAAAACGTAGAAAATGTACTCAATTTATGAAACTTTAATCTAATTAGTATGGCAATTAATTACAGTAACTAATTAATCAGTATATAACTATGACTTTTACTAGATCAGTAGTGAATTTTGTTTTCTATAAAATGTAGAAAATGTACTCATTCAGCCAATACCAATAAAATGGTTTTTGATGTCTCCAAGGAAGATATCATCATCGGCCCTTGTGTTTAGCAGATACAAGTTCCTACTACGCATTGTTTGAAATAAAAGACTATTCCACACCAATTGAAGAATTGAAGAGAGAGAGAGAGAGGGAGAATTACCTGATTTTCCTTACTCCTAATATATGGCTTTAAATGTGATGGAAGGCACGTGTCGGACTTTGTCATAATCCTCTCCTCCTTGTTGAAGCCTATTTCTGAAATCTGTCTCCATACCTATTATCTCCAATTTTCGGAGGGTAGTGATAAGCCTCAATCCATTCGGAATCTCCTTCAAATTCCGGCATTCTTCAATTAGTAAATGAGAGAGATTGGGCATAGCGGCTTCTTTACCCACACACCATTCCTCTTCTTCTTCACCCACAAACCGAATCTCTTCTTGACCCACTCGCCATTCCTCCAAGTTCTCCAAGCCCTCAAGGTATAGAGATTTGAGTTGTGGAAAGCCTTTGGAAGAGCAAACCATTTCCTTCCCAATGAATGAATTATAAAATAAGCGGAGGATAGTTAAGTACGGCAGCTTCTCCAGTGTGGGCATTGGGTCTTCCGAGAGGAAAGACCGCAATAAGGTTAACTTGGTGAGATTCTTAGGGAATTGAGGGTATTCTGGTAACTTCACTATCCACCCCTTTAAATGTAGTTTTCTGAGATTGGTCAATTTAGTCACCTCCTTAATATCAAACATATCTGTTCCAACGCCCCGTAGTGTCTGCAGGTTACTCAAATTACCAAATCGCACCTTTCCACAAGTTTTATTCATATAATAATCACCATCTTTGGAAAAACATATATGTCTCAATTGTTCCATTTTCCATATAATTTTTGGTACCCTTGTTCTCCACACTTCCTCTAAAATTAGGGTTTGTAAGAATCTCAAATTGCCAATAGATGATGGAATGTCTCTTATAAAATAACAATTTAAACTCAAATACCTCAAGTTTATTAAGTTTCCTATTGCCTTTTCTAACTTTCCTTTGGTACCTTTTAACAAGAAAGACTTTCCTGCGGTACGACACCGTTCAAGATCTAATATTTTAAGTAATTTGAAGTTGGCAATTTGAGATTGCACTTTCTGAAAAATTATTGAGCTAGATTTACTAGTTGTAAAGAATAACAGAGATCGGAGGTGAGGATTTCTTTCCTGTATGGGAGAATGTTTCAAAGGTTCCTCACGAAAATAGACGGCAAGTCTATGAACCCGTGTAGAATCCACTTTCTTGCCTCGATCTTGAAGATGAATTTTAAGAAAATTTTCCTCATTTGCCTTTAACAAACACAAGTCTCGCATAAGATCATGGAGGCGGCAAGTCTTAATCCTTCCTGTTGACCCCCTTTTTCCCACTTGAACCATGCATCGATCCAACAACTCACCTAAGTAGCGTTCTGCAACATCCTCTATTGTTTCTTCTTCTTCTACTCCATGTTGCTTTATTGGTGAGACTATGCCTTCTGCTACCCACATTCTAACCAATTTATTTGTGGATATATCGAAGTCCTCTGGATAGTGAGCTAAGTGAAGGAAACATGGTTTCAATTGGTATGGTAATTCGTTGTAGCTTAGAGCTAAAACCTCATATACTCCTGACGATTCTTGTTGTTCAAGCCCTTTGCCTCTTATATATGAGCTGATATTTTTATGCACTATTTCCCATTCATCCACTGTGTGTTTTGTTGCCAAAATTCCTCCAAGCACAACTATGGCCAATGGTAAAAATTTGCACTTTCGAACCATTTTCCTCCCTACGTTCTCCATGAGTGTCATATTTATAGAACCTGCAAGCACATTTAAGATGAAAAAAAAAAAAAGAAAAAAAAAAGGAAAATTGACAGTATGTCTCCAAAAGATTAAATAAACTGATAATAAATTCATCATATTAATTAGAGTTAAAGCCTCGTTATATACTTCTTAAATATAGTTTTTGAAAAAAAAAGGGCTAATGCTATTCGCACTCCTCAGGGGACTTCTCGCACTCCACCTTTTCCCCTTGTATAATTTAAACGACAAAAATACCCTTCATCTCACAAAACACTCATTCAGCATCTCCCTCATTCATTCATCAGCATCTCCCTCAAACGTCTCCTCCCCCACTTTCTCTCTCCACTGTATACCCTCACCCATACATTCAAATCCTTTTCTTATGCTATGAGTAGATGCACCAGGAGGAAAAAGGAGAAGAGAAAGAGTAGCCGACCATGGCTGGCTCTAAATGTAACTCAAAACCAACAAAGTCAATACCACAACCTCCAGTTTTTTTGTAAAAACCCAAAACCAAACCCTCCACAGTAGCCATATTCAACCACGCCCAGCTACTCCATCCTTCTGACATCCTCCATCCTTTTTTTATTTTGGGTTGGGGGGGGGGGGGGGGGGGGGGGGGCGGGGGGGGGGGGGGGGGGGGGGGGGGGGAGGGGGGGCTCAACCCATCTTCACTTGTTCAAAACCTTAGCAGAGAACACTTTGAATCCATTGAAAATTCATGTTCAAGCAACCCATCTCAAAAATAATAACAAAAAATAAGGTCGAACGTTATTGTTTAATTTCCCAATAACACCCATTTAATATTTACTAGATATAGCGTACGTGAATATTTTTAAATAATATTAGTTATACAAAATAATAAATACATAAAGATTTTATATTTTTTCATAAAAGATAAAGTTTAAAATTCAAAAGTACATTTTTTTTTTTAATAATCAAAATTGTCAACGGAAGATTAAAAACTCTATAGATATACATTTAGAATTTTTTTTCTTCATAAAACGGAATATTTAAAGAGTTTATATTCATATATATTATTATACAACTTGATGGTTGCCCTAGGAAAAATAATTTAAGCAAGAATCTAACTTTAATTTGTTAAAGAGTTTGAGTTAAAATCTAATTTTCATTTAAATGATAAGAATGTTTACTTTGTGTTTCAATTAAAGGAATGATAGATATGTATTTTTTTTTAAAAATAAGGGTATATTGGTCATTCAAAAGTTTTTCTAAGATTCAACATTTTATAGGTAGTATAGATCTGCTTTTATCTCCAAAAAAGTTGAGAATCCTTAGTTTTATACTTACAAAATAAGGAACTAGAATTCTCCTACAATTCTACTACTTCGTAATGGAACTATGAAGGCTTGAACTGAGTGTAAGATTATGTTTTATATCTAGATTTAGTGGCTTTCTTCTTCTATCACCTAAAAAATTAAAAGAAAAACAAAATTCTACAGAACAATAGGAACTGGGTCAACAAATTAAAATATCATTCCCTTCCTATTATAACTTAGAGGACAAGAAATCATTACAATAGGTTAGAATACAAGATTTATTTTCTGTTATTTTCATTATATCAGTCTTTGTGGTTATTTGTTTCCCTTTATTTATTTTTGTATCAGGATTAAGTATCGAAACTCAACTTACTCCGTGTAAGGGGAAGGGTCATATACCACTTACGTTATAAGTAAACGGGGCTCTATTTAGTATTTACACCATAAAAATCTCTCTCCATACCCATTTCTCTCAACAACCACCACTACCAAAATTTTAAAAAGAAAATGCTACTTCACCCATCTTTTGCCACTCACTTTTACAAGCCCCACCTTATGTGTCAAAAGTGTATAAGTGAAAACAAATATGTGGGGCCATGGAATGAAGAGAAACTGCCACATATGGATGGGTGGGAGAATGTAGGTGAAATAGCATTGTTCATTTTAAAAACTCATTTTCACTCTTTAAACTGCCATAATGCCCAAAATACACTCAAGCCGAGGTATTTGGGCTCAGCTTGTTTAAAAGTTGAAGTCAAGTTTGGCTCAAGGCCATGCCAAAATTAGCAAGCCTTGCTTGTGCTTGGCTTGAAAAATAAAAGAGCCACTTGGGGTTGTCTATTTACTTGGTTGTACCTTTTAGAGATATGCTTCTGATATGCAATAAAAATTTAAAAAAAAATTTAAAAAAAAAAAGGTTGTTAGTTATTTACCTTTTTACCCCCCCCCCCTTTTTTTTAATACCTTCTTACTTTTTTTTTTTTTTTTTTTTTATTTGCACTTTAGTATAAAGTAGAAGCAACAAAGTAAAAGACGTATTCCTCTAATTTTACCTTTCGTTTTTTGCTATTCCAAGTTTTTTCTTTTGAATTATCAAACAAACTAGTAAAAGAAATTATGTTTAATTTTTGTAAATTGCCTTTAAATTTTCCTATTTTAAAAAAAAAAAAAAGACTTAGTTTAAAATGATCATGGTGGAAATGAAGCTACATAAAGCAACATTTTTATATGGATTCGCTGGGAAGTCTCACATTCCACATCAATTAAATATCAAATTTAACATGTCTTTATATATCTATTTGGTTCTCCACCTACAAGTTTAGGCTTTTAGGTTAAAAACTTAATATGGTATCAAAACATGTCGTCCAATACCAGTTCTTGCAATGGAAGAAAACATATATCTTAAAACCCCAAAAATTAAAAATGAAAGCAATTTGTAGCTTCTGAATAACAACTATATTTAGAAATGGAATTGTGTTGCATAGTCATTCCAGAGAAAACGATTGAGTTCTTGACAAAAAATTTGCTCCTGAAAGGTACTTTCTTTTTCCTTTTTTTTTTATTTTTTTTTATTTTTTTTTTGGGCTTGTTTGCTTTTCAAAAAATACTGGAGAAGTGTCAAACTAAACATGGATACCCATGTGTTATTCATCCATTAAATTACGATAGGCAACAAGAAACTCTTTTCAGTGTATTTCATATTCGACTAAATTCCAAATTCCATGCGTATTCATCAAAATTTCTAATAACAATAATAACGACAAATTTACGTAACAGTTCATCGGTGCTTTATAATGGCGAACATATATTCACACATATCTAACAAATAAATAGGACCCACATGCTATACATGAGTCTACACATCTTACAAAAAAAGCAATGACGGACCGTTATAGTAACTAGACACAATTAATAATTGACTAACACCGAAACGTAAACACAACTACGTGAAATGGGCCAGAAGTGTGGAGTGGGGTTATGGAGTACCTGAATAGGAATTTCTTGAGAATGCTGTCTTCTGTAACAACTCCCAACTCTGATCTTCTGTTAGATTTTGTACTTCGTAGAGAAAACCTCTTTCGGCATTTACATGCTGGGCTACTTCTTTAATGCGAGTGGTAAGCAACAGTTTGCTTTTGGACTTTTCAATTGGGAATGCAGGACTTAAACTTTTCCAAGCTTCTATGCTCCAAATATCATCGAGGATCACCAAACATTTCTTGCGTTGTTGGACTTCATAGAGCTGCTTCACTAGTTCATCATCCTTTGATTTTACAATTTTCTTTCTCTCCTCTTCAGATGGATAGATAAGTTTAAACAGAATTGCTTCCAAGACATCTCTTGTTCGGCATTGTTGAGATATATAAGCCCAAGCCAAACCACCGAAATAAGCCTTGATATTATCGTGACGGTAAACTTCCTTGGCGAGAGTGGTCTTGCCTAGACCACCCATCCCCCAAATAGAAACAACTGGGCAATTTTTCTCTTCATTCACCAACTGTTCCACCAAGATCTTTGTGTCTTTGCCCAACCCAACTATATTCTCTTCAACAACGTGAGAATAAGATCGCCTCAACCGTGGTTGCATCCCTTGCGCAGAACTCGAGCCTTCCCCTTCCCCTATACAATGTGTTATGCCATAAGTTTCCAAAGATCTTGTTAAGTTAGAAATATGGGTTTTAATGGCCTCAATTTCAGAGCCAACCTGATGAAGTATTGCAGCCTCATTGGTGATACAGGCATACCTTCTGATTGCATTCTGGATTCCTCCTCCTCTTCTGGATGCAATTTTGAGGGCGAAAGTTTCAATGACATCCTCAGCATCATAAGCAAGTTCTCTGATCCTTGAAACACAAGTTTGAACTCTCTTATCTTTGTGCCGCTTCTTATCTGCATCTTCTAAGTAGCTCTGCATCAGCTCCAACTCAAATTGCATCTGCTCGACTTGCCCCCTCACCCCCTGTAAGAAATTTGCTTCTTGAATGAGCAGGTCACCCAGCCTTCCCACAGCAGAGGATACTACTGACTCAGCCATTTGTTTTCTTCGATCTTCTCGATCTTCCTTCACCAAAGCAACAAGTAGAAGCTTTCTTTCTATCTATATCTGCAACCAAGTGATCAGTTTCTCACTTTATTGATAATACAGTAGTATTCCGCATCAACCATTCAGGAGGGATGTTTAATTTCCATAACGTTATCCCGTATTTGTGGTTCAAAATAGTTAGGACCTGTGGAATTTTGTGACCCTTACCTAAAACTCCAGGCCTCCTATTTTGACTTTCTAGACCATTTAAATTCCATACAGCTGTAATCTGAAAATTATAAAAGTGAGTCCCATCAATTTTTGTCCATATATATGCGCAATGTTACTTCCCAATGATAATGGCATGGTGGTATTCCGTCACTTGTTGAAGAAGATGGTTTCAGATATAAGGAATAGTACGGTGATACGCACTTGTTGATATTGGGGTTAAGGGCAGAGTAAATTCTATCCATTATTTAAAATAAAATAAAAAACTATGATAAATCATAATTGGTAGGATACGAATTAACTTTGTAATAGATGACTACTAACTTAACAAAGAATAACTACTAACCATAATTATTTGCCAGAGGTCACTCACTTGTAGTAGCTTGGATCCATTTGTTGATATTGAGGGCTCTAAACTTATGGAAAACATTGGTACAATGATACCTATTTATTAATATTGGTTAGGGGCATGGGTAAATTCTACCAATTGTCATTTAAAAAGAAAAAAACCCTATAATATGATAAATCATAATTGGTAGGGTATGACTTGATTTGTTTTGATAGTTGACACTTGATTTTATTTTTGAGTATATATGTTGCTGAAATAACTAAAATCTCCTCTAGCATTTCGAGATCTGGACAAGATATTGATAAACATATGGGCATCCGGAAGTCTGGAATACTCACCTACAAAATAATAAAAATGTTAGAATTAAAAACAGAGTGAACTTCGTGCATAAAAAATTGAAAGGGAATGTCCACCCATCCAAGTGCAGAGTGAATGATAGTTTATTTTTATTTTTATTTTTATTTTTGGGCTAGGCCACTTGATCCCAAGACTTCGATCAAGTGAAAACCTTGGAATCCCAACCAATTCGGCTGAAGCTAGGGTGGCAGATCTTTGAAGAATCTACCCTTTCTTTTTTTTTTTTTTTCTTTTGATAATTTATACAACCTACTCATATCCCTAATCTTTTAATATTAAGGAATGAGTATCAATATTTTTTCATTAACTTGAATATGAAATTACTTACTTAACAAATAAGGCAAATACCACTACACTAACAGCCATCGATTTTAAGAATTTACCTTCACTAACGCACTTTGGTAATTTTTGGTATCCAAAGCCTCCTGTTTTGGATTTCTAGACCATTTAAGTTCCATACAACTGTAATGTGAATGCTATAAAATGAGTCCCAAATTCCCATATCAATTTTCTCCCGCAATATATATCACTCCTCAATAAATACTATGATGAATAATTATTTGTGGGGTAAATTATAATAGGTTTTCTTAACGTGTGCACTAAGGGCACATGTTAAGTTACAATTTATGACCCAATCATTATATTGAAAATGATAAAAATGTATTGTAAATGATAAAAATTGCATGCGAAAATATGAAAATACTTAGAAAATAGTAAAAACACATTTTTTCATGTAATGATTGGGTTATTAATTATAGTTTAACACGTGCCCTACATTAAGAAAACCCAATTATAATTTAGGATAGTAAAACAAATTTAGCCATTAATTCATGAGGGTTTACTCGTAGTTCACCTTTATTTTTATTTTTGAGTTTGCTGCTGAAATAGTCAAAATCTCGTCTAACATTTTGAGATCTTGATCCATAAGATAAGTTGTTGATATCTTAATAGTAAGATGGATGGATTCTATTGGAATAGCCCCACCGACGCAAAACAACAACAAATTATCACATGCTGCGACCAAAAGCAAGATTCTTCCGACAGCTTTCCCCATTCGTAAAAAAGGACTTGTCTACTTTTCCAGGGGCCAGGGCTCATGATTCACGGATTCAGAAAGAATCCTAAACCAAAATGAAAAAAAAAAAAAAAAAAAAAAAGGGGTAAATTGCAGAAAACTACTCTTATTTTTAGGACGCGTTTTATTTTAATACCCTCAAGTTTAAAAAGTGTCAATTTGGTATCTAAAGTTTTAGTTGTATTCCAATTGAGGTTCTGCCGTGATGAATCGTCTATTGATCAAACGGTAAATTGGTCAGATGATGTGCATGTGACTTTATTTAGTTATTTTATATCTTTGCCCTCAACTTCGGCCAACTCCAATTTTTCTGGCCAACTGGAGTTGCCACGTGTGTTTCCAACTCGAGTGAAATGAGTTATGTTTCAAAACGACGTCATTTGTGTAAAGGGTAAAAACGTCATTTTTTCGCCACCATTAATACTGTTACTGATTTTGAGTCAACAAAAATCTTGAATACTACATTGACGCTTTTTAAAATTGAGGGTACCAAAGTAAAACGCACCCCAAAAGTAAAGAAAGTTTTTTGCAATTTACCCAAAAGAAAAAAGAAAAAAAAAAGAAAAAAGAATTCAAATCCGCACTTCTCCTTCAAAAGAAGGAAGAAATTTCTTTAAAAAGAGGGCGGAGTTAATTTCAGTCTACAATTAAGGGTTTGGTGTAACCATATCTGCTTGCTTTATAAAAATATTCAATTTTTCATTCCTACTTCTCTAATTTTCTATTTCCAAGATTTGTAATCTTCCATCCAGCTGCTACACCTGCTATGGGAAGATAATGAGGAAATTGGAAGTTGGGGTCGAGAGCTCCCCTCTTATTTCCAAAGGTCTAACGAGGAAAACGCTTCACTTCAAAAATAATTGCCCCCAAGCTAGCTTGATTAGTGTTTTTTTTTTTTTTTTTTGGCTTAAGTGATTATAAAATAATTGTTTTTATTAAGGTTAACCAAACACAAATTTTGAATTAAGAACGGATTTAATCACTTGCGCGGCTGCTCCCAACTGCACGGCTTAGTAAAGAAGGGTTCATTAGTTTCAAGGTGCTTGGTTTTGCTGGTATAGTGATAGCAATGTTTGTAAAGATATACTGTGAAATTGTAGTCTAGAGAAAACACTCTTACATAATAATTCATGATTGCTTTTGTAATAATTGAAAATTTATGCATAGATAGGTGTTCGTGAAATCTTCCTTGGCCCCACATGTCGAACACGTTTTCGCATGTCTAGGCAATTATGTTTTCCCAACTAATAATTCAATGAGTCGAGATCGGCTCTTATTGTACTTCTTGGGTTCTCAAATCACCCATCCCTTGACTTAGCGTTTATTTATTTTTATTTTTTGGAATAAGTAAATGTGAAATTAAATTTAATAGAAACCAAAAAAAAAAAAAACAAAAACCTGTTAGTCTTTGGTCCTCAATAATGATGGGGATTTGAAGTATCCCATTTTCGGACTTTTGCACCAAAACCAGATTCCATTTCCAACTTGTGCTGGTAAATGAAGACAATGGGAAAGCACGTCACCTCAGATTAAGTATTTTTCCTTCCACGACATCCTTTTGATTTGGCTTAAAATTATTGGATCCGATAAAGTTATTTTTCCTTCTTTTCTGGAGTTTAAAACAATGTGTGCGTCTCTCATCACATTTTGTTTGTAATAAAGAAATTTTGAGACCCTAATTTTTCAAAATACGTGTAAGCATATTTGTTTGGGTTAGAAATTTTTACAAATGAGCTATTTGGTAAATTTGAAAATCTAACAGTATGAAGATAAGTCTAACTAATTATGATTTCACATTATTAGGTAAGTCTATTTTTTCTACTAAGCAATTCAGGTGGTTTTTTTTTTTTTTTGGGTTGAAAACAAGACATAAATACATTTTTTTCCAAATCAACTGTAAATTGGTTTATTTAAAAACTAGATAACAATTATAAACTGAACCTAATTTGATACGGTTTTTAAAGTTCCCAATCAAGCCCAAAGAATTTGTCTTTGAAATTAAATTCTTATGACCAAATTTACGTTTGGTTAGTTAAAGTTAGAAATTTTAAAATTCTAATTAGAATTCTAACTTGAAATTTGGGGGTTAAATCTTATCTAAAAATTCCATCTACTTAGTTGAAATTTGTCAAATTTTAACTTTTAACAAGAAAAATTACAAAATGTCATTTAGAAATTCCAACTTTACAAAATTTTAGCTAACAAGATACTTTACAATTTTGAAAGACAAATTCTAAACTCTAAAATCCTATCATTTCACAAATTCACAGTTTTTTGCGAATTCCCCACCTAAACACAAATTAAAAGTACGCAAAAGCTGAGGGGTTTTTCTCCCCTCTCAAAAAGTCAATACCATAGTACCCTATTTTGGGTCACAAATCACCTCATAGAGTTTAATTTGGGTCTTTGAACCTGAAACAGGGAACAGGTTGTTTATATTTAAGTTTTGTAGTGATTAAAAACCAGTAAATTAGTTGTTTCATGTAAACTCCAAGCTAATATTGTATTAGATTCATGTTTTCTAGGAAATGATTTTTCTTGCAATGAACAGAAATTTTGGTTTGATGAGTGTTTATCATAATATTTGCTAATATTTTTGTTCATTTTCTTTTTGAATATTTATCACGTAATCAACAATAATAAGTTAATTCCTTGCATAAATCAACATTAAAACCATAAGTCATCCCACATTACTATTGTTTAATGTGGAAGAATATCTTTTAATTGAGAATTTTTCCTAACTCTTTCTACTTTTCGTCAATATCTTATTATCTTAAATTTGCCATACTAGCTCGATTGACATCACTGGCAGATTAAATATCAAAAAGCCATTCTATACATAAGCCAATAACACACTTTGGTGATGACAACTTGGATTAAAAAAAAAAATAATTTAATTTTATCATACGCCTCTTCCATTTAATTTAATTTCATGAGACCGGTATAATACACTATGCTCTTTTTGTTGGGTTATTGGTAAGAGATGAACATCCTCTCTCTGGTGATTTTGGTTTGATGATTGTTTATCATAATATTTGCTAATATTATCATACGCCTCTTTTTGTTGGATCAACATAAAAAATAATTATAAAAAATAAAAAAGTTGGGTTATTGGTAAGAGATGAACTTCAACTGATATTAGATCTGGCATGGAATTTTATTTCTTCTTGGCATTAATAACTGTCCAATCAAGGAATTGTTCATAAAAGATAAAAGTATGAATTGTTCAAGCGTGTTTGTCTGGGTAAGCCTATCTAAAATTTGTTATCCCATAATGTGTGGTTCGAAGCAGTTTAGGGTCCGTGGATTTTTTGGGGTAATTGTCTACAACTCCAAGCCTCCTATCTTGATTTTTTAGACCCCATGCATCATTTTCCATACAGCTGTAATCTGAATGCTATAAATTGAGTCCCTTCAATTTCGTCCAAATTCTCAATATCACTTCTCATGTGTGGTTCGAAGCGCCCAGTTTAGGGCCCGTGGATTTTTTTGGGGTTATTGCCTACAACTCCAAGCCTCCTATCTTGATTTTTTAGACCCCATGCATTATTTTCCATAATCTGAATGCTATAATGAGTCCCTTCAATTTTGTCCCGATTCTCGATATCACTTCTCATTTGTAGCTTCTCATTTGTAATCTGAATGCTATAAAGTGAGTCCAACTCGTTTCTGCATGTATGGACAATTATGCTCCCCAAACTAATAATCCACTGGTTCTTATTGTAATTAATTAATCGGTGGGTTCTCAAATCACCTATCCCCTAAATTAGCCATTTTTTTCATTCGTTTTTTTTTTTTTTTTGGAATAAGTAAATATGAAATTAAATTTAACAGAAACCATTTTTTTATTTAAAAAAAAAAAACAATATCTGTTAGTCTTTGATCACCAATAAATGATGGGGATAGGAAAAAAAAACCCCATTTTCAGACTTTCGCACCAAAACCAGATTCCATTTCCGATTCGCACTAGTAAATGATGAAGACAATGGGAAAGCACGTCACCTCAGATAGAGTTTTTTTCTTCCACCACATGCTTTTGATTTGGCTATAAAAATTATTGGATTCAATAAAGTTATTTTTCCTTCTTTTCTTGAGTGTAGACCACGATGTGCGTCCCTCATCACATTTTGTCTATAATAAAGAAATTTTTGGATCCTAATTTTTCAAAACACATGTAAGCGTGTTGTTTGGGTTAGAAATTTAGAAGAAGGATTTGTCTTCAAAATTGAATTCTTATGGTCAAATTTCATGTTTGGCTAATAAAAGTCAGAATTTTTAAAATTCTAATTAGAATTCTAACTTGGAATTTGGGGGTTAAAGCCTATCTAAAAATTCCATCTACTTGGTTCAAATTTGTCAAATTCCAACTTTTTAACAAGAAAATTGCAAAATGTCATTTAGAAAAGTTGAGCAAACAAGATACTTTACAATTTTGAAAAATAAATTCTGAATTCTAAAATCCCATCATTTCACAAATCCACAGCATATTTTTTGTTATGGCCAATAATTCTTCACAACCTGAATTTGGTTTTTGGTCACTAGATGATGCAAAAGTTGAGGGGTTTTGCTCCCCTCTCAAAAAGCCAATATCATAGTACCCTATTTTGGTAAAAAATCATCTCTGAGGGTTTAACTTTGGGTCTTAGTTCTCTAAGCCCGAAACAGAGAAAAGGTTGATTATATTCAAGTTTTGCAGTGATCATATGCCAGTAAATCAGTTGTTTCATGTAAATTCCTATCTAATATATATTGTATTAGATTCATGTAATTTACAATAATAATAAGTTAATTGCTTGCCAAAATCAACATTAAAACCATAAGTCATCCCACTTTACTAATGTTTAATGTGGAAGAGTATCTCTTTATTGAGATTTTTTTTCCCAACTGTTTCTACTTTTTGTCAACACGGAGTATCTTTTATCCTATATTTGCCTCACAAACCCAATTGATATCATTGGAAGATTAAATATCAAAATGGCATTCTATACTATAAGCCAATAACACACTTTGGTGATGACAACTTCGGATAAAAAAGACCATTTCATTTTATCATAAGCCAATAACACACTTTGATAATTTTTGGTATCCAAGCCTCCTGTTTTGGATTTCTAGACTATTTAATTTCCATACAGCTGTAATGTTATAAAGAGAGTCCCTAATCCCCATATCAATTTTCTCCAGATTCTCAATATCACTCCTCAACAAGCACTATGATGAATAATTATTGGGAAAATGACAAAATGATAGGTTAAAATAAAAGCAATATATCTTAAAAAAAGGGCTAAAGCTTTCCTATTCCATTCAAAGTGGCAATAATGAATTTTGATTTCAAAAAGAGGGGATTTAAGGTCAAATGTCCATTATACCATTTTGGCCTTTTTTTTTTTTTTTTTTTTTTGGCACCATTCCAAACTTATCAAACCATTCTCTTCTCTCCTTATTAAATAAAACTTAACCCTAATATTTATCTTCTGTGTTGAGAAAGAGAAAAAAAAAATGATTCTCCATTTATATGTTTTGTAGGGGATTGGAAACTTTCATTTATAAGGATGTCATTCAACTATTGGAAAAAATAAAAAATAAAAACCTTTCCAAATCAAAGTGTGTAGATGATTATTATTTTAGTTGAAAAACAAATATATGATTGGTCTTTTTGAATTATGTTTTAAGATTTTTAAATTAAGATAGAAGGGATGGGTTTAATACTTTAATGTAAGAAGGGTATTTAGATGAGATATAAAATAAATAAATAAATAAAAAGGGTAGAATGGTAGAAGCCCTTTTTTAGGGATTAAGGTATACTAGTAATTAATTAAGCACACGCGATGCGTGTGCAACATGTCTTTTCAAGTTTCCATTCCATTAATAAAACTGCTATGTCAATTTCCAAGTTTCTTAAACCACGTGTGTGTGGGAAACAATTAAGGAAAACAAGTTATGGTGGGTTTTTTTAAAGTTAGTAAAATTACCAAATTGTCTCTTAGTTTTATTAACATGTAAGGGTGTTTTAGTATTTTCAAGTATAGTCCAACGACAAAAGGAATTGGCTTTATATAGTAGTATAAATTATTACCATTTAAAATGGAATAAGGAAGATTTGACTTTTTATTTGGAATTACTTTTATTTTGACCCACCATTCTGTCATTCTCCCATAATTATTTGTGAGGTAAATTATAATTTAGGTTTGTAAAACAAATTTAGCCAATAATTCATGAGGGTTTATTTGTAGTTTACCTTTTATTTTTATTTTTGAGTTTGTTGCTAAAATAATCAAAATCTCGTCCAACATTTTGAGATCTGGATAAGCCATTGATATCTTAAGAGTAAGATGGATGGATTCTATTGCAGTAGCCCCACCGACGCAAAACAACAACAAAAAGGAGTTGTTTACTTTTCCAGTGCTCATGATTCACGGATTCAAAAAGAATATATCCTAAACCAAAATGGAAAAAGAAAAAAAAAAGAAAAAAGAAAAAATCAAATCAAATCCACATTTGAAATTTCTCAAAGAACAGGGCAGAGATAATTTCAGTCTACAATGAAGAGTTTAGTGTAACCATATCTGTTGGGGTCCAGAGCTCCCCTCTGATTCCCAAAGGTATAACGAGGAAAACGCTTCACTTCAAAAATTATTGCCCCCAACTGCACGGCTTAGTAAAGAAGGGTTCATTGGTTTCAATGTGCTTGGTTTTGCTTGTAATGATATACTATGAAATTGTTCACTGCAGAAAACACTCTTCCACAACAATTCGTGATTTGTAATATTCCTTTGGTCTCATTAAGATAGACCAAGTTTGACAAAACATATACATAGTTTAAGAAATTAAAATCATTGTTGCATTGACTTGTCACTTTTTAAACTATACCTTTTGAAAAATATCCTCCCTATTTGGTATTAGATTTTGTGTTAAAAGTAATCATTGAAATAACAAAGGATAGTATATAAAAGTTTGCTTTCTTGCTTTCTTGCTTCTTTATGGGTTTCAATGGACAAATCCTTGGAAGGTATCCCTTTGTTTCTTATTGTTAATAACTGGAAAGAGATCTGTACTTCGAAGCCTGTTAAGAGTAGAGTTAGTGGAAATTCTTTTTACCCTCCTTTAGGTGTTTTGGAGGTGGTGTTGGTTTGCCTCTTGTCTTGTTGGAGAGGGCTATCTGTGATTCTTAGCATGTTTTTTGTTAGTGTTTAGCCTTTTTGTTGTTTTTGGCTTCTTGGTCGGACTCTTTGTCCGATTTGTATTTCCATATTTGATTAATACAATTTGTTATTTATCAAAAAAAAAAAAAGGTTTAAAAAAATTTTGATTTCATTTTTCAAAGTGGACAAACATTTTGAAATACAAAAAATAGTAAAAATGACCTATCTTTGTAGGATACAAAGAGTAATTGAAATGGGTAGTGCTATAGGTAAAAACTAAATACAACAACAAAAGACAGCAAATGACGTGACATTCTCTAATAGACAGTCGTTAGCACTCTCTTGGTTATCATGATATACTAACTTAGTATGCCACATCAGTTGTTGCAATTGATTGCTTGCTGTATGTTGCATTTCCCAATTGAAATCTACACATGGATAATTGTTTGTGAAAGCTTCCTTAGCCTCCCACATGTCAAACATATTTCCTCACGTCTAGGCAACAATGTTTTGCAGACTAATAATTCAATAACTCTTATTGTAATTAATTCCTGGGTTCTCAAATCGCCCATCCCTTGACCTAGCATTTATTTATTCGTTTTTTTTTTTGGGATAAGTAAATGTGAAATTAAATTTAATAGAAACCAGAAAAAAAAAATGGTTTAATAAATAAATTTATTTATTCTTATTTTTTTGGATAAATTGCACTTTAGGGTCTAAAGTTTTGGTCAAGTTTTATTTTAGAGTTCAAAATTTAAGTACCTAAATCATTAGTTGAGTTGCAATTTGGAGCTTGTTATCCGAATTTTTTGTATTATCCATACTTCATCCTTTTTATGAGTTTAGAAACCATATTTTACCCCTATTAACATCTTAAAAACATTTATATTTTGATTATATTTGAATCACTCTACCGTTAAATTTGTGATTTTGTAAATGGAAAATATAAAGGTTTATTAAATGTTGATAAGGTAATATAGCTAGAGATAGAAAGAAAATTAAAGTGGTTCAGATCTGGTTAAAATATAAAGGTTTATTAGATGTTGATAAGGGTAAAATATGGTTTTCAAACTCATAAAAGGGGCAAAGTAGGGATAATATAGAAAATTTTGACAAAAAGTTCCAAATTATAACTCAACTATTAATTCGGGTATTGAATTGATGCAATTTAAACTTTGAATCCTAAAGTGAAACTTGACCCAAATTTTGGACCCTAAAGTGTAATTTTTCCTTTATTTTTATTTTTTGGAATAAGTAAATGTGATTAAATTTAATAGAAACCAGAAAAAAAGGAAAAAAAAAAAAAAAAAAAAGAAAGAAGAAAAACAATACCATTTAGTCTTTGATCACCAATAATGATGGGGATAGGAAAGAAACATCCCATTATCAGACTTTTGCACCAAAACTAGATTCCACTTCCAATTTGCGCAAGACAATGGGAAAGCACGTCACCTCAGATAAAGTATTTTTGCTTCCACGACATCGTGTGCGTCCCTTATCACATTTTGTCTATAATAAAGAAATTTTTGGACCCTAATTTTTCAAAGCATGTGTGAGCGTGTTTGTTTGGATAAGCCTATCTAAAATTTGTTATCCCATAATGTGTGGTTCAAAGTATTTTAGTGTCCGTGGATTTTTTTGGGGTAATCGTAAGCCTCCTATCTTGACTTTTTAGATCCCATGCATCATTTTACATACGACTGTAATCTGAAAGTTATAAATTGAGTCCCTTCAATTTTGTCCAAATTCTCATTTGTAATCTGAATGTTATAAAGTGAGTCCAACACGGTTCTGCATGTATGGACAATTATGCTCCCCAAACTAATAATCCACCGGTTCTTATTGTAATTAATAGGTGGGTTCTCAAATCACCCATCCTTTAAATTAGCCATTTTTTTTATTCGTTTTTTTTTTTTTTGGAATAAGTAAATATGAAATTAAATTTAACAGAAACCATTATTTAAATAAAATTAAAAAAAAAAAAAAAAAACAATACCTGTTAGTCTTTGATCACCAATAAATGATGTGGATAGGAAAATAAAATTCCCATTTTCAGACTTTCGCACTAAAACCAGATTCCATTTCCAATTCGCACTAGTAAATGATGAAGACAATGGGAAAGCACGTCACCTCAGATAGAGTTTTTTTCTTCCAGCACATGCTTTTGATTTGGCTATAAAAATTATTGGATTCAATAAAGTTATTTTTCCTTCTTTTCTTGAGTGTAGACCACAATGTGCATCTCTTATCGCATTTTGTCTATAATAAAGAAATTTTGGGACTCTAATTTTTCAAAACACGTGTAAGCATGTTTGTTTGGGTTAGAAATTTATTTATTCGAAGAATATGTCTTTGAAATTGAATTCTTATGGTCAAATTTCATGTTTGGCTAATAAAAGTCAGAATTTTTAAAATTCTATTTGGAATTCTAACTTAGAATTTCGGGGGTTAAAGCCTATCTAAAAATTCCATCTACATGGTTCAAATTTGTCAAATTCTAACTTTTTAACAAGAAAATTGCAAAATGTCATTTAGAAAAGTTTGGCAACAAGATACTTTACAGTCTTGAAAGATAAATTCTGAATTCTAAAATCCCATCATTTCACAAATCCACAGCATATATTTTTGTTATGGCCAATAAATATTCACAACGGGAATTTGGTTTTTGGTCACTAGATGATGCAAAAGCTGAGGGGTTTTGCTCCCCTCTCAAAAAGCCAATATCATAGTACCCTATTTTGGGTCAAAAATCATCTCTGAGGGTTTAATTTGGGTTTTAGTTTTTAAACCCAGAAAAGGTTGATTATATTCAACTTTTGCAGTGATCATATACCAGTAGATCAGTTGTTTCATGTAAATTCCTATGTAATATTGTATTAGATTAATGTAATTAACAATAATAATAAGTTAATTCATTGCAGAAATCAACATTAAAACCATAAGTCATCCCACATTACTATTGTTTAATGTGGAAGAATATCTCTCAATTGAGAATTTTTTTGTCCCAACTGTTTCAACTTTTTGTCAATATCTTTTATCCTAAATTTGCCACACAAGCCCCATTGATATCATTGGCAGATTAAATATCAAAATGGCATTCTATACAATAAGCCAATAACACACTTTGGTGATGACAACTTGGGATAAAAAAGACCATTTCATTTTATCATAAGCCAATAACACACTTCGGTGATTTTTGGTATCCAAGCCTCCTGTTTTGGATTTCTAGACCATTTAAGTTCCATACTGCTGTGATGTGAATGCTATAAAGAAAGTCCCAAATTCCCATATCAATTTTCCCCCGATTCGCAATATCACTCCTCAATAAATACTATGATGAATAATTATTTGAGGGGTAAATTATAATGGGTTTTCTTAACCAGTGCACTAAAGGTGCACACGTTAAGTTACAATTAATGGCCCAATCATTATATTAGAAATGATAAAAATGTATTGTAAATGGTAAAAATTACATGAGAAAATATGAGAACACTTAGAAAACAGTGAAAACACATTTTTTCATATAATGATTAGGTTATCAATTGCAGTTTAACATGTACCCTATGTTAAGAAAACCCAATTATATTTCAGGATAGTAAAACAAATTTAGCCATTAATTCATGAGGGTTTACTCTTAGTTTACCTTTATTTTTATTTTTGAGTTTGCTGCTGAAATAATCAAAATCTCGTCTAACATTTTGAGATCTTGATCCATAAGATAAGTTATTGATATCTTAAGAGTAAGATGACGGATTCTATTGCAGTAGCCCCACCGACGCAAAACAACAACAAATTATCACATGCTGCGACCAAAAGCAAGATTCTTCCGACAGCTTTCCCCATTCGTCAAAAACGACTTGTTTACTTTTGTAATAATTGAAAATTTATGCGTGGATAGGTTTTCGTGAAAGCTCCTTAACCCCACATGTCGAACACGTTTCCCAATGTCTAGGCAATTATGTTTTCCCGACTAATAATTCAATGAGTCCAAATTGGCTCTTATTGTAGTTACTTCCTGGGTTCTCAAATCACTCATCCTTGACCTAGCATTTATTTATTTTTATTTTTTGAATTAAGTAAATGTGAAATTAAATTTAATAGAAACAAAAAAAACAAAAAACCAAAAACCTGTTAGTCTTTGGTCCTCAGTAACGATGGGGATTTGAAGCATCCCATTTTCGGACTTTTGAACCAAAACGAGATTCCATTTCCAATTTGCGCTGATAAATGAAGACAATGGGAAAGCACGTCACCTCAGATAAAGTATTTTTCCTTCCACGACATCCTTTTGATTTGGCTTAAAATTATTAGATCCGATAAAGTTATTTTTCCTTCTTTTCTTGAGTTTAAAAACACGATGTGTGTCCTCATCACATTTTGTTTGTAATAAAGAAATTTTGGGACCCAAATTTTTCAAAATATGTGTAAGCATATTTGTTTGGGTTAGAAATTTTTACAAATGAGTTATTTGATAAATCTGAAAATCTGACTGCATGGATATAAGTCTAATTAATTATGATTTTACATTGTTTGATAAGTCTATTTTTCTTATTAATCAATTCAGGAAATACAAATTGTCATGCAAGTGTTTTCTATTATTTTTCTATAACAGAATAAAAAATAAATAGTTAATAATAAAAAAGTGTTTTCGGTGCACTACAGTTTCATACCATTACAAACACTACATGTGACTCTTCTACTATAAAATAAGGGCCGGTTGTTATAAATATTAAATATTGAGTGGAAATTGAGTGGATGTCCACCCCCTCCACTTTGTGATAATGGGAACACCACTTCATAAGTGGGTTAGGTAATCCCATCATGTGGACCTAATGCAAACAAAGATAAAAGGGGAAGGGGAGAAAGAAGAGAAGAGGTATTCGGAGAGAATGAAGGGAGGAGACTGAGACAGTGTGTCTCAAAGAGTTTTGCTGATCCTTGTATAATGTTTATACATTCAGATGGAAATCAAAGAAGATGAATGAGAAATTTATTCTCCTCATAACTTGTTCTAAATTCTTGGTTTTACAACACGTTATCAGCATGAATTGCTCAAGAAATTTGTGAGCAATATCATACTACCACCATCTTCTTTCTTAACCAATTTGGTTGTGGTAAGTTGGTAAGTTGGTACGTTCTAAACCAATTTGATTGTGGTAAGTTGGTATGCTCTTAACCAATTTGGTTGTGGATTGGTTTTTACTCTAAATTATATACTTGAATGGATGAATCCATCTTCTCTTCCTGAAGCAAGAGAAGATTTAAAAATAAAACTTGAAGTTTTATAAATAAATAAAAGGAGTGATGATTCATTTTCTCTTCTTGAAGTGAGAGAAAGATTTGAAAACTTGAAGTTTTCTATATGAAAAGTTATTATTTACATGTTATCTTCATGAAGGAAGAAACAAATTTCAATCTCCAAAATTTTCTATAGGAAAAGTTGTTGTTCATATATTCTCTTCCTGAAGCAAGAGAAGATTTAAAATAAAACCTGAAGTTTTATAATTAAAAAGGAAAAAGGATAACAATTCATCTTCTCTTCCTGAAGTAAGAGAAAGATCTGAAAACCAGAAGTTTTCTATAAAAAAAAAAAAAGGTTATTATTCATATTTCTCTTCTTGAAGTAAGACACAAATTTCAAAACCTGAAGTTTTAGAAATAATGAATAAAGTCTCAATTTAATTGAATAAAGTGATGGTCAATGATGACCAAATTAAATTGAGTAATATATTTCTCTATTCTGTGTTATGCAACTTCTTTAGATGCTTGTAAAATTTTGGTGAAAATTCGTGGGTGCGTCTTAACTTTTGCTTTAGTTAGCATAGAAGAACACACAAAAATCTGCTCTTGTTTTACTACGAATTGACTGTCAACGTCACCTCTGTTGTCAGTCAACTTCTCTCAGATTGACTGGTAACTTCACTGTGTCTGCTTAAAATATGTCATTAGGTAAATATAAAAACTTGAAGTTTTCTATTATAAGAAAGGGGTAATTATTCATATTTCTCTTCTTAAAGTAAGAGACAAATTTCAAAACCTGAAGTTTTAGAAATAACGAATAAAGTCTCAATTTAATTGAATAAAGTGATGGTCAATGATGGCCAAATTAAATTGAGTAATATATTTCTCTATTCTGTGTTATGCAACTTCTTTAGATGCTTGTAAAATTTTGGTGAAAATTCGTGGGTGCGTCTTTACTTTTGCTTTAGTTAGCATAGAAGAACACACAAAAATCTGCTCTTGTTTTACTATGAATTGACTGTCAACGTCACCTCTGTTGTCAGTCAACTTCTCTCAGATTTACTGGTAACTTCACTGTGTCAGCTTAAAGTATGTCATTTTATGATAAAAACCACCAGAAGTGGAATAATGGAATACCAAACCACCAGAAGTGGATTAATGACATATCAAACCATTAGAAGTGGAGCAATGAAATACTAAACCACTAGAAGTAGAATACTAAACCACTAGAAGTGGAGTAATAAAATACCAAACCACTAGAAGTGGATTAATGAAATACCAAACCACTAGAAGTGGAGCAATGAAATATCAAACCACCAGAAGTGGAATGAATATATTTGGTGTGGAAAAATAAAATACCAAACCACTAGAAGTGGAATGACACTGAAGAAATAAGCATCGGTTTATAAAATAAACCTACGAGATAAGTGTTTTAAGTAAATACTTGGTTGAGGTTTTGTGTGTTATACTGTGTTGACAGCACGAACCCATTTTACCATTTAATTCATAACTTTAGTTCTAGTTATAATTTTGAGATGAAACGAATTGGATTTTGTCACTGACTTGTTGGGCTAACATCCTACCAATTTTCGTGTCATTGGGTGACCATTTGATATTTTTTGCGTAATTATTTCGTGGTACACCTGAATCTGGGATTTCTGCTAGACAGCACTAACTCAATATTGAATAATATTTTTGAATGGGTTTTGCGAGGTATTTTTCTACCAAATTTTGAGGTTACAAAGTACATTTGATATACTTTTAAGTGATATAAACCCCAAAGCCCATTTCTTTTTGGATTGAACATATAAAAATTCATTTATACGCATCACAAATTATTTTCACTAAAATTTCAGATTTGGTCATTGTACTTGGAGCAGATTACAGATTTTTTGCTACTTATTAGTAGCATTTTGAAAACTAGAGAGACCAACTGGGGATTGTCTCTGCAGCCCATTAAGAATCCTAACCCCATTTTGGCATGCGTTAGTTTAATTAAAGGCACTTCCAATAGTGCCAATTGCCTAAGCAAACCTTGAAGAATTGATGAAAGACTATCTATTAATTCTATTCTGCCATTGGAGAAGTACTAGTGGTTTGGGTAAGTTACTCTAACCGTGGTAAAGATACCTTGGCATATGTATCAATATGGAATTATTTTCTCTATCATATTAAAAAAAAAAAAAATGGTCATAAAGCTTTATAAAACAAGTAAATTGGTTTTACTTACTACGTGATAACAATCAATTTTGATTTATGAGTTTGAAATTATTTGTTGGCCAATTTTTTTTTTATTATTATCAAAACCATTTCATCATTAAATTTGATGACCATTGAAATTAAATATTTGTGACCATAATTCTTTTGATATTTGATTCTTTTGAAAATGATCGATTTATTGCAAAATCTTATATAGATAAATATTTTTAAGATACCAAAATTTGACAATACACTGAACAGAGTGGCAAGATTGTGAAAATATTTTAATATTTCTTGCCTTGTAAGTACTATTGTAGGTGTACTAATTACTTCACGTCTATATCTAGTGAATATATGTTCCCCTATATTGTGAGGACCCAAGGCTTGATTTATGAGAATTTTGGGTTAGGATGTGCTAAGGTAGGTTTTCGTGAGCCTAGCACTTCTTTTTGTGTATGTTGAGCAATATAGTTGACTACAGTGACTTATAGTCGACTATATTGCTAGGTAGAATTTCTTTTGTGCATACTGAGTAATTTAGTTGACTGAAATGACTTATAGTCGGCTATATTATCAGGCAGAATCTCTTATTGTGCATGTTAAATAATTTAGCTGACTATAATGATTTACAGTCGGCTATATTGTTAGGCAGAATGTTATAATACGTTATTTGGGAAGTTTTAGTCGACTATAACTCATTATAGTCGACTATAACGCACGGATTTCAGTTTTTGGGCTAGATTTTAATGGGGTAAAAAGACCATCATACCCCTCACTTATACCCCATTTATAAACCCATCTTCTAGAGGGTTCTTCCCATCTTTCCCAGCCAAGAGAGAGAGAGAGAGAGAAAGAGAAGGAGAAAAGGGGAGAGGCTCGACGGTGGCTCGCCGGAGCACGGTAGCCTCGATCCGACACCGGCAAGCTCGGATCTAGCGTATTTTGGCCTGATCTACACACGTATGGTTGTGGATTTGGATTTCTTCACTCTATTTTTGAGATAGGGGCATTTTCTCATCTTAAACCATTGATGCATGGGGGTTTTGGGTTTAAATCATATAAAAATACATGTAGTTGACATGCTTTGCATAAACATCATGCATGTGGTCATATTTTATGGGTTTTGATAAATTTTGGAAAATCTAGGGTTTTGTATTATACCCTATTTGGTCATATGCATGTTACATTTCAAACCCTCACACGATTTGGGGTACAATGGGTTGATTTTGGAAACCTATTTGTTAAATTTCTTTTTAAATTAATTATTTAGGAGTCACTTTTATATATGTTTTGGAAACCCATTCTTCTACCATTACAAATAAAATGGTTTTAGGAGATCAATATGTAAATGGATGTGATAAAAAGGGGTACTTTCCGGTTTTAATGACCGTAGTGTTCCCGAAATGAGGTTACTTCCTGGATCCACATAGGATTCATAGTGTTTCCTCAATATGAGGTTACTTTCTGGACCCATGTAGGGATCCATAGTGTTTCCTCTTATTCCGCGCGCGAGGGCCCCGCATGACCTGGGGAGGATTTATCAGTTTAAAAGACTGATGTTATGGATTGCCAGATATGGCGAATGATGGTTACTAGCTTATAAGGCTGTGATATGATATCAGAAAACGATAGTTAATTTATTTGTAAAATGATGATTTTGATAACAAATAACTTGAGTTATTTCTTACCTCTTAAAAAAAGAAAAAGGGGTGTTGGTATTTAATGATTTAACTTTCGCAATTTATTTCATTATACCTATATCGGTTTTATTTATTAAAAAATTTATATTACAACTAATCAATGGTTTTGCAGGGCTTTGGAAAAGTATATAAATTATGGTTTTTAAAACCTTGGATTATTTTGGGAAAATGTTTTCCTACTGAGCGTGTAGCTCATACCCCCACAGTTTTTCTTGCAGGTCATATTTTCAAAATAAAGCTTGACCTGGGGTTGGGAAGCACATCAACATGTGTGCATTCATATAGAAGATCATTGTATTTTATTTCGGCTTTGAGCCTAGGCATGTATTAATTTTAATTCATGGCCTGTAATAAAAAGATAAGTAGTGGATGCAGATGTGGATGAGATCCACGTGATTACGATACAGCTTGTAGTTTTATTTATTTTGGAATAGTGTGTGGATGGTTGAAATGATTATAAATGGGTTTTCTACAGGTTTTATGATTAGTCGATAACTTGGTATGTCCTATTTACAAACGGGACCATGCCGGATTTTCTAAAAATGTTTTCAAAAGAATTATTTTTATTAAACATCCACCAAAATTGGCTTTAAAATTGATTTTCTTACTATATAACTAACGGTCCCCATTTCGGGTCGTTACATATATACTCACCTGAAAACAAGCATAATTTATAAACTAGTATACGAGAAATCAAATATGAATTGCAATATGATATTGCAGATCTAATTTCAAGATGATTGTTAAAAATATATGTCTGGAAGACAGTGCTATAACTCACACAATCATTAAATTTCCAATATTTATCATTATTCAAAACTATTGTCAATACCATATGAGGTTCATCTAACCTAATTGAAGGTTCCAGAAGAGCAAATATAATATTGCCAAAAAGAACAAAAATTTATGTTAACAATTCTTTATATTCTACCAGAAGTAGAAGAAATTTATTGAGTTTTTAAAATTTACATCGTAAATAATTATCATATTGAAACCATTAACAATGGAAATGAGGAATATCTTTATATTACCTCTATGATTTTGGGGTAGAAGCTCATATTAAATATTTTCTCTTCTATACGATTATAAGCACAATTGAAACACATGTGGTAGCGCACCAGAAGTGCTCTAACATAAAGATCTTTATACTTTAACATAATCACAATGATGGTAAGGGATGGTAATCACAGTATGGTAAGAATTTACACACCCAAACTCACAAAGTGATGTTTTTACAGCAAGATTTGCAGATTGTCATTTTGATGAAACACAGTTCCGTCGTTAGGAGGAGGAAATCCACTGATAGAAGAACGACGTGAACTTTCTTGGAATGTACCATCTTTGTCCCATCTTGATCCACGTACTGCTCAATGTGAAACTGAAGTACAGAGGATCACTCATCTTCAGAAGATTGCTAATCAAATGCCTGATGCATTTACAGACGCAGCAAAAATAACTAAGTCTTATATACCGGCTGCAAACACACCAGCAAAGATCAATGTACCAATTGGTAAGTCTACTATTATTGCAGCAAATGAATCATCTACTACACGCCTGAACCGTGGTAGACCCTTGGGTTCAAAAGATTTAGTTCCCCAGAAGAGGAAAATAAAAGGACAACAAAATATAGAAAATAGTACTCCGGAAGAGGCTATTGAATAAGAAATAAATATTCCCACAAATTCTGATTTAATAACTCCTGAAGGGGAAAATGTCCCTGAAGAGACAGAAAACAATAAAGAGGCATATGTACATGGAAATGAAGAAATTTCCATAAACTATACATGTACAAAAGAATTGTGGGATCGCTCAGAAGTGGTTATGTATTTTCTTTCGCAGTAGCCACTGAAATTTCGAAAGATGATGATGATCTCGAACCACGCACTGTAGACGAATGTCACAGTAGACCTGATTGGTTAAAGTGGAAAGAAGCAATCCAAGCAGAATTGGATTCGCTAGAAAAACGTAAAGTATTTGGACCTGTAGTCCTAACACCCAATGATGTGAAACCCGTGGGTTACAAATGGGTGTTTGTAAGAAAGCGTAATGATAAAAATAAGATCGTCAGATATAAAGCTCGTTTAGTAGCACAAGGTTTCCTGCAGAGACCTGGGATTGATTATGAAGAAACATATTCACCTGTAATGGATGCCATTACATTTCGATATTTAATTAGTCTGTCAGTCTCAGAAGGACTTGACATGCGTCTTATGGACGTAGTTACTGTATATTTATATGGAAAATTAGATGCAGATATATATATGAAGATCCCTGAAGGATTCAAATTGCTTGAAGCAAATACATCACAACCACGAAATATGTACTCAATTAAACTGAGACGATCCTTGTATGGATTAAAACAATCTGGAAGAATGTGGTATAATCGTCTCAGT
This sequence comes from Liquidambar formosana, assembly GCA_039720395.1. Lineage (NCBI taxonomy): Eukaryota > Viridiplantae > Streptophyta > Magnoliopsida > Saxifragales > Altingiaceae > Liquidambar > Liquidambar formosana. The sequence continues at coordinate 40,263,030 of CM077823.1, read as the reverse complement.
GAGTACTTAGTTAAAAAAGGATATATTAATAATCCTATATGCCCTTGTGTATTTATAAAGAAATCAGAATCTGGATTCGCCATCATTGCAGTCTATGTTGATGATATAAATTTAATTGGGACTCCTGAAGAGCTCATGAAAGCTGCTGAATATTTGAAAAAAGAATTTGAGATGAAAGATTTAGGGAGAACAAAATATTGTCTCGGCCTGCAGATCGAGTATAAATCAAATGGAATTCTTATCCATCAATCAGCTTATACCGAAAAGGTATTGAAACGTTTTAATATGGATAAAGCGCATCCACTAAGTTCTCCCATGGTGGTTTGATCTCTTGATATTAAGAAAGATCCATTTCGCCCCAAAGAAGATAATGAAATGCTACTTGGTCCTGAAGTACCATATCTTAGTGCAATAGGTGTTTTGTTATATTTAGCACAATGCACTAGGCCTGATATAGCATTTTCAGTCAACTTATTAGCAAGATTCAGTTCTGCTCCAACTCGACGACACTGGAATGGTATTAAACATATTTTACGCTACCTTCGTGGAACTACAGATATGGGTTTGTTTTACTCAAAGGAATTAGCCCATGGTCCTTGTTTAGAAGGATATGCAGATTCTGGATACCTTTCTGATCCTCACAAAGCTCGCTCACAAACAAGGTATGTATTTACATGTGGCAATACAGCGATCTCTTGGCGATCTACAAAGCAGACTTTAATTGCTACATCTTCTAATCACTCTGAGATACTTGCACTCCATGAAGTAAGTCGTGAATGTGTATAGTTAAGATCTGTAGTCCATCACATTCGAGACATATGTGGGTTACCTCTGATTAAAAGTATGCCAACAACAATTTATGAAGATAATGCTGCATGTATTGCACAAATTCAAGGAGGGTACATCAAAGGTGATAGAACCAAACACATTTCACCAAAGTTCTTCTACACTCATGAACTCCAGCAGAGGCATGAAATTGATGTGAAGCAAATACGTTCCACTGATAATCTTGCAGATTTATTCACCAAGGTCTTACCATCGTCAACATTCAAGAAATTGGTATATGGCATTGGAATGCGTCGGGTTTGCGATCAGTTAAGTTGATACTTATCTTCTTATCAGGGGGAGTATTCATTTTTGGACATATGCACGCTGTACTCTTTTTCCTTCGCCTAGGTTTTGTCCCATTGGGTTTTCCTGGCAAGGTTTTAATGAGGCAGTTTCTTTAGTGCGTCCAACACCACTCTAAGATTTTAAAAAATGTTGTACTCTTTTCCTTCACTAGTTTTCTCCCACTGGGTTTTTCTAGTAAGGTTTTTAACGAGGCACATTATTTTAGTGTGGTGGACATCCAAGGGGGAGTGTTATAAATATTAAACATTGAGTGGAAATTGAGTGGATGTCCACACCCCCTCCACTTTGTGATAATGGGAACACCACTTCATAAGTGGGTTAGGTAATCCCATCATGTGGACCTAATGCAAACAAAGATAAAAAGGGAAGGGGAGAAAGAAGAGAAGAGGTATTCGGAGAGAATGAAGGGAGGAGACTGAGACAGTGTGTCTCAAAGAGTTTTGCTGATCCTTGTATAATGTTTATACATTCAGATGGAAATCAAAGAAGATGAATGAGAAATTTATTCTCCTCATAACTTGTTCTAAATTCTTGGTTTTACAACACCGGTGAATTAATTAGTCCGGGAAGCATAAATTGTCACGTAAGTGTTTTTTATTATTTTTCTGTAACGGAATAAAAAATAAATAATTAATAATAAAAAAGTGTTTTCAGTGCACTACAGTTTCATACCATTACAAACACTGCACGTGACTCTTCTACTCTAAAATAAGGGCCGGTGAATTTAATTAGTCGAGGAAGCACAAATTGTCACGTAAGTGTTTTCTATTATTTTTCTGTAACGGAATAAAAAATAAATAAATAATAATAAAAAAGTGTTTTCGGTGCACTACAGTTTCATACCATTACAAACACTGCACGTGACTCTTCTACTTTAATCGGTGCAATTGGGAGAAGTAGGGGTGCTCACGGGTCGGTTTGGGTCGGGTTTGGGGTTTATCCGTAACCCACCCACAATTTATTAGGTAAACTAAATTCCCACCCATATCTGCCCATATGATTGGGCGGTTTTAACCCACAAACCATGCAGATTGGTGGATGGGTTGCAGGCGGATTGGTGGATTTAAGTTTAGCTAGGCCTTGCTTTACTATTTAAAAATCCATCCATTCTATTTTGAATTTTTGAGGGCTTTCATACTATATTTCAATTATTATAAATATTGTTTTGGTCAAAACAAGCCATACAAATTACAAAATAACAATTAACTTGGAAAAAAATAAAATTAAACAAGCATAAATATAAAAACAAAAAGATAAAAGACTTCACAATGCAAAAAACTGATTCAGTATCGGTAAGAGATAAGGTCATCCTCCATTTGCCATGTGTCCAATGTAATACGAAAAACCAATGAGACACTGCCACGTGTATAATCTAATAAAGTATAAAATTATACGGTCGGGTGGGTTTTAGTCGGTTTTTATATTTTAAAACCGCAACCACCCATGAAACCGAAAAAAAAAAAAAAAAATTCTAAACCTCTACCAATCCACCCTATCAGTTGAAACTGCCCAATGGTTGGATCGGATTGGACAGTTTTTGCGGATTTAGCGGGTGTATGAGCACCCCTAGGGAGAAGCCACTTAAGTGATTAATCAGTTTTTAATTCAAAAGTTGTGTTTGGTTCCACTTAAGTGATTCCATTTTACTTAGAAAAAAAAAAGACGAATAAAGTGATTCCTTTTTCTTTCTTAAGTGGCAGGCACGATGTGCCGTCCTTACCACTTTTCTGTTTATAATAAAGAAATTTTGTGTTCTTTTGTTTTTCAAGACACCCCGGAAGTAAGAGCGGGTCTGTCTGGACGAGAAATTTATTGACGAAAATTTGTCTTTAAAATTGAATTTCTCAAATTTTTATGACCTAACTTTGTGTTCAGTTTCTAAAATTCTAATTAGATTTTTAACTTAGAATTTGGCGTTAACTCTGATTTAAAAAAAATTCCATCTATTTAGTTGAAATTTATTAAATTCGAACTTTTAATGAGAAAATTGCCAAATGTCATTTAGAAATTCCAATAATAGAAAAGTTTTACCTAAACAAGTTGCTGTAAAATTTTGAAAGATACAAATTCTCAACACTAAAATCCCATCATTTTACAAATCTACATCTTTGTTTAAATTCCTTACCCAAACACAACGTAAATATTTGTTATGGCAAACAATTGTTCACATCCGGAATTTGGTTTTCCAGGTCACGAGTAGACGCAAAAGTAGAGGGGTTTTGCTCCCCTCTCAACAAGCCAGTATCATAATACCTATTTTGGATCACAAATCATCTCATAGGGTTTAATTAATTTGGTTCTTAGTTCTCTGAAACCGAAACAGAGAAAAGGTTGATTATATTTAAGTTCTGCAGTGATTAAATACCAGTAAACCAGTTGTTTCATGTAAATTCCTACCTAACATTGTATTAGATTCATGTTTTCTAGGAAATGATTTTTCTCGCAACAAACTGGAAATTTTGGTTTGATGAGTGTTTATCATAGTATTTGCTAAGATTTTTGCCCAATATATTTTATTTTTGAATATTTATCATCAGGTAATTAATCAGCAATAACAAGTTAATTCCTTGTAGAAATCAACAATTAAGCCATAAGTCATCCCACATTTCATTTTATCATACACGTCTTCCATATATCTCTATATATTTCATGATTACAACTTGGATAAAAGATGACAACTTGGACAAATGACCATTTCATTTTATCATACTCGTCTTCCACATTATAGATTATACTAAGATCGGACCAATATAACTTATATAACTTATAATAAAAAATGTGTAAAAACTTGTTTTAAAACTTGCGAAAAAAAACTTGTATCCATTCATCCTAACTCTATATATTTCTCTTCTAGTTGTTTATTTAAAATTAGAAAAAAGAAGTTCTTATTGTTAGTTTAAAATTTTCTTTTGTCTCATTAATTGTTGTGAAGTAAGAAAAAAAATGCTAAAATTTGTATTCAAATGATTTCTTTAGTATTTTGAATGAAGATAAATTCTAAAAATCAATCAACACGGTTATGTCTCCCATCTCAAAGGGCAGGTAAGAAGTTCAAATCATCGACACCACAATTAAAAAGAAAAATTAAGTTTAGGGATTGGGTTTGGGGTTCTTGTCAAGGAAATAAATAAATAAATGAAAGAAAAGGAATGGGAAAGGAATCACAGATAACAAGTTATCAAACATTGAAGAAAAGGATAAAACCAAACATTAAAGAATCAAAGCAACAACGCGTCGAGACTTATTTTAATCCCGTTACCAAACAATTTGCTTGACTTCTAGATGAAGAGACATTTATCAAAAACAAATGCCCATCACCAAACCCTTGAGAAGTGTTATGAGACAAGCATGATCACAGAAGGATATGAAGCCCCATTTCGTCTGCATCAACAAAGTAAGAAGAGACTAGACTAGCCTCATTATTAACTTTGTCAAGTGCATTTGGATGTTACACATCTCCTTATAAGTAAGTTGAGATGAGAAGCACATAAGTAAATATATATATAAAGTGAGTTTGCATAACCACATCAAATACTACACAATCGATTTTATAGTCAACCTCAATCCTAATGAATTTCAAGGCAATTAATGGATTTTAGTTAATTCATCCATTTCATTTGCAATCAATTCAACAATAACAAACATATCTGGCAATAATATGCAGACTACTAAATTATAGCCATAGGACCTGATATAATGCCTATCAAGTAGCGTATAATTAGGACTTCAAGTAAATTGGAGATTATTATGACCAAACATCATACACAAAAGTTGCTGGCATGGCTTATAACAAGTATAGGGAATTCGTGGTCTCCCGCAATTTGTTTTTTTTTTTGTTTTGTTTTTCTGTTCATATTCATTTCTTAGCGTTTCGAAGCTAGATTTTTTTTTTTTTTACAATTAATAGAATTTACCTTTATCCCTAATCCCCAAATGTCAACAAATGAGTATCAATGTATATCAATTGATAGAATTTACCTTTATTCCTAGAATTTACCCCGTTTTGACTTTTGAGTAAAGCTAGCTGCTAAAAGTTGCTGTGTAGCATTAGTCTACCATCATGAGAGGCCCTAACTGAAATGGCACCATGTTCCTTTTTCGTTTTTTTTTAAAACAATGTAACTGTTTTATAGGGTTTTCAATCTAAGCATTTTTTATTTGAAGACACTCAGAAAAGGTTGAGTTATGGTTTAAAGAACAAAAGACTCGTCGTTTATAAAACAATATGTCACAAAAACTTTTCATAACTGTTTATAAGTAGATGACATGATGATTTTGTATTGTATTTTGTTTCATGTAACTATTTCATGTACCTTTTTATAGGGCATGTAACTTTTTTTTTCTTTTGTTGGGTTTTCAAGGTTAACATATGAGATTTGTGAACAATCTGTGACAATAATAGATAGAATTGTATACAAATTGTTACATTAAATTTTAACAAGATGTTACAAAAACAGTTACACACTTACACGAAGGTACATTGAACAATTTAGGCAAAAACTATTAAGGATACTGTTACACAAAATCTAGAAATATTGTTGATGGACATCAAAATAGGAAAACTGTTAATTTATAATTAGAGCATAAATCATGGAAGAAAATTCGAAAACAAAACATATTAGAATATCAGCCATAACTACAATTAATTACTTACCATAATAGTTCAGATGGCAAAATTGGCATTAAAAAAAAAAATTCATCCCAATATATACCGAAACTTTAACTTTTAGCATGTTGATGGACTTGGGGTTAGATAAGAAGGATCAGAGGATTAATGCCTCTATAACTCCATGGAAAAAGACTTTTCGCACCGTCACACGTACCGACCTTTTCTCCATGGACCAAATAAAAAAGCACTAGAGGCCAAAGGGTTACCTAAGACATGGGTTTCTTTATGTTGCCGGCCTCTTTTTTAAAAATGCCACATCTTTTTCTTTCACCTAATCTACAAAACAATTCTCTTCTCCGTGTTACCAAAAACATTAAATTAAACTAAATTGACAATAATAATAAAAATAATAATTATTAAACTAAATTGACAATAATAATAAAAATAAGGGGACTTTGGTCACAAGTCCATAAAATTGGACTTGTGCAGCCATAAGTCTATCATAAAATCTTATGTAACCAAAAGTCCCTCTTAGATATTTTCAGACAATATTACCCCTTCATATTATGTAACAAAAGATTCTTCTTAAAAAGTTGTATATAATCAATGTAACTGTTATTTTTTAAAAAAAAATTATACATAATTTTATATTCATCATGAGTCTTTTCCCTAATTTTCCCAAAAAAAAAAAAAATCAATTAAATCTGGGCAAACATTTACTTGTAACTGAAGTATATACTAAACCTATAAAAAAATAGTTACATGAAAACAATTGCTTTTAAGTCAATTGTGACTGAATTTTAGTTACAAAATATTTAAATCTTGCAAATTTTTAGTTTCAAATACATCAATTTAACTTATTCAATAGTTACATCTAATAAATTTAATAATTTTGTATAGGAAATTATACAAAATTGAACCCACGTTAAAATAGTTACATGTTTATTATTTTAAAATCGATACATGTAAATATGTAATGAATGTAACTATTTTTTTTTTTATACATAATTTTATTTTCATCATGGGTCTTGTTTCGAAAGACTCGACGAATAGATTTTAAATATATAAATTTTATTGAAAATCGATATCTGGATCGAAAGTTATATCATTTTAAAATTTGAAAACAAAAAATAACACTTAAGGGTAAACTTGACTTTATACATTTACCACGGTTACAAAAGTAAACTCATTTTACTTAAAAGTGGACTTATGGCTGCATAAGTTTGCTGCATAGACTTATGCCTTTATAAGTCCTATAAATATAGACTTTTCGCTAATTTCCCCTAATTATTATAAGTAAAAAATAAATAAATAAAAACAACAACAACATCATTAGACAGGGAGAGGGAGGCATCAGGCATGTGTGAATGTCCAATAAAGAGAGGGAAGATTTAATAAACACGGTTATGTCTCCCATCTCAAAGGGCAGGTAAGAAGTTCAAATCATCGACATCACAGTTAAAAAGAAAAATTAAGTTTAGGGATTAGGTTTGGGGCTCTTGTCAAGGAAATAAATAAATAAATGAAAGTAAATGAATGGGAAAGGAATCACGTACAGATAACACATTATGAGACATTGAAGAAAAGGATAAAACGAAACATTAAAGAATCAGAGCAATAACGCGTCGGGACTTATTTTAATCCCGTTTACCAAACAATTTGCTTGAGCTCTAGATGAAGAGACATTTATCAAAAACAAATGCCCATCACCAAACCCTTGAGAAGTGTCATGAGACCAGCATGATCACAGAAGGATATGGAGCCCCATTTCGCCTGCATCAACAAAGTAAGAAGAGACTAGACTAGCTTCATTATTGACTTTGTCAAGTGCATTTGGACATTACACATCGCATCATAAGTAAGTTGAGATGAGAAGCACAGAAGTAAATATATATATAGTGGGTTTGCATAACCACATCAAATACTTCACAATCGATTTTACAGTCAACCTCAATCCTAAGGAATTTCAAGGCAATTAACATTATGTTTGGATAAAGAAATTTTAGGTGGAATTTGCTCAGATTTTGTGCATCCTTTTCATTGACTTCCATCTTCTTTAAAACCAAATAGAAAGAGATTGAGCATACCAGTAAATCAGTTGATTATATACCAGTAAATCAGTTGGTTTTTGGATACCAATAATTATTGTTTTGCGGTGATTATATACCAGTAAATCAGTTGGTTTTTGGATATTGATTGACGGTGCAGCTTATTGCGCCCTGCTGAATATTTTCCTCGAGCAATTTTTATTTTTTTTCCTGATTATATAGATGAAATTATCTGCTCAGAATTTCATTTTTAAGAAAACAGGGGTTTTCATTATATCGTGGAAATTTACGAATGTGCGAACAGCATGTAATTGTGGGCTGGCTTTTTTTCGGCTGGAAGAAAGCAGAAATTAATGAACTACAGGAAAGGATTAACAGATGTTGGAAAAGGCAAGTAAGAAAGAAAGGAGGAAATGCATTGTTATATTAAAGAACTATGCCAATCAAGAAACTGTCCTAACCTAATCTTTTATTGTGTGTTTGTATGAGAGATTTGTAAGAGGGATTTAAGCTAAGATGCGATTTTAATGTCATATTGTGGCAGCAGTAGCAGTGAATGAGGTTGAAATCCCATCTTAACCCTAATCTCTCTTGCAAATCCCTCTTCTAATTTGTAATCGAAAGAGATTGAGCATGGCGGCTTCTTTACCCACATACCATTCCTCCAAGTTGAACAAATTCCAAAGGAGCGAAGGTGGTCAAAGTTGACACGTGAAGCAACTGATTTGTGAAATGATGGGATTTTAGGAATTTACATGAAACAACTGATTTACTGGTATATAATCACCGCAAAACTTGAATATAATCAACCTTTTCTCTGTTTCAGGTCCAGAGAACTAAGACCGAAATAGGGTACCATGATATTGGCTTTTTGAGAGGCTAGGGGAGCAAAACCCCATCAACTGATTTTGTAACTCTAAAATCCCATCATTTCACAAATCCACAGCTTTTTTCAAATTCATCACCCAAACATGGCGTAGATATTTGTTATGGTCAATAATTGTTCCCAACCGGAATTTGGTTTTCCGGTCACCAGCTGACCCAAAAGTTAATCAGGTCAACACATGTAGTAGAAAACATGCGCAATGGCCATTAAATGGTAGTGACTCATCCATCCAGAGTTCCCACCACCACAAAAAATAAAAATACTCAAATAGGAGTACGGCACAAATTTTGAGTTGCTTGACTACAATGGATTAATTATAGTCCTAATATTCTTATAGCCTAACACATGTGTTGCACTCGTTTGGGATTTGAATGCCTCTGTTGCAAATTGGCCTCATCAAAAGTCCAAGGCCTATGGGCAGCCCGAGCCCAAAAAAGCCCAAGCCTGAGCCCAGCTCGGATACCCTTGGGCTAGGTCTGGGAATTTAGTTGAAGCCCGAACCTGGCCCGAAGCCTGACACTGTAGCAATATGAATGTTTTCCAGTTTTTCAAAAAATTACTTTTTGATGATAACTTCCCAGATTAATACCAATAAAAGAGAATTTTGTGTTAACATATTACAAATAGACAGTCAACTTAATACAAAGTGACTAGATGTCCTCTGTTTTGGTATTATGATGGGAAGTCATCACCAAAATATAATTTTTTCACTTTTTTTTTTTTGTTACACATTAACAATAGGTAATATGGCTTAGGCCCAAAAAAGCCCAAGCCCGTGGGCTGGGCTTGGGCTTCACATTTTCTTTCATGGCCCAGCCCGGCCCGATGAATAGTGAAAGCCCAAAGCCTGAGAAAAAAGGCCCAAGCCCAACCTAGCCCAGCCTGATGCCGAAGCCTAGTTGCAAAGGGATTGTTTTGTTGGAAGCTAGTTTGTTAGCAAGCCACCACCCACAGGAAATGGTTCCATTTTGGGACATGTCAATCACTCAGTCAGTTTGGGACATTTGTTGTTTGTTTGTTTGTTTGTTTTATTCTTATTATTATTAATATATTTTTTAAAATTAAAATAAAAAGGATGTCCGAGGCTTTGGCCCCAACTTATCCCTAGGGCACGTGCCGTCTCCCTATCTGACACACACTGTAAAACTACTAGGCCCTTTAACCCTAGGGGTAGTAGTCCCAAAGGGGGTAAATGCTTTCGTGGAGTCCCAGCACTTGACCTATGCTTCTTGAAGTGCTTATCAAGGCTCGACTTGCCATCAGGTTAACCCTTGGGGTTAGTTTAGGGCATTTGTTACATGGTAAATTTTTTGAGAATTGTGTCTTATCTGTCATGTGGCAGACTTTTCTGAAAATTCATTAATGCTTCCCCAATAAATTTATCCTCTCAAACATATCGAGGTAATGGAATCAATATAACTTTTTTTTAGCCACCTTAGAGGAATGGCTTTCATATTGTATTTTCCATGTTTTACTTCAATAAATAAACCTATGCACTAGCACTAGTTAAGTTCTGTTCAGTATGGTGTACATTTTGTTTGGAGATTTTTTGGAAATTCATTCATTAAAGACCTAGCGATCAACCCAAAAATAAATAAATTTCCTATTCACCCTGCCACTATTTTCCCCATATTTTAGCATATTTTGGCCTTAATCATTGTTTTCCAACCCACAATTTCGGGTTTAACGTGGAAGAAGATCTTTTCATTGAGAATATTTTCCTGACTATTTCAACTTTTTGTCAATATCTTCTATCTTATGTTTGCCATGCAAACTAAATTTATATCAGTGGCAGATTAAATATCAAGAAGGCATTTAATGTGTTGCAAGATCTACGGAATAAGCAACTTCTGCGATGATAACCTGGATAAAAGATGATTCATATTATATGTATGCATATATATATGGATAAACATATGCCTATCTCTTGACTTGTGAGCTATTAAAATGTTATCAGATATTTGTTCTTAGTATTACATACTGTTCTGTTCTTCTCAAGCCAATCAAATTGATAGAAAGTGATCAAAACTCTCAAGCATTTCCAGAGGTTTTTGAAAACATGTTCTTATTTCTTCATATGTGCTGATTAAGGCCCATGTGGAGTAATTGAATGGATGTTTCCTATTTTGCTTTTCATTGGTCATCGTCATTTGTGGATAATTGTTATGTTTTGTTTACAAGATTTTGTCACTGGCAGCAAGAAATGCCACTTCACCCCATAGATATCTTTACCGGCCAGTGTTATTATTATTTTTTTTTTTCCCTAAGGATTTACTTCATTTTTCTCTTTTGGCGAGGTAATTAGGTTTTTCTTTAGATCAAGCGCACACACTCACTATATGATGAGCATTTACAAATGCTTACTTTTCACCTTTGTATGTTTTCCCTCAGGCGAAGGCAAAATCTCATCAGAAAGCTGAAGCTAAGGCTCATCACTGAAGAGAAGAAGATGGGGTTCCGCTTTTGGTTTCTTATAGAAATAATGCATAATGATAGAACTTAACCAGTTATCTTGGCTCAAGCATTTGTAGACCATGATGCTCTTCTTATAGCTTTGCAGTTTTGTTGAGAATTGTTTATTTAGCTGGTCTTGGCTATCATGATAATTTCATTTTCCACCCCTTTGTGGACAACAGGGAAGGATGTGTTACGATTATGTTACCCTTTTTCAGAGAAATAATATTCATTGCTTTTGGGCTTCCAATTTCAATTCTGTATTTTTGGCATACTGTATGTTTCATTCTCTACTGATTTCGTTAGGCATTCAGTCGCATTATGTTTGGTTTAACAATTTCTTTATTGGAAGGATGATGCCCATTAAATTTGCAACACAAGATGTTTATCAAGGAGCTAGATGGAACAAAAAGTGTATTCTTTTATCAAAAATATTCTCCCATCGCTTCCGCTACAACAACTGTAGTATTTTCAGGTAAAAATAGCCAACTGTTGTATCCCAAGATGAATACCAAGAAAAGGAATTTCAATGAAAAATAGGGTTTACAGTTTACTAGACATGTACCCTGAAGTGGCATCTCTCTCCTTCTGAAAAAGGTTTCAGGCTCCCCCCCAACCCCACTCAGCCACCCCAAAAAAAAAAAAAAAAAAAAAAAAGGGGTTCTCTCCTATGGGAAAATAAAATAAATAAATAAAGAGTAATAAAACATTGAACAAAACAAAGATATATTGCAAAAACAGTGAGAAAATATGGAAACATTTATTGTAAGCATTACCCAAACAATTGACATTAAATTCTAACCCTTGAGAAGGAAATGAAACCGGTTGTCAAATGTATTTACAAACTAGGAAGAGACTAAACTAGCCTCATCAAGTGCATCCGGAACACCAAAGAGGAACATAAATGAAAAAAAAGCAAGTTTGCATAACCACAAATCAAACACTTCCACAATCAGGTTTATTGTCGATCTCAATCCAAGGCAATGAATGTATTTTCGTCCATTTCATCGAGTTCAAGAAGAGTAGAAACTTTTGCACCAGCCAAACTGCAGAGGAACATAAGTAAGCGGCATGAGATCATAAAAAGAAATGGACTAGTTAGAAGGTAAAATTGAGAGATGCATGTGGCTCTAGAGACATCTTAGATAAATCCATTGACTGGATGATCTAAATAAAAAAGAACATCACATAACATGTAAGAATAATACTAATGGGAAACATAGCCCAGCCAAAAGTCCCTATTGAATCACTTGACAGCTCTGTTTTATTTAGAGAGTACTCAAAACTTATTATAGCTTTACATCAACAACTTTGCCGCAGGTTGCATTCTGCTATCTTATGTCTGATTATTTAGAAAAAAAAAAAAAAACATATTGCCATCTTGATACATTAGAATAATTTGGAATATTGTGAGCAATTTGGCAATCACATAGTATATATCATAAGATAATCTGCAGATTATTATTGTATAGCCATAGAACCAAATATACATCCTCATCAAATAGCCTATAATTTTGGACTCTTTTTTATTTTTTTATTTTTTTATTTTTAGGATATTATTTCTATCCAGATTACAGTCAAGACATCATACACAAAAACAGAAAATTCGGCCGTTATTTTCTATCCAAAGTTGAAAATTCTAAAGCATCTTGGCTTCGAACTGTGTTCACCATTAATCAATCAGTTTTAAAGGCAAGCATAGGATGTACTTTGTGTTTTGGGAATTTTAGATTCATAAGCATAAAACACTAGTAACTTTGAGTCATTCATATTTTAGAATAGAAACATAACATCGTCGAAATACAAGTTAGAATCTTTCAAACATTAGTAGCTCAGCACAAACATTAATTAACAAATTTTGACTTTATTTTTTAAAAATAAAAAGTAGAAAATGTACTCAATTTATGAAACTTTAATCTAATTAGTATGGCAATTAATTACAGTAACTAATTAATCAGTATATAACTATGACTTTTACTAGATCAGTAGGGAATTTTGTTTTCTATAAAATGTAGAAAATGTACTCATTGAGCCAATACCAATAAAATGGTTTTTGATGTCTCCAAGGAAGATATCATCATCGGCCCTTGTGTTTAGCAGATACAAGTTCCTACTACGCATTGTTTGAAATAAAAGACTATTCCACACCAATTGAAGAATTGAAGAGAGAGAGAGAGGGAGAATTACCTGATTTTCCTTACACTGCTATAAATATATGATGGAAGGCACGTGTCGGACTTTGTCATAATCCTCTCCTCCGTGTTGAAGCCTATTTCTGAAATCTGTGGGCATGTCTCTTATCTCCAATTTTTGGAGGGTAGTGTTAAACATCAATCCATTCGGAATCTTCTTCAACTCCTGGCAATGATCAATTAGTAAATGAGAGAGATTGGGCATGGCGGCTTCTTTATCCACACACCATTCCTCTTCTTCTTCTTCACCCACTCGCCATTCCTCCAAGTGGGGCAACCCCCGAAGGAGTAGATATTTGAGTTGTGGAAAGCCTTTGGAAGAGCAAACCATTTCCTCCCCCATGAATGACAAAGTATTTAAGCGGAGGATAGTTAAGTACGGCAGCTTCTCCAGTGTGGGCATTGGGTCTTCCTCAAGTCTAGAATGCGATAAGGCTAACTTGGTGAGGTTCTTAGGGAATTGAGGGTATTCTGGTAACTTCACTATCAAGTATTCTAAGTAGAGGCTATAAAGGTTATGACAAGCTGAAAAAAGTCTTTGTAAATCGGTTTCCTCCATAGTAGAGCCCCGGGACCAATCTATTTTTAAGGAGCGAAGGCGGTCAAAAAAGTTGACACGTGGTGTTGGAGAGATAGTTAAGTACGGCAGCTTCTCCAGTGTGGGCATTGGGTCTTCCTTAAGTCTAGACCACTCTAAGGTTAACTTGGCGAGGTTCTTAGGGAATTGAGGGTATTCTGGTAACTTCACTATCCGCCCCTTGAAAGACAGTGTTCTGAGATTGGTCAATTTAGTCACCTCATTGATATCAAACATATTTGTTCCAACGCCCTGTAGTGTCTGCAGGTTACTCAAATTACCCAATCGCACCTTTCCACAAGTTTTATTCATATAATTTCTATGACCGGAAAAACATATATGTCTCAATTGTTCTATTTTCCATATAACTTTTGGTATCCTTGCTCCCATCCCTTCATTTAAAATTAGGGTTTGTAAAAATCTCAAATTGCCAATCGATGATGGAATGTCTCTTATGAAATAACAATTTAAACTCAAATACCTCAAGTTTATTAAGTTTCCCATCGCCTTTTCTAACTTTCCTTCGCTACCTTTTAACAAAAAAGACTTTCCTTCAATACGACACTGTTCAAGATCTAATATTTTAAGTAATTTGAAGTTGGCAATTTGAGACTGCACTTTCTGAAATATTATTGAGCTAGATTTGTTAGTTGTAAAGAATAACAGAGATCGGAGGTGAGGATTTCTTTCCTGTATGGGAGAATGTTTCAAAGGTTCCTCACGCAAATGGACGGCAAGTCTGTGAACCCGTGTAGAATCCACTTTCTTGCCTCGATCTTGAAGATGAATTTTAAGAAAATTTTCCTCATTTGCCTTTAATAAACACAAGTCTCGCATAAGATCATGGAGGCGGCAAGTCTTAATCCTTCCTGTTAACCTCCTTTTTCCCTCTTGAACCATGCATCGATCCAACAACTCACCTAAGTAGCGTTCTGCAACATCCTCTATTGTTTCTTCTTCTTCTACTCCATGTTGCTTTATTGGTGAGACTATGCCTTCTGCTACCCACATTCTAACCAATTTATTTGTGGATATATCGAAGTCCTCTGGATAATGAGCTAAGTGGAGGAAACATGGTTTCAAGTGGTATGGTAATTCGTTGTAGCTTAGAGCTAAAACCCCATATACTCCTGACGATTCTGGTTGTTCAAGCCCTTTGCCTCTTATGTATGAGCTGATATTTTTATGCACTATTTCCCATTCATCCACTGTGTGTTTTGTTGCCAAAATTCCTCCAAGCACAACTATGGCTAATGGTAAAAATTTGCACTTTCGAACCATTTTCCTCCCTACGTTCTCCATGGGTGTCATATTTATAGAACCTGCAAGCACATTTAAGATGAAAAAAGAAAAAAGGAAAAAAAAAGGGAAAATTAACAGTATGTCTCCAAAAGATTAAATAAAGATAAACTGATAATAAATTCATCGTATTAATTAGAGTTAAAGCCTCGTTATATACTTCTTAAATATAGTTTTTTTTTTAAAAAGGGCTAGCGCTATTCGCACTCCTCAGGGGACTTGTCGCACTCGACCTTTTCCCTTGTATAATTTAAACGACAAAAATACCCTTCATCTCACAAACACTCATTCAGCATCTCCCTCATTCATTCATCAGCATCTCCCTCAGACGTCTCCTCCCCCTCTTTCTCTCTCCACTGTATACCCTCACCCATACATTCAAATCCTTTTCTTATGCTATGAGTAGATGCACCAGGAGGAAAAAGGAGAAGAGAAAGAGTAGCCGACCATGGCTGGCTCTAAATGTAACTCAAAACCAACAAAGTCAATACCAAAACCTCCAGTTTTTTTGTAAAAACCCAAAACCAAACCCTCCACAGTAGCCATATTCAACCACGCCCAGCTACTCCATCCTTCTGACATCCTCCATCCTTTTTTTATTTTGGGTTGGGGAGGGGAGGGGGGGCTCAACCCATCTTCACTTGTTCAAAACCTTAGCAGAGAACACTTTGAATGCATTGAAAATTCATGTTCAAGCAACCCATCTCAAAAATAATAATAAAAAATAAGGTCGAACGTTATTGTTTAATTTCCCAATAACACCCATTTAATATTTACTAGATATAGCGCACGTGAATATTTTTAAATAATATTAGTTATACAAAATAATAAATACATAAAGATTTTATATTTTTTCATAAAAGATAAAGTTTAAAATCCAAAAGTAAATTTTTTTTTTAATAATCAAAATTGTCAATGAAAGATTAAAAACTCTATAGATATACATTCAGAATTTTTTTTTCTTCATAAAACAGAATATTTAAAGAGTTTATATTCATATATATTATTATACAACTTGATGGTTGCTTTAGGAAAAATAATTTAAGTAAGAATCTAACTTTAATTTGTTAAGAGTTTGAGTTAAAATCTAACTTTCATTTAAATGATAAGAATGTTTACTTTGTGTTTCAATTAAAAGAATGGTAGATATGTATTTTTTTAAAAAAATAAGGATATATTGGTTGTTCAAAAGTTTTTCTAAGATTCAACTTTTTATAGGTAGTATAGATCTGCTTTTATCTCCAAAAAAGTTGAGAATCCTTAGTTTTATACTTACAAAATAAAGAACTAGAATTCTCCTACTATTCTACTACTCCGTAATAGAACTATGAAGGCTTGAATTGAGTGTATGATTATGTTTTATATCTAGATTTAGTGGCTTTCTTCTTCTATCACCTAAAAAATTAAAAGAAAAACAAAATTCTACTGAACAATAGGAACAGGGTCAACAAATTAAAATATCATTCCCTTCCAATTATAACTTAGAAGACAAGAAATCATTACAATAGGTTAGAATACAACATTTATTTTCTGTTATTTTCATTATATCAGTCTTTGTGGTTATTTGTTCCCCTTTATTTATTTTTGTCTCAGGATTAAGAATCGAAACTCAACTTACTCCGTGTAAGGGGAAGGGTCATATACCACTTACGTTATAAGTAAACGGGGCTCTATTTAGTATTTACACCATTAAAATCTCTCTCCACACCCATTTCTCTCAACAACCACCACTACCAAAATTTTAAAAGCAAAATGCTACTTCACCCATCTTTTGCCACTCACCTTTGCCATCCTTACCTTATGTGTCAAAAGTGTATAAGTGAAAACAAACATGTGGAACCTAGCATGGAATAAAGAGAAGCTACCACATATGGATGGGTTGGGTGGGAGGATGCGGATGAAATAGCATAGTCCATTTTAAAAACTCATTTTCACTCTTTAAACTGCCATAATGCCCAAAATACCCTCAAGCCGAGGTATTTGGGCTCAGCTTGTTTAAAAGTTGAATTCGAGTTTGGCTCAAGCCCATGCCAAAATTAGCAAGAGTTGCTTGTGCTTGGCTTGAAAAATAAAAGAGCCACTTGGGGTTGTCTATCTACTTGGTTGGACCTTTTAGAAATATGCTTCTGATACAAAAAAAAATAAAATAAAAAATAAAAAAGTTGTTAATTATGTAGAAGCAACAAAGTAAAAGACGTATTCCTCTAATTTTACCTTTCGTTTTTTGTTATTCCAAGTTATTTCTTTTGAATTATCAAAAAAACTAGTAAAAGAAATTATGATTAATTTTTGTAAATTGCTTTTTAATTTTCCTATTAAAAAAAAAAGACTTAGTTTAAAATGATCATGGTGGAAATGAAGCTACATAAAGCAACATTTTTATGTGAATTCGTTGGGAAGTCTCAAATCTCATATCGATTAAATATCAAATTTAACATGTCTTCATATATCTGTTTGGGCCTCTACTTATAAGTTTAGGCTTTTAAGTTGGAGACTTAACATAGTATCAAAACATGTCGTCCAACACCAGTTCTTGCAATGGAAGAAAACATATATCTTAAACCCCAAAAATTAAAAATGAAAGCAATTTATAGCTTCTGAATAACAACTATATTTAGAAATGGAATTGTGTTGCATAGTCATTCCAGAGAAAACGATTGAGTTCTTGACAATAAAAAATTTGCTCCTGAAAGGTACTCTCTTTTTCCACCTTTTTTTTTTTTTTGGCTTGTTTGCTTTTCAAAAAATACTGGAGAAGTGTCTAACTAAACATGAATACACATGTGTTCTTCATCCATCAAATTACGATAGGCAACAAGAAACTCTTTTCAGTGTATTTCATATTCGACTAAATTCCAAATTCCATGCGTATTCATCAAAATTCCTGTTAAGTTTCTAACTTAAAAGTATAAGCTTATAAGTGGAGGGCCCAAATAGGTATATGAAGCTATATCAAATTCAATGTTTGGGCGATGTGGGATTTGGTATATTTTTCCAACACTTCCCTTCATGTGTAGGCTTAACATAGGCCTGTCACGTGGGCAACAAATACGGGTTCAATAAGTCCAAGAACGACATGCTCTGATACCATGTTAAGTTTCTAACCTAAAAGCTTAAGCTTGTAAGTGGAGGGCCCAAATAGGTATATAAAGCTATATCAAACCCAATGTTTGGGCGATGTGGGATTTGGTATATTTTTCCAACATAGGTAGAGGGCTCAAACAGGTATATTATGTCATATCAACATTTTATATTTAAACAGTTTGAGATGTAGTATTTTCCAACAATTTCTAATAACAATAATAACGGCAAGTTAATAAGTAAAACCATTCACATAACAGTTCATCGTTCTTTATAATGGCGAACACATATATTCACACATGTCTAACAAATAAATAGGACCCACATGCTGTACATGAGTCTACACATCTTACAAAAGCAATGACAGACCGTTATAGTAGCTAGAATCAATTAATAATTGACTAACACCGGAAACATAACACTACTACGCAAAATGGGCCAGAAGTGTGGAGAGGGGTTATGGAGTACCTGAATAAGAATTTCTTGGGAATGCTGTGTTTTGTAACAACTTCCAACTCTGATCTTCTGTTAGATTTTGTAATTCGTAGAGAAAACCTCCTTTGGCATTTACATGCTCGGCTACTTCTCTAATGCGAGTGGTAAGCAACAGTTTGCTTTTGAACTCTCCAATTGGGAATGCAGGGCTTAAACTTTTCCAAGCCTCTATGCTCCAAATATCATCGAGGATCACCAAACATTTCTTGTCTCGTTGGACTTCATAGAGCTGCTTTACTAGTTCCTCATCCTTTGATTTTTCAATTTTCTTTCTGTCCTCTTGAGATGGAGAGATAAGTTTACATAGAATTGATTCCAAGACATCTCTTGTTCGGCATTGTTGAGATATATAAGCCCAAGCCAAACCACCGAAATGAGCCTTGATATTATCGTGACGGTAAACTTCCTTCGCGAGAGTGGTCTTGCCTAGACCACCCATCCCCCAAATAGAAACAACTGGGCACTTTTTCTCTTCATTCACCAACTGTCCCACCAAGAACTCTGTGTCTTGCTCCAACCCAACTATATTCTCTTCAACAACGTGAGAATAAGATCGCCTCAACCGTGGTTGCTTCCCTTGCTCAGAACTCGAGCCTTCCCCTTCCCTTATACTGTGTGTTACGCCATAAGTTTCCAGAGATCTTGTTAAGTTAGAAATATGGGTTTTAATGGCCTCAATCTCAGAGCCAAGCTTGTGGAGCTCTGCAGCCTCATTGGTGATACGAGCATACCTTTTGAATGCACTTTGGAGTCCCCCTCCTCTTCTGGATGCAATTTTGAGGGCGAAAGTTTCAATGACATCCTCAGCATCATAAGCAAGTTCTCTGATTCTTGAAACACAAGCTTGAACTCTCTTATCTTTGTATTGCTTCTTATCTGCATCTTCTAAGTAGCTCTGCATCAGCACCAACTCAAATTGCATCTGCTCGACTTGCCCTGTCACCCCGCTTAAGAACTTTGCTTCTTGAATGAGCAAGTCACCAAGCGCTTGCACAACAGAGGATACTACAGACTCGGCCATCTTATTTTTTATAAATCTTCTTTCACGAAAAGAAGTAGAAGTTTTCTTACTATCAATTGATAACCAAGTCTGTTCTCACTCCTTTATCAGTTATACCTCCTGGTTTTTATAGAGCTTGCTTTCATATAATTCCTGTTCAAAGGAATCAATATTGCCAGTGGATTATACTTGCCCCAAAATCCAAGCCTAGTATTATATATTCTTTCTTTAACTTTGGCCAAGCGAGTGTCCATGTAGCAACATTTCTCTTGCTTCTAACTCTAATGGAATCTCGTCCATTTCTTTTACCACTCCTATGGTCCAAGAAAAGAATTAATGATAAAGGAAAAAGACAATGCCTGGGAAACCATTCTTTCCTCAAAATGAGAAAAAGGAATATTTCAATCTTGCTTAGAAGAAGCTCTTATGCAGAATATCCATTGCCAAACACTTTCATTGAACCAGATTCCGCCTCACTCTAGACTCAAAGAAGGATTGCAGACGAAGATAAAACATGGAAGTGTCTTTCTTTACATCATTTACAGCACTTTGGGACATGAATTTAGGCACTTCGCCTTTCACTAATAAGAAAGAAACGAATATAGGCACATCAAGAAAAATAAGAATACATTCCAAACAGGCCCTTTATCGGTCATAAGGTCATACCTCTAGGCTCTAGCAGTCATTGAGGATGGGCGTTTTTGTGGGAGCTTTCCCATCATTGTTGTTGAAAGCAATCAGCGCCTGTGGTTTGAACAAATGTCCTCTGCCTCTTCCCTTGTATATGTCGGCATCATAAAAAACCAAACAATAGGTCTCACTTAGTGTGTCTTTTCCGTAAAAATTCAATATATTTTAAATGGCTTCGGCAATTTGATTAAAACTATTTGCCTTCCTAAGACATTATTAGAATTTAGAAGTCTCACGGCCATTTAAACAACTTGATCAAAATCGAATCAACCGAATGGCTAAGATCATTAAACAGTGCATATTTTTAGAGGACATATATATAATGTAATAAGTAGGACCTATGTTTTGGTTCGTCCTAATACTTTTTTGGGAAAATATCCAAAAACTTCCTTAAATTCATATCCAAAAACTCCATTAAATATTTTTCATATCCATCTAATCCAAATAAAAAAAAATCATATCCATTAACTCCAACCAATTAATTTTTTGTTTACTATTGTCAAAAGAAAAGAGTGATCTGACTAAAATAGCGTTATTTAACATTAATATGTTTAATGAAAAAATTGCATATTTAATTGAATTTATCCTTTTATCCTTTTTAGTGTAATTGGAAAAAAGTTTACTATCGTTAATTAATTCTTCTCTATTGTACACATGGGGGGAAGGGAGTGGGAGAGCAAGTATGCAAGTTTGGGAAAAAAAAATGGGCAAAAGGGAAAATTCACTTGAATGTGCATTTTTGTCATTAAATATATTATTGTGAAAAATTGGCATTTTAGTCGAATCACTCCTTTCTTTTAACTGCAGTAAACAATAATTTAATTAATTGGAGTTAATGGATATAAATTTTTTTTATTTGGATTAGAGGATAGGAAAAATATTTAATGGGTTTTTTAAATATGATTTTATATTTGAGGGAGGTTTTGGATATTTCCCTACTTTTTTTTTATGATGATGCAGCCCATGATTAAGGTAAAGGATTTCCTGTGGATTATACTTGCCCCAAAATCCTGGACCGTTATTCTGGCTTTCCTTAATTTCTTTAATTGTTGTTTCTCTTTTCTTTTGCCAACCCATGTGGTCCAAGCCCAAGGAAGGAATGAGGGAAAATGAAAAGGAAGAAAAAAGGGTGAAAAAAAGACAAATGGCTGAGAATTGAAAACCATTCTTTTTTCAATATGTGAAGAAAAGAATATATCTCTCCCTTTTTTCTTTTTTTCCTTTTTTGGGCTGAAGAAAAGAATATATTTCTTCTTACACTTTGCTTTGTTCTTGACTTCCCGTATATCTTCTTAAGCATTTCCATTTTATTTCTCTCTTTCTTTTCAAGATCATCTATCCCCAACTCTCACAAAGAAGGATTACTAGAAAAAAAACACTCAGATTGTCCTTTTATATTGCAAAATCTGAGTGGCAAGAACACCTAGTGTTGATGCCTTGTGGTCTCAAGAGTACTTGAACTTTAAGCAGGGAAGACTGGTTAATGTTCTTCATCTTGTGCAGGAAGCTTTCGTTTTAATCTTTTCAGTAATATAGTACGTCCTTCTTGGCTTGTAGTACAATGTGTATAGGAAACAAATTTTGAGGTGCTCGACTACAATGGATGAAATGTAGTCTTAATTTCACTCATTTGGGATTTGAATATAATGACTGTTACAAAATTGATTGTTTGGTAGGAAGCCAAGTCCTTATAAAGTCACAGGAAACGTTTCCATTTTGGGCCATATGTTCATCAAGGACTTAATGCAGAGTATTGCTTCCAATCTGCCATGTAGCAAACTTCTCATGCAGAGAAATTATCATCAGTTAAATATTTTGAAAGCTTTCACATATTTCAGACTTTTGTAGCTTTAATGATGGTTTTCCGAACCGTGATAGTAGATGTTTTTGTCCGTTGGTTCAAGTGATTTTGATGGTTTTTTTTTTTTTTTTTTTTTTTGTTGGTATATATCAAGGATGGGGAAATTCTATGGTACCATACCCAACATGATAACCAATTACATTAACATTTTGTGATGACCTAGTAATAAACTGATATTATGTGGTAATCGATTAGTCATATTTCACACTTTGTAGTAACCAGTTACTACAAAATGTGATCGGTTATTATTTGGGATATGATACCCCTAATTTTTTATGGGATACCAAAGATTTTACGTCAAGGATGATATGGAAAGAAGACAGGTAGAAAGGAAGGATCCAACTTGTGACTGCGAAATATTAGCTGGAATTAAGTATTAGATAAACAAAAATAAATAAATTTTTTTAAAAAATGAGATTTCATCTTCTTGGATGAAAAATATTTCAGCTTTCTGGTCAAATCACAATTCTAAATGCCAATTAAGTTAAAAAAATTGTTACAGGATTACATTTTGATGGACTACCAAGGACGTTTCTTGTGATAAGGCGGAGTCGAGGATTGCTGCAATGCACAGACGCTGCGAAATGAGATTTTCTATGCCATGGCAAGCATGGTCATATAGACCAGTGCCCCTACTTGTTAGCGACATTTAAAGTATTAAAAATTTTTCTTAAATTAAATTAATTTCAATTGAGTTTCAATTTGAGGTCATAATTATATAGTGGTGGTGGCATACGCTATGTGTGTGCGTTGCCCTAATTATTAATCACATGACAAGTGGGTTGATAAATATGAGTTCACATTAGGTGAATTACAGATAGGTCCGGCTATGGGCAAACAATTAGAGTTCATTACAATTGATTATTAACTTATTAGTAAATGACCCCTAATTTAATTAAGAATGATTACTAACTTTAATTGAACTGTGATTGTTTGCCCCTAGCCACACCTATCTGGAATTGAATCTTTAAATTAATATAATAGCACTATCTTGTCCTTTAATTTGTCAATTATAAAGTAATAATAGTAGACCTCCCAATTGATTGGATTTTAATAAAAAATCCAAATTGATAATTCGCATTGTTGTACGGAAGCGATTTAATAAGCAATAATAAATCGATCTCAAATAGAAAATATAAAGAGTAAAAAATTAAAAATAAAAATAAATAACTATTACATGGCTCGACGAGATACCTATGAATCAATTAAGATTGCTAGGGAGATTACAAGCAAAACTCATAAACCTGAGATCCCCTTTTACACCCATGTATAACTCTCTCAAAGTTGGTTTTTCTCTCCCCAAAAAAACCATAAAATACAAAAATCCTTCTATATGCAAGATACATAAAACAAATTGGGTTGGAAAAAAAAAATTTCTTCCAGTTTTTGGGTTGGGTTATCAAGAATCCAAATGAATTCATGACAACCACACAGTACAAATATGGTAAGAGAATTATGATCTATTAATCCACTAAAGATCCAAAATCTGTTAATTAACAAATTGAACGTACATATTGCTTGATTTGTCAATAATATCATTTACAATATGGTAATTTTTATTGTTTTTTCCTTTCGAAAATTCTTGAGTTAAACTAGTTTAATTAAGGAAATATATGGTAGATTTTTGTATTCAATATTACCCTACCTTATTTATTATTTTTTTCCTTTTCAAGGGATGTGCCATGTGGTAATTCAATATTCAAAAAGGGAAGGCTTGAGAGACGGGTTACATGACATACACCCTTTTATATAATTGTATAGAATTTTAGGGAGAGTTCTAGATAAAATATCTACAATAATCTAGCCCCTAGATTGATGGCACTTGTACAAATCATAACTCTTCATCCCTTCAAGGGATGCCTATAAATAGGAGAGGCCTCATGTGACTAAGTTATAATGCACCGATAACAAGCTTGTCCAATGATCAAGTCAGTGACAGAGGGTAGAGGAATAATAGTTTTTATTAGCAAAAAAAAAAAAAAGAAAAAAAGAAAAAAAAAAAAAGGTGAAAGGAATAATAGAGAGATTACTAGCTAACAGAGGTGGAACTCATAAGGAAGGTCAGAGCTAAAGTGAGCAAGGTACTTTTCTCCGTTCTTTTAAAACGAAATAATTATTTTTGTAGACATTAATTTCAAAACCCCTTTATAAATTGTCGCATTAATATTGAAAATTTGATATGATGATATGATCGAATTCCCCTAAGATAAAAGAAGTTCAACCCCCCAAAGATATAATAAGTTTTATTGATAAAGACAATAGCTTAAATATGCAGCCTACATCAGAGGAAAGTACTTGATCTAACTATAACGGGGCTTTACTCCCCCATCATAAAACTTGTGGGATATTGATTGGGACAGTGGACTTGGGTAAAGAAACTAACGTGGGATTCGCATTTTATCATTTACACTTAAATCTTATAAGACCATTCCGAGTTAGCTATCCAACTCGCTTAGCTATTTTATCTTGTCAAACTTTATTTTTACTTCTTCAACAGACTTCGGTAAATAATGGTGAATGAAAAATGATTTTAACAAGATGCATAATAGATTTCATTAACTTAAAAAAAAAAAAAAAAAAAAAAAAGAGGTTTGGATATTCATCATTTAAAACTCGTCAAAATAAGTTGAATGTGACGTAATTGACTTTGGCAAAATGCCCTTTTTTTTTATGAAAACTCATGAAAATTCCTTCAAAACAATTTTTTCAAGCTTTATTTTTCTCAGGGTTTTATATCATAAAACTTAGGGAGCATATCATGTCTTATATCATAAAGCTTGGGGAGCATATCATGTCTCCCCATTAGATTCAGAGAGAAAAATAATAAATAAATATATTTGTATATAAATAGGCATTTATTTATTTATCACTCCCAAGTCCCAAGAATCTATTATCACACGCTATCTATCAACCGAAAACGATTTAAGATTCCAAACATATAAACTACAACTGAAATTAGAAAAAAAAAAAAATTGAAAATAGAAATACGTACACAAATGGTCCTCATCTGATCTTGGATCTCCTGGTCAGAATTATGCATTATATATAAAAACAAAATCCCTAACTAAGCACCCCACACAAATCCAGCTTCTGTTAAATAAACACACATAGAATCACCTCAAAATTACAAAATGGTAGCATCAAAAGTATGAAAGTAAGAACAACCCAAGTATGAGATTTTACATTAAGAAAGATGGAGAAATTGGGAAATGATTGCAATAGGACCATTCTTAGAATGAGAATTTCATGGAGGCTGTGAAGAAATGCCTAAAGGTTGTATTTAGATGAAGAATTTTTAGGCAAAATTAGTCATTAAAGCATAAATTTTTGAAGAAGAAAATTCTATGTTTGGCTAGCTAGATGTGGAATTTGTAAAATCTAAGTTTGAATTTATACTGGAAATTTAGAGGATTCATTATGGTGTCTAGAAATTCCATTCAAAGAGGTGGAATACATGTTATTATGTTAATGTGGTAGTTATATCTTAAAAGGTGACTAGGTTACTACGCTAATTAAGTGACAAGCTACCACAATATGTGACCTGGTACCATAACTTGTGCACCTCAAATTTGCATGCATGTGATTGGAATACTCAAGTGTGACTAATTAGTTACCGCATGTGATTGTACAATGGTTTTCTTGACTCAAAAGTTTAGGGTATTTGATTTATAAATTAATAACTATGTTGTGCATGAATGTATGTGTGGATTAGAAATGTTTGTGGGGCTAAGGCTGATGTCTTGATAGCACACTTGACTGGCCTTATCAATTCATATTTTACAATATGGAGTTTGAATAACATCTCCAACTTGTCGTCAGAATCGGGGTCCTTAAGGAGCATATTCATTTCACGATTGTGAGCCACGGAGAATAAACGAATAATGAATGTTGAGAGAAAACGGTGTTGAGATGGGTGAAAAAAAATAATTAAAAGAAAAATCAGAGATGAAATGGTCTTATTTATAAATGAGGTAAAATATGACTACCAAGATATATGACCGTTGGAAAAATGACCATTGCAAATAGGACTGTTGTAAATATAATAAAAAATATAATAATTTTTTACTATTTAAATTTTAAAATCTGAAAGTTAGTTAGAATATTGAAAAAATAGTGACTCTGGTTGGAGTCAACACCTGAATAGCTAGCTTGCTATTTTGCTGATTGTCCTTTTGCTATCTAAAATAGCTAGTATGGTTGGAGTTGCTAAGAGAATTTAAATGATGATGTCTTTTGTAATCTTGTAACCAAACAAAAGGGGAAGTCTCATGTGTAGCCAATTCACTCCTGTGCCTTTGACCAATTTGCTACCACGCATAACATTAAATTTAGAGAGAAATGGGGCTGTGTTTGGATCTCTAAAAATATGATAAAAAGGAAAGTGCTAGAAAATAGCTTCATTTCTTAAAAAGATGTATCTTGTCATTTCCCTCTCTTTTCCTTTCTCTTGTTATCATCAATCCTCACTCCATTCAAAAATAAATTTTTAGCACATTATTTCTTAGATTTTGTAAATATACCATAAGGTTGATGATTAATTTTAACCGTGTTTCCTAATTCTAGGTTAACTCCTCAATGGCGCACAATTACTTTGGAATGGATGGTGTAGGAAAGAATGTGGAGGAGGAATTTGTGTTTTCGGGGGATATTGCACAAACCATCACGAGGGGCATTGACTTCAAGTTTGAAAATCTACGGTCAATGGAAGAAAATGAAGAATAAAAGGATAGTTTTCTGTTCTGTTTGAGCTAGAACTTTTGAACCCATGACAGTGTTCTCAACCTAGCACAAAGCCTAATTGATATTATTCATGGGTTCTTTCATCAATCTATTGACTCTTTGAAACATGAGTAAGCTCCCATTTTGATGGACTCTAAAAAGTCACGGGTAAAAGGTGTTTTTTATCCCCTTTTTTGTTAGGAAGTAAAAGGTGTTTACATCTTTTAAAGAAAAAAAGAAAAAGGAAAAAAAGGTGTTTAACACCTGATTTTGAATATTAACTGTTAGAAGCTAAGAACTGAGGAGAGGCTTCTAATTGTTACTCTCTATTTTTGTTATTATCCTGTTCGTCTTATTGGATCCTGTTATAAATCATGTCCATTGGAAAGCAAGCTACTGTTCTGACTATTAAGGAGGGACTCTGTCTATGTGGCTATCACTTGTCCGAAGAGAAGGTTATGGATTTGTGAGAATGTGGAGGAGCACTCAAAACCAATGCTTGACTACTGAAAGAAGTTATGCCTCATCCAAGTTAGGTAGTTGGATGACTCACTTGCATAGGCCATGCAAGTTGCAAGTAGCCGAGAGCAGTGACGGAGCCAGAATATTAGTCTTGTATGGTCAAAACTCAAGACTTCAAGACTAATGATAAATATTTTGGAAAATCTTTTTTTCCTTAGTGGTGTATCACAATGGGATTTTGTTCTTTAAATTTGTATAGGGTAAAAAAATGATTATAATAAATAAAAGGGTCAAAAGTCATCGATTTTTTTTGGGTCAAAAAAGCAATTAAGGAGTCAAAATAAAAACTTTTTTAGGGGATAGAGAAAAATTGTTAAGGTCAAAATTTTAAATATTCATAATTTAGTATTTAAAAAAAAAAAAAGAGGTCAGGGGTAAATCCCCCCCCCACCCCTCTCCCTCCGCCCCTGGCCAGAGGAATGAAGGTCGCAAGTATCAAGGTTTGTTTAATTTTCTTACATATGATTATTGTGGCATTCCTTATAGTCATTGTTAAATGGTTACTGTTGCTGTTGTATAGCTTGAGTTTGTCCAAGTTACAAAAACTTATTGTAAACTTATTGTAACTTACTAGTTATTTTTGTATTCTTGCAGCTCTTCCGGGAGAATAACTATGAGAGGCAACAACGGAGTGCTTTGAAAGAGTAGGACCCACATCCATGGTAAAATGGGCCAAGGCTGCCAGACTTAAAGCAAATGGTGGTCGTATGCTTGTTTTTTTTTTTTTTTTTGCTGCGAGTGGTCGTATGCTTTGTTAACAAGTAGGGATGGTCTTTATAACCAAGTTGGCCATGGCACAGACTCTCATTTCACAACTTATATATATATCTATTATCTATTATATATATTTAAAACGGAGGAATGGTTACACTTTTAAAGGCCACGTGTCAACATAAATTTTATTTTATTTTTTTTCAATTCACGTGTTGAAACAGTGAAATACAATGGAGACAAATTTTTTGGAAAAATTACTGTTTAGTAACAGTTTTCCAACCTAATACGAAAAAAGGATATTAATCTATCAACTTGTTACAAATTGACTGTAAATGTCTGTCAAAATGATAACTAATTTCTATTGTTTCATATGAAGTTGGGAAGTAGTCACTAAAACGTAATTTTTTCAAAAACTTCCTTTTAGTGACTTCTGGAGAAACTACTTTTTTACTGATCCCTTTCTAACTTAATACCAAATAAAGAATATGTCTGTCACCTTGCAACAAATTGACTGTATAGGTACTTCAAAAAGACTACTAACATTATTTGTTTGGTATTAATCTGAGAAGTGGTCACCAAAAGGTAAATTTTTTTTATTTTTTATTCACTGCTCTTTTTCACACGGTGAAAGTAAGTTGACGCTTAGTGTTCACTGCATATATTTATATTTTTAGATGGGAGAATTAGAAAATCCACATTGTACAATGTTTAACCCAAACTTGGTAAACTGTACTATATTTCTCTATTTTATTTATGCATATTCATTTCCCCTCCTAAAAACTGAATGTATAAAACTATAAATAGTTACAGTTAAAAAAAGAAACAAATAGAGAAAATGAGGATTAAAAGAGAACACGCAATACGCCGGAATCTTCAAATTCTCACGTTTTGCCTTCGACCCAAAAAAAAAAACAAACAAACTATTGTAATCAAAATTCTTCTATGTGGTTAATTATATAAAGTTGAAAAAATTTATATTTTCTCTTATTTTCTTATCCTTTTGCCTTTTTCTGCTATTCTTTTTCTCAATCTAGATTGTTCTCTCATTTTTTTTATACTATAATCTCAAACAATTTTTTGATATTTTTCCCTTGGTTTTTTCTCTATGTAAAACCCACTCAAAACCCTTATGAAATGTCAAGATTCATCGTTGTCATGCATTTTACAATTTGCGCAGTCAAATTTCAAAACACCTTCAATGGCTATACTTGCTTTGGTACATACCAACATGTTAAAACTATAATCATGGGATGCGCTAGGCTCTAGAAAATTTAAATCTTTTTCCACCAAATATTATGACGTGTCAGTTTCTTTATTTCTTATAAGCTTCTACCATTGAATTTTATTGTTTTTCAAAATAATTTGTCTTTTTTGGGAGTATAATTAAATTGTGTGTGATACATTCGCTAATATCACATCAAAAATTATTTTGATTGAATTATTTAATTTATTTTTGGCTATATCTTTTAAATTTAATTAACATATTATATTAGAGAATAATTATTCTGTTAAAATTATAATTTGCTAATAATATTATTTTTTATAAATAAATCCGTGCGTCCAATGGGTTCTGAAACTAGTATACATATATATATATATATATAGAGAGAGAGAGAGAGAGAGAGAGAGAGAGAGAGAGCGCGCGCGCGCGCGCAAGCACGGGTAGGAATGAGATATTGGAAATGTGATGTGGAATTTGTTTTTTTGTTTTTTTTTTTTTTTAACCTTTTTTGTTCATTGATCCACTTTAGTTATAAAACCCAGACTCTATCATGTTCCTGAGTCCATGATACCCAAATTAATGCAACGACAGAGGGCGCAAGCACGGGTAGAGATGAGATATTGGAAATGTGATGTGGAATTTGTTTTTTTGTTTTTCTTTTTTTTTTTAACCTTTTTTGTTCATTGATCCACTTAAGTTATAAAACCCAGACTCTATCATGTTCCTGAGTCCATGACACCCAAATTAATGCAACGACAGAGGCTGTGGAGCTGTAGACCACTTCTGATATCTCTCAATCAAAACTGATTCGAATCCAAAATTTGACCGAAAGGGCCACCTTGGTAATATGGGTTGATACTGATTTGTACCAAATACGGCATAAATCATTATTGCCTGCTATTATGGTGCCAGAGCCTTAGAGCCCAAAACTTATCCAATTAATAAAGCTGATTTGATTTGATTTTTTATATTTCTTGCCAATTTCTTCCGAATTTTTAAAGGAAAAATGCTAGGGGTATGCCAGGGTAGTATTTTTTTAATTTTTCTACATTAATTTCTGAACCCTTTTGTCAAAAAAGAAAAAGGCTTAACATGCGGCCTACAGCTTTGTCAGAGGGAAAAACTTGTTCTACCCAGAAGGGAGCTTTACTCCTCCATTATTCAACCGGTTAAATATGGAGGGCATATTGATTCTCAGAAGCTTTTCTACATGGAGCTACATCATATTTAATGTTCAAATGTTCCTGAGATGGTGTCATAAAAAATAGTACGAAAATTAGTGCAATCACATAGCATTTGCTAATTGCTACCCTACAAATGTCAGATTTTATCACATGGGTTCCAGAGTTATCTTGTATGGTAATTATGGAATTCCAAACTTGGGCCGCAGGCTTCTTTCCTCTGATCATATATATATATATATATATATATTTTTTTTTTTCTTTTTCACTTGAAGAAGCTAGCTGAACTTGCAGACTTTTTTTCTTTTTCCTTTTTGGTGAAAGAACTTGTAGGCTTTTGACCAAAAAATAAAAAATAAAAAATAAAAAAGGCTATTTAGCTGAGCTTGTGTAAGTTGCTATTGCAGATTTGGTTGCTTTCTCCCTTAATTTCTTTCCTTTCCCTCGTACTGTCTTCCTTTTTTCTTGAGGGTTTAGGTTTCGATTCACTTGTTTGAGGCTTTAGAGAACAAATGTAAGGAGAGAGATAGCAAGAGAAAGGAAATGAGGCTGAGGAGGAGTAGTGCAACAGCTTAATGCTGTCAAAATCCCATCGCAGCCTTCTAGAATTTTAGGTTTTCATCTCATTCATCCTTTCAAGCTCCAGCGCCGCTCCTCCCCTCACCCACTATCCAGTCACCCCCTCATGGCCACATCCCCAAATCCCATCGCAGTCCCCACTCTCCACTCCCCACTCCCCATGGTCTCCCTCATCCACATCTTTGGATTTCAGCAGTAGCAGTCGCAGACTCGCAGGCCTTTACTCCCTCATTCCATCGTCAGCAGTCAGCAACCCGACACCTCATGAGTTCATGGGTTCACGGCTCACAGCCTCACTCCCGATCGTCGGCCTCTCTTTGGCTCTTTCCCTCTCCAAGTTGGTGCAAATCTGATTTCTCACTGATCTTTGTATACCGATCATCACCGGCGCATATTTGTAAGTTCGAATCTCATCACCGGCGCATATTTGTAAGTTCGAATCTACTCAATTTCTCTTTCTTTCTCTCTACCCAATTGTAACTACTGACCAGTTTTGGAATTTGGGTTACATTTCTCGTGTTAAATTTTTTTGGTTGTTTTTAAATTTTTTTGGGTAATATGTTTCTCTCTCTCTCTTCTTCACTCTACCCATCCTTTTTTTTTCTTTTTTCTTTTTGGTGTTGGGGATGTGTTCTAGACTTCTTGTTTGGGGTGTTTTGCTTTGCGACTTCGCCGGAAAAAATGGAGTTGGAATGGGTAGCCGGAAATGCCATTTTACCAACAAAAGAAAAAAAAAACACACACACACACACACACACAAATCAAGAACCGGACCGCCCGGCCCGGACCGAATTTTTGATCCGGTCCTGGTCCCGTCCTGTCCAAAAACTAATCGGCCTGATTCAAGGACAAATTTTGAAGTCCCTAATTAGTTCAGTGCGGTCCAAAATCACCTCTCCCGACCGGTATCATATATGGTGCAGAGGAGTATATTTATGTATCTATGCATGCAAACATATTAGAATATTAAATATTAGTAATAGTTGCTATAAAAACGTAATTACAATGAGCACTCCCAACAAAGTTTGGGTTTTTCAAGTGAATCACTAGTTTTATTGAATTTTGAGGGATACTCTCTAGTAATTAAGTGTGTAATCCATAGTATGTTTTATAAACTACAATTGGTTTCCTTTTGTCCATGGTAGACTGTAATGAAGTGTGTAACTGTGTACTACGTTTATTGACTAGGGTCAGTATTGAGATACCCTTTGGGTTGTCGTGGCATTTCATGACTTCATTGTTGATGATTTACTGTTACCTAATATTATTATTATTATTATTTTTTTTTTTGGTGGGGCCGACTAAGGCTGATGTTTTGATAGCACACTTGGCTGGCCTTATCAATTCATATTTTTACAATATGGAGTTTGAATAACATCTCCAACTTGTCCTCCGAATCGGGGTCGTTAATGAGCATATTCATTTCACGATTGTGAGCCGCGGAGAAAAAACGAATAATAAAGTTGAGAGAAAATGGTGTTAAGATGAGTGAAAAAATAATAATTAAAAGAAAAATGGGAGATGAAATGGTCTAATTTATAAATGAGGTAAAATTTGACCACTAAGAAATATGACTGTTGGAAAAATGACTGTTGTAGATATGAATGTTATGAAAATATGACTTGTAATAAAAAAATATAATAATTTTTTACTATTTAAATTTTAAAATCTGAAAGTTTGTTCGAATTTTGAAAAAATAGTGACTCTGGTTGGAGTCAACATCTTAATAGTTAGCTTGCTATTTTGCTGATTGTCCTTTTTGCTAGCTAAAATAACTAGTATGGTTGGAGTTGCTAAGAGAATTTAAATGATGGTGTCTTTTGTAGTCTCTCGTAACCAAACAAAAGGGGAAGTCTCCTGTGTAGCCAATTCACTCTTGTGGCTTTGACCAATTTGCTAGTTCGTCCCCTTCAGAAACACACAACATTAAATTTAGAGAGAAATGGAAAGGTAATATATATATAGAGTCCCTTTCTTATAAAGTTAATTTAACTTAACTTTACATTAGGTTACCCTCCAAAACTATACATGTGATTCATATTTTACAAAACCAATCATTGGATTAGATAACCTTATCATGTAGGTGATGCATACCAAAAATTATGTTGATCTGAGACTGATTGCTATTTGATCCAAAAATCACACTTTTTAACCAATGACAATCGCTCATTTTGGATATTTATGAATGAAGTAGTTTTTAATCTCGAATCAACTTGATTTTTAGTATGAATGACCGTCACATGAAGTAGATTTAATCCAACGGTTGATTTTGAAAAATAAAAATCAGAGATAGTGTTTTGGAAAGTGACCTAACGTAAAGTTAAATTAAGTTAACCTTATAAGAAAGGGATTATATATATATATATATATATATATGCAGGGTTGCTATACAAGACCACTTCGTCTAACGAAGTGGTCAGGTGAGTGATGTGGACTATATTATTTTAACTTTTTTCGTCAAAATTAACAGCACTTAAATATTGGCATGACCAAATTACCCATTCACCTTGCTATTCGTTTATCCAAACCCCATGGTTCTTGAACCCCATTCTGATGAGGCTTCTCAAGCGAGATAGAATGACAATGATTTGAGTTTTTATTTCTTTTTCTTTTTTTTTTTTTTTTTTTGAATTTGTTTGAATAAAAAATCGATTTTTGAAGTAAATCAGTTAGCAAGTACACTTTCTCCTCCTCTTATAACTCCACCCTTTTTCCCTTTACCTACAAACAAACTCACACTCACTCTTCATATACAAAAAAGCATAAGGTACAGTCATGCGCTAATTACATAGCTTCATTTGTGTGAGAATAACAAATTAGATCCAACCAACAACACAGGAAAAACAAAAAATAAAATAAAAACACAAAAAAGAGGATGAAGAAAAAGAAAAAGAAGACTGGATTTAACTCGAAAAAACTAATTAACTTTACAAAAAATCTAACTAATTTTGCAAAAAAAAACTAGCTAACTTTACAAAAAAATTTAACTAACTTTGCAAAAAACTAGCTACCTTTACTAAAAAAATCTAAGTAACTTTGCAAAAAAAAAAAAAAAACTAGCTAACTTTACAAAAAATCTAGCTAACATTACAAAGAAACTAATTAATTTTAGAAAAACCTTCTAAATCTACAGTGGTGTTGGAAGATGTATAGATTTGTGGCTTTTGTGCAACCCATGATTGTGCAGATCTGTGGAGGAGGTAGAGAGAGGGAGCATTGACTGATGGCTATGTGGTGATGGAGACTTTGCCGAAAGAAGGCTGTGGTTTCTTTAAAAAGGAGAGAGAGTTTCCTCTATATATTTTCTTCACTCCCTCCTCATCCTCCTCTCTCTCTCTCTCCTCTTCAAGGAAACCACAGCCTTCTTCTGGCAAAGTCTCTATCACCACACGGCCATCAGTCGATGCTCCCTCTCTCTAGCTCCTCCACAAATCTGCACAATCAGGGGTTGCACAAAAGCCACAAATTTATACATCTTCCAACACCGCTGTAGATTTAGGAGGTTTTTCTAAAATTAATTATTTTCTTTGTAATGTTAGCTAGATTTTTTGTAAAGTTAGCTAGTTTTTTTTTTTTTGGCAAAGTTAGCTAGATTTTTTAGTAAAGGTAGCTAGTTTTTTGCAAAGTTAGTTAGATTTTTTGTAAAGTTAGTTAGGTTTTTTTTTTTTTGCAAAATTAGTTAGATTTTTTGTAAAGTTAATTAGTTTTTTCGAGTTAAATCCAGTCTTCTTTTTCTTTTTCTTCATCCTCTTTTTTGTGTTTTTATTTTATTTTTTGTTTTTCCTGTGTTGTTGGTTGGATCTAATTTGTTATTCTCACACAAATGAAGCTATTTAATTAGGACGTGACTGTACCTTCTGCTTTTTTGTTTATGAAGAGTGAGTGTGAGTTTGTTTGTGGGTAAAGAGAGAGAAATGGTGGAGTTATAGGAGGAGGAGAGAGTGTGTTTGCTAACTGATTTACTTCAAAGATCGATTTTTTATTCAAACAGATTCAAAAAAGAAAAAAAAAAAGAAATAGAAACTCAATCATTGTCATTCTATCTCGCTTGAGAAGCCTCGTCAGAATGGGGTTCAAGAACCATGGGGCTTGGATAAACGAATAGGAAGGTGAATGGGTAATTTGGTCATGCCAATATTTAAGTGCTGTTAATTTTGACGGAGAAGGTTAAAATAATACAATCCACATCACTCGCCTGACCACTTCGTTAGACGAAGTGGTCTTGTATAGCAACCCTGTATATATATATGTGTATGTATGTAGATAACAACCTGCCCAATATAAATGGGGCTGTGTTTGGATCTCTAAAAATATGATAAAAAGGAAAGTGCTAGAAAATAGCTTCATTTCTTAAAAAGATATATTTTGTCATTTCACTCTCTTTTCTCTTCTCTTGTTATCATCAATCCTCATTCCATTCAAAAATAAATTTTTAGCACATTATTTCTTAGATTTTGTAAATATACCATAAGGTTGATGATTAATTTTTAACCGTGTTTCCTAATTCTAGGTTAACTCTTTAGTGGCACACAACTACTTTGGAGTAGATGGTGTAGGAAAGAATGTGGAGGAGGGATTTGTGTTTTCAGGGATATTGCACAAACCATCACGAGAGGCATTGACTTCAAGTTTGAAGATCTACGGTCAATGGAAGAAAATGAAGAGTTAGAGGGCAGTTTTCTGTTCTGTTTGAGCCAAAACTTTTGAACCCATGACAGTGTTCTCAACCTAGCACAAAGTGTGATTAATATTATTCACGGGTTCTTTCGCCAATCTATTGACTCTTTAAAACATGAGGAAGTTCCAATTTTGCTAGACTCAAGAAATGTTGAAAATGCAATCATAAATATATTTAAAAGCAGGGAAAATGTTTCTGGGAAGACTGTCTGCTTTGGATTAGAACATGCTATATTAATATGAGATGATTATACTAAAAGGAAGATTTTTGCCGATGTTGGAAAGCAAGCTATTGTTCTAACTATTGAGGAGGGACTCTGTCTATGTGGCAATCACGTGTCCGAGTAGAAGGTTATGGATTTGTAAGAATGTGGAGGAGCACTCAAAACCAATGTTTGACTACTGAAAGAAGTTATGCCTCATCCAAGTTAGGCAGCCGGACGACTCACTTGCACAGGCCATGCAAGTTGCAAGTCGCCCACAGTAGTGGCGGAGCCAAAATATTAGTCTTGCAGAGTCAAGACTCAAGACAAGTGATAAATATTTTGGAAATTTTTTTTTTCCTCAATGGTGTATCACAATGGGATTTTGTTCTTTAACTTTGTAAAGGGTAGAAAATTTGTTACAATAAATAAAAGGGTCAAAAATCATCAATTTTTTGGGTCAAAAAAGCAGTTGAGGGTCAAAATGAATTTTTTTTAAGGGGATAAATAAAAATTGGCAAGGTCAAAATTTTAAATACTCATAATTTAGTTCCAAAAAAAATAGATAAATAAATAAATATGAAGAAGAAAGAAAGAAAGAAAGAGGCCCCCCTTACCTCCCCTCGCTCCCTCCACCCCTGGCCCAGAGGAATGAAGGTCACAGGTATCAAGTTTTGTTTAATTTTCTTACATATCATCATTGTGGCATTCCTTATAGTCATTGTTAAGTGGTTATTGTTGTTATTTTACTTCATCAAAAAAATAATAATAATAATAATAATAATCAATAAATCAATAAAAATGGTTATTGTTGTTGCTGTATTGCTTGAGTTTGTCCAAGTACAAAAACTTATTGTAACTTACTAGTTATTTTTGTATTCTTGCAGTTCTTTCGGGAGAATAACTATGAGATGACAACAATGTATGCTTGGTTAACAAGCATGGGCCAAGGCTGCCAGACTTGAAGCAGATGGTAGCCGTATGCTTGGTTAGCAAGTAGGGATAGTCTTTATAGCCATGTTGGCCATGGCACAGACTCTCATTTCGCAGCTTGTACATTTATATGTATGTATATGTGTGTGTGTGTGTATATATATATATATATATATAGACTAGAGGGAGAGAGAGAGAGAAAGAGCAGGGGTAGAGATGAAATATTGGAAATGTGACGTGGAATTTGTTTTTTTCTTTTAATACCTTTTTTGTTCGTTGTTTCTCTTTAGTTGTAAAACCCACACTTAGGGATGGCAATATACGCCCCGATTTGACCCATTCAACGGAAAAAAGACTGTTTTTATCCCTCAGAATCGGTGAATGCCATTCTTGTTTATTACTCTGTTTTGATAAATCCACTCCTACAATCTGTTTGTTTGATTCTTACAATCAGTAAGAATACACATGTTTCATGTTTAAAATATTGTAATGATTATATCTATATAATAGGATAGTTGTTGATTATACTTCTTTCCCGTAGTGTATAATATTGACTTTAGCTTTCTTTCTTTAGTTTTCTTTCATGTGTTTCATATTGTGTTTGATATAAAAAATAAAAAAAAAAAAAATTCCTGAAGTTCCTGTTTCTACTGAGTGTAGAGTTTTGTTAATGGTATCAGAGCGTTAGTATTAGGAATTAATAGTTTTTATTGTAGTCTGTTTGAGCCTGTTATCAGCTTATTTATTCTTGTTTATTTGTTAAGTGTTTTAATTGCTAGTTAGTTATTTTGATTTATATGCAAACCTTAAGACAACCTTGAATAGGGAGTACCGAGGCCTTGACTTTGTTGAAAGGTAGCCAGTTGAGCTTGTGTCCTTTCGTTTGAGTCGGCAACTTTGTAGGAAAACCTAGTCATGGAAGATTTAGGGTGCGTAGGTAAGAAAAATAATCAAACTAATGATTACAAACATTTGACACATGTACAAGATAAAGACGCTAATATAGGCAATATTAGCAGAACATTAAATTATGTTGTAGATAACTTATCTGGTATGTTTGGTAAATTAGTAAATATTGAGAAAAATCAAGAAAAAATATATGAAAAGGTTAATATGATAAGTGAAATCCAGAATTTAGACCTAAAGGATGAAACAAAAAGTTTAATCCAAAATCTAGAAAATAATCTGAAAAACAATTCAGATAATGTATTAGTACTAAAAGAAAGTACTAGTGAAGAAATTCCGAGATTATATTTTGGAACAGAAATTATGATGTTTAAAACTGATAAACATCGAAAAGATTTTGAAGCTATCAAAGAAATTTTAGAATATTGGAAAACCCGATATATTAAAGAAGAAAATTACGATGAACGTAATAAACTTCTAAAACAGATGCAAGACTTATATTCAGCAAATGAAAAATTAATGACTGAATATAATTATGACTTAGCCCTTCAACTAGAAGAGTCAAGTGAATCAGATAAAGAATCTGATATAACTTTCATGCCAAACAGTGTGTGTACAAGATGAAAGTTCAGATGACGAGCCAGAACCAGAAGGTAGAAAATTTGGCCTGTCATCAAGTGATAATAATACTGGAAGTACAAGCAGTACTTCAGTTGATGAAGAAATAATCATTGAAAAAGAAAACAATGATGACACAAACAATAATAATGACCCTCAAGACTCTAAAAAAAGAAAAGAGATTGAGACGGATGAGGAAGAAAAACTAATTCCTAGAGGTCAAAGGTATAATTTTGAATCACCTATATTTGATGTCTATGATGACATTGATGATGATGACCCAATGCAAATTGAAGATTTAAAACCTTTAAAAGATGAAGGTTCTACATCAGAACCTGCACCTACAACAAGCATAAGGACTGATTTAAATAAAATCAATGTCACTACTGGAGGAGTTTATCTCGACTTAAAAAATGTCGAATTTAAAAATTATGATCAAGCATTAAGAGAATGGGCACAATCAATGTCTATTGTCATTAATACATATAAAAGTAGTTGGTCTAAAGAAAGATTTTTAGACTACATCTGTGCAACTCTCCAAGGAGATTGCTTAAATTTCCTTAGAAGATGGGAAGCTTCTGATGAAGGTAAACATGAAAAAGCTAGTTTACTTAATGAATTTAATTCATTTGATAAAATATTAAATGAATTCGCACAAATTCTAAGAAGAGAATTTTGTGGAATTAAATTTGAAGAACAGGAGGAAATTTACAATGAGTATATGCTAACAAAATGCAGAATATGCAATATTTGTGAATTTAAATCCTTTGCAAAATTTTATCAGGAATATTATCATAAACTTAACCCACCAAAAACTGAGTTTTGGTTAAGTCAATTTTTCCATAAGTTACCCTCACCATGGGATGAACTTTGTAATGATGGATATAAAGAATTCTTGAGTAGTTCTAATGGTGGAAAAGACACGTTAGGAGCAAGAATTCAATATGCTGAAAGAATTGTAACTAAACATTGCATAACACAAAAGGCTGTTAAGCAAGTGAAAAATCAACTTAATGATAAATGTTGTAGCAAAGTAATGCGACAACAATGGGAATTTGGTTGTAAAAAATCAACCCCTTATAAGAAAAGGAGAAAATTTCGAAAATATAAATTTGTCAAATGGAAAGGTAAAAAACCTAATCCTAATAAGAAATATGTCAGAAAAAGAAATAAAAATAGAAATACTACGTTTAGAAAAAAATCTAAATGTAAATGTTATATTTGCAATGAAGAAGGCCATATAGCACCACAATGTCCTAAGAAAGGAAAGAGTGGTAAACAGATGATAAAATTTCTAGAAGAAAAACAATTAGAAATTTTAGTTGGAGAAGAAGTCTCTGACAATGATTCTATAATATATGAGATTCAATCAGAATCTTATCTTTTGTATTTGTGTTGCAATCAAATTTGCTAAACCATTTAGAGTTCATAGTTTGTTTAAGTAGAACATCTTTTCTAGGAATAAAATATCCATCAAATTCAAGATTTTGGTTTAATCTTTTATAATTGATTACCATTCTAGCTTTTCCTCGTTTTATCTCATTATGGTTCATTACCATAAAGGCGGGACTAGAATGTGGACTTCTTGTTTCTTCAATTAATCCTTTCTTTAATAATTCTTCAAGTTGAATTTCAAATTCATCTATATCTTTTTTAGTATAGACCATTGGCTTAACTCTAATTATTTTATTAGAATCAATGAGTTTTAATTCACAAAACCTTGGAGATTTTTCCCAAAGTTTTAATGGGTCTTCAGAAAAATTTGGATGTAATTTTTTATAAATCCAATGTTTTTCATCTAAAGATTTAATTATAGGTGTCATATCACCACGCTTGACTGGCGCAAATCCTTTTTCACAAACATGTTTATGATGTTGTAAAAGAGGAATTCTAACAGGTTCTTGTTTACAAGTTAGAATAACATGGTCACGATTGACAATAAAAGGCATATAATTTTCAATAAAATTATTTCCAAGGTTTTGTGAATTAAAACTCATTGATTCTGATTGAACCTCATATATTATAGAATCATTGTCAGAGACTTCTTCTCCAACTAAAATTTCTAATTGTTTTTCTTCTAGAAATTTTATCATCTGTTTACCACTCTTTCCTTTCTTAGGACATTGTGGTGCTATATGGCCTTCTTCATTGCAAATATAACATTTACATTTAGATTTTTTTCTAAACGTAGTATTTCTATTTTTATTTCTTTTTCTGACATATTTCTTATTAGGATTAGGTTTTTTACCTTTCCATTTGACAAATTTATATTTTCGAAATTTTCTCCTTTTCTTATAAGGGGTTGATTTTTTACAACCAAATTCCCATTGTTGTCGCATTACTTTGCTACAACATTTATCATTAAGTTGATTTTTCACTTGCTTAACAGCCTTTTGTGTTATGCAATGTTTAGTTACAATTCTTTCAGCATATTGAATTCTTGCTCCTAACGTGTCTTTTCCACCATTAGAACTACTCAAGAATTCTTTATATCCATCATTACAAAGTTCATCCCATGGTGAGGGTAACTTATGGAAAAATTGACTTAACCAAAACTCAGTTTTTGGTAGGTTAAGTTTATGATAATATTCCTGATAAAATTTTGCAAAGGATTTAAATTCACAAATATTGCATATTCTGCATTTTGTTAGCATATACTCATTGTAAATTTCCTCCTGTTCTTCAAATTTAATTCCACAAAATTCTCTTCTTAGAATTTGTGCGAATTCATTTAATATTTTATCAAATGAATTAAATTCATTAAGTAAACTAGCTTTTTCATGTTTACCTTTATCAGAAGCTTCCCATCTTCTAAGGAAATTTAAGCAATCTCCTTGGAGAGTTGCACAGATGTAGTCTAAAAATCTTTCTTTAGACCAACTACTTTTATATGTATTAATGACAATAGACATTGATT
Organism: Liquidambar formosana; assembly: GCA_039720395.1. Lineage (NCBI taxonomy): Eukaryota > Viridiplantae > Streptophyta > Magnoliopsida > Saxifragales > Altingiaceae > Liquidambar > Liquidambar formosana. Next base: position 40,221,513 of record CM077823.1, on the reverse strand, counting down.
GTGCCCATTCTCTTAATGCTTGATCATAATTTTTAAATTCGACATTTTTTAAGTCGAGATAAACTCCTCCAGTAGTGACATTGATTTTATTTAAATCAGTCCTTATGCTTGTTGTAGGTGCAGGTTCTGATGTAGAACCTTCATCTTTTAAAGGTTTTAAATCTTCAATTTGCATTGGGTCATCATCATCAATGTCATCATAGACATCAAATATAGGTGATTCAAAATTATACCTTTGACCTCTAGGAATTAGTTTTTCTTCCTCATCCGTCTCAATCTCTTTTATTTTTTTAGAGTCTTGAGGGTCATTATTATTGTTTGTGTCATCATTGTTTTCTTTTTCAATGATTATTTCTTCATCAACTGAAGTACTGCTTGTACTTCCAGTATTATTATCACTTGATGACAGGCCAAATTTTCTACCTTCTGGTTCTGGCTCGTCATCTGAACTTTCATCTTGTACACTGTTTGGCATGAAAGTTATATCAGATTCTTTATCTGATTCACTTGACTCTTCTAGTTGAAGGGCTAAGTCATAATTATATTCAGTCATTAATTTTTCATTTGCTGAATATAAGTCTTGCATCTGTTTTAGAAGTTTATTACGTTCATCGTAATTTTCTTCTTTAATATATCGGGTTTTCCAATATTCTAAAATTTCTTTGATAGCTTCAAAATCTTTTCGATGTTTATCAGTTTTAAACATCATAATTTCTGTTCCAAAATATAATCTCGGAATTTCTTCACTAGTACTTTCTTTTAGTACTAATACATTATCTGAATTGTTTTTCAGATTATTTTCTAGATTTTGGATTAAACTTTTTGTTTCATCCTTTAGGTCTAAATTCTGGATTTCACTTATCATATTAACCTTTTCATATATTTTTTCTTGATTTTTCTCAATATTTACTAATTTACCAAACATACCAGATAAGTTATCTACAACATAATTTAATGTTCTGCTAATATTGCCTATATTAGCGTCTTTATCTTGTACATGTGCTAAATGTTTGTAATCATTAGTTTGATTATTTTTCTTACCTACGCACCCTAAATCTTCCATGACTAGGTTTTCCTACAAAGTTGCCGACTCAAACGAAAGGACACAAGCTCAACTGGCTACCTTTCAACAAAGTCAAGGCCTCGGTACTCCCTATTCAAGGTTGTCTTAAGGTTTGCAGATAAATCAAAATAACTAACTAGCAATTAAAACACTTAACAAATAAACAAGAATAAATAAGCTGATAACAGGCTCAAACAGACTACAATAAAAACTATTAATTCCTAATACTGACGCTCTGATACCATTAACAAAACTCTACACTCAGTAGAAACAGGAACTTCAGGAATTTTTTTTTTTTTTTTTTTTTTTTTTTTTTTTTTTTTTTTTTTTATATCAAACACAATATGAAACACATGAAAGAAAACTAAAGAAAGAAAGCTAAAGTCAATATTATACACTACGGGAAAGAAGTATAATCAACAACTATCCTATTATATAGATATAATCATTACAATATTTTAAACATGAAACATGTGTATTCTTACTGATTGTAAGAATCAAACAAACAGATTGTAGGAGTGGATTTATCAAAACAGAGTAATAAACAAGAATGGCATTCACCGATTCTGAGGGATAAAAACAGTCTTTTTTCCGTTGAATGGGTCAAATCGGGGCGTATATTGCCATCCCTAGACGAATGCCTAGGCAACAACTTTTAGCAGCTAGCTAGCTTTACTCAAAACGTGGTGCCATTTCCAGCTTTCTCTTTTTACTTGCATATAGCAAATAATAAATGTAATACCAGAATTACAATTGACATGCAGAACAATTAAAACTTCATCACTGATTAGTTAATGTTAATTAACATATTAAGTTCAATTAAAATTTCATAAATTGTGTTATTTTTCCATGATTAAATGCATATGGCAAATGTTACTATCCACCTAGAGTACTTTTTTGTTTTTTTTTGGTGGTAAAATTTTAAAAATTATCGCTTGTGCTCAGCTACTAAAGTTCGAAAAATTCTAGCTTGCATTTTCAAGAGTTAATTTGTACCCAATCACCTTTTCTTTTTTTCTCTTTTGTGTGTGTGTGTGTGCGCTTTATGCTTATTGATCTAAAAATCCCCAAAACATAGAATTAATGATGATTTTTTGTGTGAAGTATGTCCTATATATGCTTGTGCATAAAACTGATTGCTTGGTGAACACAGAACAAAATCTTCCTACTGGCCAATGAAATAGTGACAAATTCAGGTATGGCCCAAAACAAAATTTCAAGCCAAGATACTTCTAAATTTTCTACTTCGGATAGAAAATAATAGCTGGATGAAAAACTATGCACCAGAAGAAATTAGGAAATTAAAGTAGCCAATATTTAGTTTTCGTGTATGATAGTTCAATATTATTCATGTGCTATTAATTTGTTGAGGTTATATGTCTGATTCTATGGCTATACAATAATAATCTGCAGATTACCGTTGGATGTAATTTCTGATTGACAAAATTGTTCACAAATATTCCAAATTATTGCAACACATAAGATAGCAGAATGCAACATGCAACATGCAACAAAGTTGTTGATGTAAAGCTACATTTAGGTCGAGTACTCTTATAAATTAAGTAGAGCCGTAGAGGTCTCTTGTGATTTGATAGAAATTTGTACTTCTGGCAGGGCTATGTCAACCATTGGAATTATTCTCATTATGGGACAATGGCATTTCTCTGTCACATGTTATGGTATGTTCTCGTTTATTTAGATTTTCTATTTTCCAGTAAATATATTTCACCAAGATATCATCTCCCAAGCCCCAGTTACCTCTTGATTTTAACTTCTAATTAGCCCATCTTGTTCTATCTTCATGATCAATTTCATGTCTACTGCTTATGTTTCTCTGCAGTTTTACTGCTGATTACACCTTTTTTTTTCTAATTTATTTTCAGGTAAAGTCATTCACAGTGCAAAAGTTTATACTCTTCTTTAACTCGATGAAATGGACCAAAATGCATTCATTGCCAGGGATTGACGTCGACCATTAAATTAATTGTGAAGTATTTGATTTGTGGTTGTGCAAACTTGCTTTAATTATGTATTCTTTAATGTTCCTCTATGTTGTGGGGATTCTAATGCTGCTAATGATTATATGTGTGATTTTGGATGAACTTGATGAAGTTAATAATGAAGCGAGTTCAGTCTCTTCTTGATTTGCAAATACAGTTGAAAACCAGTTTCATTTCTTTCTCAAGGGTTCGGTAATGGGTGTTTGTTCTTAAACAACCTCTTCATCTAGAATTTTGATATCAATTGCTTGATGACTGCTTAAAGTAAGTGTATACATATTATTTCTCTGATTCTGAAATATATGGCTTTGTTCAAGAACTTATGACACTTTATCTATTTACTTTTCCCATTCAAAGGACTTCAATTGTTCAGTGGACAAGTTAGCTAATAAAGGTGTTTCAGTCCAATCATTTTCTTGGTGGTCATCAACGCCTGATTTTCTTGCTGCTGATATTTCCCAAGACTGTAATGGGCTGCCTTGCTATAGATTTGTAGTTTAATGCTTGTTTGTGAGCTGGTTTGTGGTATTTATAAGCCACCAAGTCCAGACAGACTTACTTTTCTTTTCTTCTTCTTTCCTTGTTCTCCTTTTTCTTTCTTATTAATAAATTTTGATCACTAAAAAAAAAAAAAAAGGACTTCAATTGTAGCAGGGTTTCATAAGAACGCAGAACCCCAATCCATTGATTCGGTCTCCACCATCCCATTTCAATTGTAGCAGAATCCTGATTTTGTCCAGGTCTCTATCGAATTCTAGTTGGCTACTGTTAGCAAAATAGTATGTCACAACCCCTAGCAAGCTCTACCATGGGAGGATATTTTTACTTTCTTTTAGCACACATTATAACAATATTATTTTCACAGCCATGAGTTTATGTAATTCTAGAAATTGGTTAACCAAACCTCATCTGTTTTTATCTTTTTCTTTTGTTTACATGCTTGTACACTGATTCTGTGCAAATGAATCTGTACAATTATTACAATTTGGTCAGGTCAAGTTTGGATGCACCATGGAAATGGAACTGCCCTTCTGTTTTTTAAGTGGCATTTGAAGCCAAGAGTGTTAATTCTACCCTCCAAAAATGAAACACTACAAAATATTGCATACTCTGAAAGCGGTGCCATTAAAGGACGACCTCATTGCCCTTAAATGTTAGTGCCCTGATGCTAGCCTTACTTTCGGATGAACTAAGAGATTAGTTCAGGACAGTTTCTTATTAACTCTTAATCGAGATAGGGTTTTTTTTATATAATAATGCATTTCCTCCTTTCTTTCTTACCAGCCCCTTTCACATTTTTTCCCTGTTATGGTTCATTAGTTTCTGGTTTCTCCCAGAAAAAAAAAAAAAAAAAAAAAAACAGCCCACAATCACATTCGTAAAATTCCATGATGTGATGAAAACCCCTGTTTTCTTAAAAATAAGATTCTGAGCAGATGATTTAAACTATATAACCAGGCAAAAATAAAAAGTGCTCGAGGATAATATTCAGCCAATTTAAGATAAAAAGATATTGACAAAAAGTTGAAACAGTTAGGAAAAATTCTCAATTAAAAGGTATTCTTCCACATCAAACAATAGTAATGTGGGATGACTAATGGTTTTAATGTTCATTTCTGCAAGGAATTGACTTATTATTGTTTATAATTACATGATGATAAATCTTCAAAAAGAAAATGGACAAAAATATTAGCAAATATTATGATAAACACTCATCAAACCAAAATTTCCCTTCATTGCAAGAAAAATCATTTCCTAGAAAACAAGAATCTAATACGATATTAGCTAGAAATTTACATGAAACAACTAATTTACTGATATTTAATTACTGCAAAACTTAAATATAATCAACCTTTTCTCTGTTTCGGGTTCAAAGAACTGAGACCCAAATTAAACCCTCTAGATGATTTGTGACCTAAAAATGGGTACTATGATATTGAATTTTTTAGAGGGGAGCAAAACCCCTCAACTTTTGCGTACTTTTATGTCGTGTTTAGGTGAGGAATTCGCAAAAAACTGTGAATTTGTGAAATGATGGAATTTTAGAGTTTAGAATTTGTCTTTGAAAATTGTAAAGTATCTTATTAGCTAAAATTTTCTAAAATCGGAATTTCTAAATGACATTTTGTAATTTTCTTGTTAAAATTTGGAATTTGACAAATTTCAACTAAGTTGTTGATAACCTTTTCTTAAATTCTATATATGTCCCGTCAAACATGATCTATCTTTGTAGGATAGGGGGAGTTGATGACATTTTTGGTTTTTTTAGCATAGTTCAGTGATTGTCGTTACAAAAATTTATTTGCACCCATTTAATTTATACTCTTACCTTTTAAGATTTTGTGCAAATGAATCTGTACAATTATTTCAATTTAGTCAGTCCACAATCACATGCTAATCTCACATTCCATGATGTGATGAAAATCTTAAAAAATAAGATTCTGAGCTGATAATTTCATCTATATAACCAGGCAAAAATAAAAATTGCTCACGAGTGAACCCTTGTCTATATATATAAGTTATACTCTGGTCTCACGAGTGTAATATAGAATATGGAAGAGGCGTATGAAAAAATGAAATGGTTTCTTTTATCCAAGTTGTCATCACCAAAGTGTGTTATTGGCTTGTTGTAATAGAATGCCGTTTTGATATTTAATCTGCCAATGATATCAACTGGGCTTGTATAGCAAATTTAAGATAAAGACAAAAATGTTGAAACAATTGGAAAAAAATTCTCCAGTAAAATTTATTCATCCACCATTCTCTCTTTTTTTTTTTCAATTAATCAATGGTAATGTGGGATGACTGTGGTTTTAGTGTTGATTTCTGCAAGAAATTGACTTATTATTGTTGATTACGTGATGATAAATATTCAAAAAGAAAGTGGACAAAAATATTAGCAAATTCTATGATAAACACTCATCATTCATCAAACCAAAATTTCTGTTTGTTGCAAGAAAAATCATTTCCTAGAAAACGTGAATCTAATACAATATTGGCTAGGAATTTACATGAAACAACTGATTTACCAGTATTCAATCACGGCAAAACTTAAATATAGTCAACCTTTTCTCTATTTTGGTTTCATAGAACTAAGACCCTAATGATCTCTATTTGGGTTGCGGATTTTATCAAGGAAAAAATATAAAATATAAGGAATTATACTTTTCTTTATTTGGTTGCAATACAAAATCAGAAGAAAAAGAAGAATTGAAATAATTTTGATTTAATATGATTTTAATTTTTCCATTCATTTTCTTTCCTTCTCGTTTTTTGTCCCTTCCTTTTTTTTTTCGTTGGTAGAATCCATGAACCAAACAGAGGGTAAAAAAAACCCTCTGAGATGATTTGTGACCCAAAATAGTGACTATGATATTGGCTTTTTGAGAGGGGAGCAAAACCTGGCCTCAACTTTTGCATCAGCTGGTGACCCGAAAACTATATTCCGGTTGCGAACAATTATTGGCCATAACAAATATTTACACTGTGCTTGAGTAAGGAGTTTGAAAAAAGATGTGGATCAAAATGATGGGATTTTGGAGTTCAGAATTTGTGTTTTTCAAAATTGTATAATATCTTGTACGTTTAGCTAAAACTTTTCTATAGTTGGAATTTGTAAATGACATTTTGCAATTTTGTTGTTAAAAGTTAGTATTTAATAAATATCAATTAAATATATAGAATTTTTTATTAGACATGATTTTACTCCCAAATTCTAAGTTAGAGTTCTAATTAGAATTTTAGAAATTCCAACTTTAATTAACCAAACAGAAAATTTAGTCATAAGAATTTGAGAAATTAAATTTTAAAGACACATTTTTGCATATAATTTTTTTATGGAAAAAAACACGCTCTTATTTCGGGGTGTTTTGAAAAAAAACCCAAAATTTCTTTATTATAAACAAAAAGTGATAAGTAACGCACATCGTGTCTCCCACTTAAGAAAAGAAAAAGGAATTACTTGTCCAAAAAGAAAAAGGAATCATTAAGGCACCGTTTGGTTGCACTTTTTAAAAGAGGTTTTTTTTTTTAAACAGAAAAAGTCATTTTTTATTTTCTTACTTTTTGCTTTTAAGTAAAAACAATAAAAGCAAAAGCACGTTTAGTAAAATTGATTTCGTCTGTAATCTTTTTATATGTAATGGAAAACTTTACCGAATCATAGTTTCCCAAACGAAAGCCTATGACAGGCATCACCTCTCTCGATTGCAAATTTTTTAAGTTAAGGTCAAGCTCGTCCAAAAAATAAAAATGACTTTTAAAAGCAAATTTTCATTGCTTTTGCTTAAAATCAAATATTTTATTTTTTGCTTTCTAGAAGTCCTTTTTATTTCTTCTAACCAAACAGTTTTTTTTACTTTTACAACATTTTGCTTTCAAAAGCAAAAAAGATTTTAAAATAAGTGCAACCAAACGGTGCCTTTATCATTTTTTTTTTCTTGGCTAAATGAAGGAATCACTTTATGGAATCCAATAATTCAAAGCCAAGTCAAAAGCAGTGGTGGAAGAAAAAAATACTTTAATCTTAGGTGACGTGCTTTTCCAATGTCTTTCCCATCCCCATCATTATTGAGGAGCAAAACCTAACAGGTACTGTATTTTTTGACTCGGCATACAAAGAAGTATTGTATTTTTGGGTTTCTGTTAAAATTAAATTTCATGTTTACTAATTCCCCCCCAAAAAAAAAATGCTAACTCAAGTTATGCGTTATTTGAGAGATAACCCACCAATTATAATCACAATAAGAGCTCATGGATTATTAGTCTGGGGAGCATAATTGCCTAGAGGCCCTAGACATGTAGAAAGCAGAAACATGTTCGACATGTGGGGCTAATGAAACTGTACGGAAACCTGGCCGCATATCTAAACTTTCATGCGCAAGTGTTCTGTTTGGTTGTTCAACTCAAAATTAAATAATTCAAGAAATTTTATATAATATTGAAAGCACATTTTATCATTTTGAATTAACAAATTCAATAAAATGATAATTATCATCACAAATAAGAGTAACAATTCAAAATAGTGGTATTTCATGGATTCCTTAAAATTGATTTTACAATATTAACAATAATAATAACTACAATATTTTAAAATATTATAATTTAAGATGATAAATTTATACTTTCAATCCTGTGTAATTTTTTTTGAATTATTTAATTCCGAATTACACAACCAAACAGCCCCTTGTACGTATAGAATGCCATTTTGATATTTAATCTGCCAATGATATCGATTGGGCTTGTTTGGCAAATTTAAGATAAAAGATATTGACAAAAAGTTGTTGAATTTTTTTTTTCTTTGGTAATGGACCCTTCTACACTAAGCCGTGCAAATGTGCAATTGGGAGCAGCAGCCTAAGTGACTAAATCAGTTTTTAATTCAAAATTCGTGTTTGGTTAGCCCTAAGAAAAACAATTATTTTATAATCACTTGAAAAGCGATCAGAAACTAATCAAGCTTGGGGGCTATTATTTTTCAAGTGAAGCGTTTTCCTCGTTATACCTTTGGAAATAAGAGGGGAGCTCTGATTCCTCTGAACCCCGGCTTCAAAGTTTCTCATTATCATTTACACAAAAAAATTAAAAATTAAATAAAAATTAAAAATTAAAAATTTCTCATTATCTTCACGTAAACATTGTAGCAGCTGGATGAGGAAAATTACAAATCTTGGAAATAGTAGACAATTAGAGAACCAGGAATGAAAAATTGAATATTTTTCATAAAGTAGATGGTTACTATAAAGTGGCCATGTTTGTTTAATTGGAATGGAATGGATGAGAATGAAATCTGATTCGATGATTGAAGTAATTTAGAATGAAAAAAGATTTGAAATGGTTGCCTAAACACACTATTTGATTTTATTCCCATTCAAATTATCTCATCCAAACATACTGTTTAGAATGAGATTCCATTCCATTAATTTCATTTCCACTAAACAAATATGACCTTAATTATAGACTGAAATTAACTCTGCCCTATACATTCTTCGAGAAATTTCTTCCTTCTATCGAAGGGGAAGCGTGGATTTTTTATTTTTTATTTTTTATTTTTTTTGTCATTTTAAATTGGTTTCAGGATTTTAATTCTATTTGAATCCCGTGAATCATGAACTCGGAAAGTAAGGGGTCCTTTTTGACGAATGGGGAAAGCCGTCGGAAGAATCTTGCTTTTAGTGGCAGCGTGCAATTAGGGATGGCAATATACGCCCCGATTTGACCCATTCAACGGAAAAAAGACAGTATTTATCCTCGGAAATTATTTAATGCCATTCTTGTTAAAATTTCTGTTTTACTAAAGCCGATCATTTTATTTTACTTTGTTTGTTAAAAACAACAAACATTTTACATGTTTATTATATGCTATAGTAATCATTATATCTATTTGGTAGAATAGTTATTGTTCTCCCGTAGTATGTAATTATTGCTGGTTTTTCATGTGTTTCATGGTTTAGATAAAAAAAAAAAAAAAAAAAAAAAAAAAAAAAAAAAAAAAAAAAAAAAAAAATTCCTGAAGTTCCTGTTTCTACTGAGTGTAGTTGTTAATGGTATCAGAGCATCAGTATTAGGAATTAATAGTTTTTATTGTCGTTTGTTTGAGCCTGTTATCAGCTTATTTATTCTTGTTTATTTGTTAAGTGTTTTAATTGCTAGTTAGTTATTTTAATTTATCTGCAAACCTTAAAACAACCTTGAATAGGGAGTACCGAGGCCTTGACTTTGTTGAAAGGTAGCCAGTTGAGCTTGTGTCCTTTCGTTTGAGTCGGCAACTTTGTAGGAAAACCTAGTCATGGAAGATTTAGGGTGCGTAGGTAAGAAAAATAATCAAACTAATGATTACAAACATTTAGCACATGTACAAGATAAAGACGCTAATATAGGCAATATTAGCAGAACATTAAATTATGTTGTAGATAACTTATCTGGTATGTTTAGTAAATTAGTAAATATTGAGAAAAATCAAGAAAAAATATATGATAAAGTTAATATGTTAAGTGAAATCCAGAATATAGACCTGAAGGATGAGACAAAAAGTTTAATCCAAAGTCTAGAAAATAATCTGAAAAACAATTCAGATAATGTATTAGTACTAAAAGAAAGTACTAGTGAAGAAATTCCAAGATTATATTTTGGAACAGAAATTATGATGTTTAAAACTGATAAACATCGAAAAGATTTTGAAGCCATCAAAGAAATTTTAGAATATTGGAAAACCCGATATATTAAAGAAGAAAATTATGATGAACGTAATAAACTTCTAAAACAAATGCAAGACTTATATTCAGCAAATGAAAAATTAATGACTGAATATAATTATGACTTAGCCCTTCAACTAGAAGAAGAGTCAAGTGAATCAGATAAAGAATCTGATATAACTTTTATGCCAAATAGTGTTCAAGAAGAAAGTTCAGATGACGAGCCAGAACCAGAAGGTAGAAAATTTGGCTTATCATCAAGTGATAACAATACTGGAAGTACAAGCAGTACTTCAGTTGATGAAGAAATAATCATTGAAAAAGAAAACAATGATGATAATAATAATGACCCTCAAGACTCTAAAAAAAGAAAAGAGATTGAGACGGATGAAGAAGAAAAACTAATTCCTAGAGGTCAAAGGTATAATTTTGAATCACCTATATTTGATGTCTATGATGACATTGATGATGATGACCCAATGCAAATTGAAGATTTAAAACCTTTAAAAGATGAAGGTTCTACATCAGAACCTGCTCCTACAACAAGCATAAGGACTGATTTAAATAAAATCAATGTCACTAATGGAGGAGTTTATCTCGACTTAAAAAATGTCGAATTTAAAAATTATGATCAAGCTTTAAGAGAATGGGCACAATCAATGTCTATTGTCATTAATACATATAAAAGTAGTTGGTCTAAAGAAAGATTTTTAGACTACATCTGTGCAACTCTCCAAGGAGATTGCTTAAACTTCCTTAGAAGATGGGAAGCTTCTGATGAAGGTAAACATGAAAAAGCTAGTTTACTTAATGAATTTAATTCATTTGATAAAATATTAAATGAATTTGCACAAATTCTAAGAAGAGAATTTTGTGGAATTAAATTTGAAGAACAGGAGGAAATTTACAATGAGTATATGCTAACAAAATGCAGAATATGCAATATTTGTGAATTTAAATCCTTTGCAAAATTTTATCAGGAATATTATCATAAACTTAACCCACCAAAAACTGAGTTTTGGTTAAGTCAATTTTTCCATAAGTTACCCTCACCATGGGATGAACTTTGTAATGATGGATATAAAGAATTCTTGAGTAGTTCTAATGGTGGAAAAGACACGTTAGGAGCAAGAATTCAATATGCTGAAAGAATTGTAACTAAACATTGCATAACACAAAAAGCTGTTAAGCAAGTGAAAAATCAACTTAATGATAAATGTTGTAGCAAAGTAATGCGACAACAATGGGAATTTGGTTGTAAAAAATCAACCCCTTATAAGAAAAAGAGAAAATTTAGAAAATATAAATTTGTCAAATGGAAAGGTAAAAAACCTAATCCTAATAAGAAATATGTCAGAAAAAGAAAGAATAATAGAAATACTACATTTAAAAGAAAATCTAAATGTAAATGCTATATTTGCAATGAAGAAGGTCATATAGCACCACAATGTCCTAAGAAAGGAAAGAGTGGTAAACAGATGATAAAATTTCTAGAAGAAAAACAATTAGAAATTTTAGTTGGAGAAGAAGTCTCTGAAAATGATTCTATAATATATGAGGTTCAATCAGAATCTGAAAGTGAAAGTGAAAGTGAAAGTGAAGAAGAATCAGACATGATTTTCATGATGTCTGAAAGGAATGAAAATAAAGAAATCTTTGAAGCTATTCCAAACGAGGAATTACAACTCATAAAATTAGGAGATGTCATAGGTGAAGAAGCATCTATAGACGAATCTAATTTTGAGAAATTTGATAAAATTAAAGAAGTGAAAAAAGAAGAACTTTATCAAATCTCAAAATTTAATATTTGGCAAGCTAGATTATTTGAGCAATTTAGTGGAAACACATCTGCTAAAGCTACTGAAGATGAAATGGTGGAAATACCACTATTCGATAAAAATAAAATTCGAAGGCTTAAACAAAAGCATCCAAAGATTCGATATATTCATATCGGAATAATTCAAATAGAAATTACAGCTCTATTTAGAGTAGGATTAGACACTCCTATTCTAGTAGTAGTCTTGGATAAAAGATTTGAAGATCCTATAAAAGCACTAATAGGTGGTATACAATCAAATCTTGTTTATGGACAAGTTTGGTTTAAAATAAAACCAAATTATTTTATATCAATAGAAGATCCAAATATTTGTGATACGATAAAAATTCGTATTCAAACCAGAGGAATTGATATGAAAAAGAATAGTTATAATTTATCAGTTCAATGGAAAGCAATTCATGAACTAACAAATTTTACTAAGACTTCAATTAAAGAAATTGATAAAAATATGATCGAATTATTCGAACCACGAGTATTCGACACTGAAATCCAACCAAGATTAATAAATTGGAAAGATTTGGAAATACCAAAAAGCTGGTTAATAAAAGAATTTACAGAAAATCCTAAGCCAAAATTCTTTAAACCAATAGAATTTCAAGCATCAGGAAATAATCTTTATTTTACTGATAATCGTCGAAATAATATAAAATTATTAGACGATGCATCAACCTCAACATCTAAAAAAGATGAACACGATGAAAAGGGAAAATCAATTGCAAAAAAGAATGTGCAAATACCTATACTTCCAGGTACAACCTACCTTGAAGAACAAAAATCTGTAGTATTTCAACAGATTAAAATTGATGGTAAATATCCAGAACAATTAATCTTTAGCTACCAACAAGGTAAGAAAAGATATATGTATGTTCTTGGAAAATTCAATTTCAAAAACTATAAACCATATGTTTTATCTATTCTATTAGATACCGGAGCAACAACCAGTGCTGCTAGGTATAATGCATTACCTGAGCATCTATGGATAAAAATGAAAAATCCAATAGCTGCAAGAGGTATTGATGGAAACGAAACTTTAATCATTCTTAAAGCCAAAAATGTTACGCTTTGGTTAGGAGATAAAAAATTCTCTATTCCTAAAATACTTTGTTTCTCCGATATGCATGGTGACGTGATATTAGGAAATAATTTTATTGAAAATTATATGCCTTTTATTGTCAATCGTGACCATGTTATTCTAACTTGTAAACAAGAACCTGTTAGAATTCCTCTTTTACAACATCATAAACATGTTTGTGAAAAAGGATTTGCGCCAGTCAAGCGTGGTGATATGACACCTATAATTAAATCTTTAGATGAAAAACATTGGATTTATAAAAAATTACATCCAAACTTTTCTGAAGACCCATTAAAACTTTGGGAAAAATCTCCAAGGTTTTGTGAATTAAAACTCATTGATTCTAATAAAATAATTAGAGTTAAGCCAATGGTCTATACTAAAAAAGACATAGATGAATTTGAAATTCAACTTGAAGAATTATTAAAGAAAGGATTAGTTGAAGAAACAAGAAGTCCACATTCTAGTCCCGCCTTTATGGTAATGAACCATAATGAGATAAAACGAGGAAAAGCTAGAATGGTAATTAATTATAAAAGATTAAACCAAAATCTTGAATTTGATGGATATTTTATTCCCAGAAAAGACGTTCTAGTTAAACAGACTATGAACTCTAAATGGTTTAGCAAATTTGATTGTAAATCAGGTTTTTGGCAAGTAAAGCTTACAGATGAGTCAAAACCATTGACTGCTTTTAGTGCACCATATGGACATTACCAATGGACGGTTATGCCATTTGGAATTTGTAATGCACCACAGATATTTCAAAGATGGATGGACAACATGTTCAAACATCTTCATAAATTTTGTTTAGTATATATTGATGATGTTTTAGTATTCTCTAAAACCAGAGAAGAACATAAAAAGCATCTTGAAATTGTTTCAGACATATTCCTAAAACATGGAATAATTCTAAGTCCTAAGAAAATGGAAATAGAAAAAGAAGAGATTGAATATTTAGGAGTTATTTTAAATCAATCAGGAATGCAACTCCAAAATCATATCATTGTGAAAATAAGAGATTTTCCAAATGAGATAACAACTCTCAAAGAACTGCAGAGTTTTTTAGGTTTATTAAATTATGGAAGAAAATTTGTAAAGAATTTATCCAAAAAGGAAAAACCTTTAATTGAAAAACTTAAGAATCTTCCTAAAAAAGGAAATTCAGATGTAAAAATAATATGGACTAAAGAAGACTCAATTTAGTTCAAGAAATTAAAAATATGTTTAAAGAACCCCAAAGGTTTATTTTCCAAAAGAAAATGACCAATTAATTCTAGAAACCGATGCTAGTGATGAGTTTTGGGGAGCAGTTTAAAAGCAATCCCAGAAAATTCTAAACAAGAAGAAATCTGTGGATATGATTCAGGAAAATTTAAACCAATGAAATAAAATATATAACTTATGAAAAAGAGTTATTAGCCATAAAAAATGGAATAAAAAGATTTCATTTATTTGGCACCTGTTAAATTTATAATTCGTACTGATAATAAATCAGTTTGTGATTTTATCAAATCCAAAAAAGGAGAAGAAAATGCAAGGCGTGTTAGATGGTATAATTTTATTTGTCAGTATACTTTTGATATAATACATATTAAAGGTACTAACAATTTTCTTGCTGATTATCTGTCCAGAAGATACAATGAATAATCAGAATCCGGACAAAGGGAAAAAACCCTCAAATTCTCAAGGAAAGAATTATGGGAAACCATCCCGATTCTACAAAGGCGAAGGAAGCTCAAACCAGAGCAGCTTTCCCAGACTCCTCAGATCATGGGTAACCAACCCAATGTTCCAGTTTATGTGATGCCAGTCAGCTATAAACAAATGGCTGAAATGTCTCAGAATTTTAACCAAATGAATTTTCAAAATCATCCTGAAACAAATCAGGAGATAAAAGATTTTTATAACCCAGGTTTAAACCCAAAAACCTATCATCTTTTAAATAATATTTGGAAAACTCATTGCTTAAACCATAAAGCTGAGTTTAGAAGAAATATGTCCCAACTTGCTGAATTCTTGAAAACACAAGAAGAAAGCAAACTTTTATTCATTCTGAATTTGCCAAGTTCATTAAACAAGTGGATTGGCTTGAAGATTTTTCTGAAGAAAAAATTACTAATTATTAATTTAATGAATTTTACTGAACAACAGGAAAATTCATACCTTAATAAAGCTTTAAGATTTGTTTTCAACAAAGCTAAAACAGCTTTACCAAAAGAAATATTTTCGATATTAATGATCGTATTGAAAACAATGAGATTAAATCCCTTCTCATTGAATTTGCTGAAAATATCTATTTGGAAAAAGAAATTCCAAAGTTGAAATTTTTCATAACCATGAGCTTTGGAGTATGGAAGCAATTGGTTGGGGAGCCGTCGGAACAATCATCTTCGACTCCTTGGTATCCACTGCATTTGTTGACTTTCCCGCAATGATCAAAACAATGATCTATAATGTGGTGAAACACTACAAATGGAGTAGATATTTGAAATTCAAAATTTTTAGTCATGCAGGATGGCGACAGAGAGAACTTTTTTTCAACCATATCAAATCTGGAGCCTAGAACTTGCAAATGAACAAGATCTCATAAAAAATGACGATCTTAAATTTTTGGATAAAGCAGAAAATCTTGATTTATCCTCTTATTATATAGATAATTATATTGCTCTAAAAAGAGAAGCACAAAACATCCACAGCTATCGCTCTACAAATTCATGATCAGCGATGGGAGAAGATTATTTTGTACAAATCTGATTACTTCTTATGTGGAGACAGTTGCTCAAAGAATGGCAGCTGATGAATTTCTTAATAATATTATCATGGCCATGTTACCGGTCCTATTGAATTAACAATGGATGCGGAAGAGCTGGTGGGCGCACAAGATTATTATGAAAATATTGTTAGCCACAATCAAGAAGATAATGGCGACAGTTTCTGGAACTCTCTTGATGAAGAGACACTTCACAATATCGAGAACATGATGGAAGGATAGGGGCCAGCCAGGCAACATCCAGAAATTCTGCAGAATTGGACACGTATAACAATACGTCCAATATTCAACAATCAAAGGACATGACGTGATATGCAGCATTCATTTAGCCTGACTCTTTTAAAAGAAGACAAAGACTTTTGAAGGCTTAGTCACAATCCCTGACAAAATCACGTGATGCGGTGAAGGAAGGAAGAACCTAGCCTCACTTTTTTATTTCATAGTCAAAAAGTGAATAGTGTAAAGTATAACATGTTTTTAATAGGGTTGTTGGTAGTTGAATGTAATTATTGTACTTTTGATTCTTATCTTTAGTTTTTGTGTTGTGTTTAAGTCGTGTAATTATATTACGAAAATACGTATAAAATTAAAAAGAGTATTTACAAATAAACCTCAATATTTATTGATAATTATATAATTACACGGGGTTTAAAGAAACTTACATAAAGATCTTCTCTCAAAAAACTCTTTGTACAGACTCTCTGAGAACTCTACTCAACTCTCTAACTCTTACCTATACAACTGAAGGACTCATCTATTTATAGACAAACTTCGGACTTCAAGCCCGGACTTAAACACAACACAAAACTAAAGATAAGAATCAAAAGTACAATAATTACATTCAACTACCAACAACCCTATTAAAACATGTTATATACTTTACACTATTCTCTTTTTTGACTATGAATAAAAAGTGAGGCTAGGTTCTTCCTTCCTTCACCGCATCACGTGATTTTGTCAGGGATTGTGACTAAGCCTTCAAAAAGTTTGTCTTCTTTTAAAAGAGTCAGGCTAAATGAATGCTGCATATCACGTCATGTCCTTTGATTGTTGAATATTGGACGTACTTGTTATAGTGTCCAATTCTGCAGAATATCTGGATGTTGCCTGGCTGGCCCCTATCCTTCCATCATGTTCTCGATATTGTGAAGTGTCTCTTCATCAAGAGAGTTCCAGAAACTGTCGCCATTATCTTCTTGATTGTGGCCAACAATATTTTCATAATAATCTTGTGCGCCCCACCAGCTCTCCGCATCCATTGTTAATTCAATAGGACCGGTAACATGGCCATGATAATATTATTAAGAAATTCATCAGCTGCCATTCTTTGAGCAACTGTCTCCACATAAGAAGTAATCAGATTTGTACAAAATAATCTTCTCCCATCGCTGATCATGATTTGTAAGAGCGATAGCTGTGGATGCTTTGTGCTTCTCTTTTAGAGCAATATAATTATCTATATAATAAGAGGATAAATCAAGATTTTCTGCTTTATCCAAAAATTTAAGATCGTCATTTTTTATGAGATCTTGGTTCATTTGCAAGTTCTAGGCTCCAGATTTGATATGGTTGAAAAAATAGTTCTCTCTGTCGCCATCCTGCATTACTAAAATTTTGAATTTCAAATATCTACTCCATTTGTAGTGTTTCACCACATTATAGATCATTGTTTTGATCATTGCGGGAAAGTAACAAATGCAGTGGATACCAAGGAGAGTCGAAGATGATTGTTCCGACGGCTCCCCAACCATTGCTTCCATACTCCAAAGCTCATGGTTAATGAAAAATTTCAACTTTGGAATTTCTTTTTCCAAATAGATATTTTCAGCAAATTCAATGAGAAGGGATTTAATCTCATTGTTTTCAATACGCATCATATCGGAAAATATTCTTTTGGTAAAGCTGTTTTGGCTTTGTTGAACAAACAAATTCTTAAAGCTTATTAAGGTAGGAAAGTTTCCTGTTGTTCAGTAAATTCATTAAATTAATAATAGTAGTAATTTTTTCTTCAGAAAAATCTTCAAGCCAATCCACTTGTTTAATGAACTTGGCAAATCAGAGTGAATAAAAGTTTGCTTTTCTTCTTGTGTTTTCAAGAATTCAGCAAGTTGAGACATATTTCTTCTAAACTCAGCTTTATGGTTTAAGCAATGAGTTTTCCCAATATTATTTAAAAGATGATAGGTTTTGGGTTTAAACCTGGGTTATAAAATCTTTATCTCTGATTTGTTTCAGGATGATTTTGAAAATTCTTTGGTTAAAATTCTGAGACATTTCAGCCATTTGTTTATAGCTGACTGGCATCACATAAACTGGAACATTGGGTTGATTACCCATGATCTGAGGGAGTCTGGGAAAGCTGCTCTGGTTTGAGCTTCCTTCGCCTTTGTAGAATCGGGGATGGTTTCCCATAATTCTTTCCTTGAGAATTTGAGGGTTTTTTCCTTTGTCCGGATTCTGATTATTCATTGGTATCTTCTGGACAGATAATCAGCAAGAAAATTGTTAGTACCTTTAATAGGTATTATATCAAAAGTATACTGACAAATAAAATTATACCATCTAACACGCCTTGCATTTTCTTCTCCTTTTTTGGATTTGATAAAATCACAAACTGATTTATTATCAGTACGAATTATAAATTTAACAGGTGCCAAATAAATATGAAATCTTTTTATTCCATTTTTTTATAGCTAATAACTCTTTTTCATAAGTTATATTTTTATTTCATTTGGTTTAAATTTTCCTGAATCATATCCACAGATTCTTCTTGTTTAGAATTTTTGGATTGCTTTTAAAACTGCTCCCAAAACTCATCACTAGCATCGGTTTCTAGAATTAATTGGCATTTTCTTTTGGAAATAAACCTTTGGGGTTTCTCTAAACATATTTTTAATTTCTTGAACTAAATTTGAGTCTTCTTTAGTCCATATATTTTACATCTGAATTTCCTTTTTAGGAAGATTCTTAAGTTTTCAATTAAGGTTTTTTCCTTTTGGATAAATTCTTTACAAATTTCTGTCCATAATTAATAAACCTAAAAAACTCTGCAGTTCTTTGAGAGTTGTTATCTCATTTGGAAAATCTCTTATTTTCACAATGATTGATTTTGGAGTGCATTCCTGATTGATTTAAAATAACTCCTAAATATTCAATCGCTTCTGCATAAATGAAGCCACCATCATCTAACAAGCCCACTCCCACCTGCTAATTTAAAGCCTAGCTGCTTGACACCAATTAACAACTTCCCCCATTTATTGTACTTAACCAATTTATCAGGCCCATTAAAGTGGGACGACTTCAGCGCGTGACTACTTTGTTCCAAATATTCAATGCACATTATATGGCAACAACTGCAGGATGTGCAAGTTGAAATCTATACCCACCTAAAAATAAAATAAAATAAAACTAGCAAGATGTGATGGTTTGGGGCCTCTCTGAATTTTATTTTATTTTATTATTTTGTTGAAACTAGCATAAAATCTGCAAGAATAAATTTAAATAAAATAAAACAGATCATTAAATCAAAGTATTAGACATTTATGTGTACTATGAGTGTCAAAAAATCGATGCCTAGGGTTTAAGGATTTATATATCTTATTATCGTTTCTCCAATAAATTATGAGCCGGAAAGGTTATTGCAAGCAAGATAATTTTCGTCATAAAGGAACTTGTATATCTTATGGCCCATCTTATTAAACATGAATCTAGTTAATTAATTGGGTGACAATTCGGTTGGCAACAACCAATAGATTTGAACTTTTAATTAAATTGAAAGTAATAGATTTGAATTTTATTTTATTTTATTATTATGTTGAAAGTAGCATAAAATCTGCGAGAATAAATTTAAATCAAATAAAACGGATCATCAAATCAAAGTATTAGACATTTATGTGTACTATGAGTGTCAAAAAATTGGTGCCTAGGGTTTAAGGATTTATATCTTATTATCGTTTCTCCTATAAATTATGAGCCGGAAAGGTTGTTGCAAGCAAGATAATTTTCTGTCATTAAGGAACTAGTATATCTTATGGCCCATCTTATTAAACATGAATCTAGTTAATTAATTGGGTGACAATTCGGTTGGCAACAACCAATGGATTTGAACTTTTAATTAAATTGTTATTTCCACCATTATTTTATTGATTTTGCGTGGTTAAATTTATGCAACAAACGAGAAGTATCTTAAGTTATTAAGATTAGACTTATCTCCTATGATACACCAGGAAAGCAGGAAGCTGAGTAAGAAAAAAAAAATGTAAATGAGTAATGTTATTATGCATTTTTGATGTGTCTATTTTTATTTTTATTTTATTTATTTATTTTTTTGGTGACAATCGATAGAATTATCCGTATCTCTAACTCCTAATATCAACAAATAGGTTTTAATGCTTCTTCATAAGATTGAACCCAAATCGCTCACTAAACAAGTGAAGAGAATGCCAATGGACTATAATCTAATTGGCATTTTAACATAATAACTTAATGCTATGTTTGGTACGCTGGATAAAAAGGTTGGATAGGATATAATTATTGAATGAAGAAAAAGTCTTTAATAACTTTGTTTGAAGTGGGAAAGACAGCTCTTAGATAATTTTCTATCCCATTGTTATTTTTAAATGAGATAGTATCATAGGATAAAAATATATCACCTCTCATGACGGGTTTATTATATCCCATATATGGAAGATATAACTATCCTATTGATAATATGGATAGTTATATCCCTTATTTAAAAGTAGCACAAAGCACATGAAAATGATATATTTATTCAATCCAACGTATCCGGTATACCAAACATAGCCTAAGTTCAATATATAAAATTTATTAAAATGGCAAATAGTAACGTCATATTTTGACCCTTATATAATAAAATTGCGAGTAGTGGCTGAATAAATGGAAAATATCCAACGAAGTCGCTCAGGGGAAGCAGTTGAAAAGTGATGCAATCACTGTCAAGGCAGAAGTGGATTGGCTGACATTATTACGTAATTGATAAACTCACACTTCCTGCAAGTCACAACCATATTGACTTGATTGGAATGTGAGCCCTCCTTTGGCCTTTCTCTTACATCGACTATATATCTATATATATATGTGTGTGTGTGTATATGTATAATGCAATGACTCACTGAACAAAGCTGAAGCAGAGAGTGTTTTGTAACTCAAGATGGCTGGAAATGTGGTGGTGATGATGAGGAAAGCCTCTATGGTGTAAATAGAATCCAGCCTTTCTCCACTACACCAAGGCAAGTGCCTCAATTTCTTGTGGTTTTTCATTTCAATCCTGTTTTGAGGGTTTAAACTGTCATTGACAGAGGGCAGTAATGTCCCCTATTGTTGTTTTCATCTTATCATTTTTCAGGCAAGAGAAAATTGATGAAAGGAAGAAGCAAAATCCCACTACATTAGGGGAGAGGTTGGGCTTGGAGGAATTCTTTTCATTGAAGGTTAGTATGACACTACATTCAAGTGGCCATGTGACTTGATGCGGTGGACATTCATTTGTTGAATCGACCCAACCTAAGTAAATATTCCGACTGGTGACATGGGTTTGATGGACTGGCGACATAGGTTTGATGGCATGTCCCATCCTAATGAGGTGTGGGATCTGTGGAGGTCTTAATTTCGACTCTTTTTTTTTTTTTTGGTGCACAGGTCAATTTTTTGGGTGACCCAATTGAACATTTACTCAACTGGACAATTATGTCTACTAAAGAAAAAATTAAGGTACTTGAATTCCTATGCATTTTAATCTCTTGCTAGGTGTGGCGAGCATCTGTGGCTGAGCTCCTTGGCACGGCAGTACTTGTCTTCACCCTCGACACCATAGTCATCTCCTCCTTTGAGTCAGAAACCAAAACACCAAACCTAATAATGCCATTCCCCGTCGCCCTCACCGTCGCAATTCTCGTCCTAGCCGCCATGCCCATTTCAGGAGGCCACATCAACCCTGTAGTCACCATCTCCGCCGCACTTATTGGGCTCATCTCCTTTGCGCGTGCCATCATATACATTCTGGCCCAATGCGTCGGTGCTGTGCTAGGTGCCCTAGCTCTCAAAGCTGTGGTGAGCAGCACCATTGAACAAACATTCTCACTTGGAGGCTGCACTCTCAATGTCATCGTACCGGGCCCTGATGGGCCCATGACCATCGGCCTCGAGACGGGCCAGGCCCTCTGGCTAGAGGTGATATGTACGTTCGTGTTTCTTTTCGCTTCAATAAGGATTGCGTTTGACCATCACCAGGCGAAGTCGCTCGGCGCGGTTATCGTTTGCTCGATAATTGGAATAGTGGTGGGGCTCACTCTGTTCATCTCGACGACCGTCACAGCGAAGAAAGGCTATTCCGGTGTCGGGATGAACCCAGCAAGGTGTTTGGGCCCGGCGATTGTTAGAGGGGGTCATCTGTGGAATGGGCATTGGGTGTTTTGGGTTGGCCCTGCTGCAGCTTGCGCGGCATTCTTTCTCTTCACAAAGATCATTCCACAAAGAAAGGAATAGGCATGATTTCTTCTCTATTTTGGGGGAGGTTGTGTTTGTCCGGTTGGGAAATGATATGATAGGAAGATCTAGTGTACAATGGGCCAGCATTACTGGTGTTTTAAGACTTTTCATGAATTGGTACTTGGGTAGTAGGTATGGGCCTCCTTGACTCTTCCTGGGGACCGTCTTTCCAAAATTGTGTTGCATCAATTATAAGCCATATATGTATGTATGTATATGTATATACTCGTGTTATGTTGTATGGTCAACTTGATTGGCTAGATGATGATGGGATATGTCTCATTTATGTTGTGCATGTATAAATAGGGATCTCAATGAAAAAAATGTCTGCAGTGACCTGCCAGTGATGAGGACATATTCAGACTTGTTTGGCCATATTTTTAGGAAATAATTCTCAAAAATGTGTTTTTGGAAAAAATAATAATAATTTGGAAAACATGTTGCTTTCTGTGGTTTTAAATTTCTTCCAAAATAGAAAACAGAAAATAGAAATCGAGGACATTGTTCTGACATTCCAAAAAAGAGAAAAAAATATTTATTTGCAAAATCTGAGCTTTAAAAGACGTATCATGAGAAAGGATTAGCTCCATTTGCCCTTGGGGATTAGCGAATAGAGATGGATTGAATTTGTTATAGTATAAAAGACAAAGAACTAGTTCTCCATCGACTTCATTAACAAGGACAAAAAAATTTCTGTTCCAATCTAGACATCCGCCTTTACCATAATCAGTCGGAACAAAAACAAGAATCATCGAAGATATCGACTGGATAGTGGATATATAGAGCCAGAGAAATCCAAATGACCAAGTCCAATGGAGGTAGAACTAGCTGGTTCTCTGATGACCCATTGATGCTAAGCATATCTCAAAGCACAAACTTTTAAATGATCCCAAAGGCTTCTCTAGTCCTTTACAATATTTCCAAGGCTTCTCTTGTCCTTTACGCTATCGGTCAATCTCCTGCATGGACTATGTGAAAGATGAGCAAATTTGACTCCACATTGCAAATTAAGTGCAAAAAGAATAAATGATTCCATCCCTAGCAAAAAAAAAAAAAGGAGGGGGGCAATTACAGATTGGTTCGGCTACAGGGCAAAGAATTACAGTTCAATACAAATGATTACTTACTTCCTGATAAAATACTAATAACTTAGCTAAGAATGACTACTAACTGCAATTATTTGCCCTAGCCAGACAATTCTGTACCCAAAAAAAAAAAAAAAAAAAAACTCAGAACTATTGCTTTTATGGAAGAGAACTAAGATCGACCTATGAATGGTATTGCCTTATATGTGGGGGCATTCCAAGGTAGCTGGAGCGCTTTAATTCCATTAAACCCTCCCCCTCATGTTTCTTGCTTCAAAATTCATGGAATACGTACCTATATAAAAATCAAGAAGGAACCCTGGCCTGCTAGGCTGCTTCCAAAATCGATGTCTTCCAACCACAACCTACTATAATATTTCAAAGGTTTAATTTTCCTATGTTTCTTCGGCAGTCAAAACAAAATATCGCATTTCCATGTGCGACACTCCAAACAGGTAAATATATTCCAAGGTCAAAAGTTAAATGTACTGATCGATGGAAGACCACAGGAATTGGTTAAACCCAGCAGTCCAAAATTGGACCATGCAACCAAATTCTGGAGGTGCATTAGGTGTCCTAGTTCCATGAACCTTCCTAATCAGCCCCAGCATGATGGATTTAGCTCGAACACATTCAACCCCTCTTGCAGGATGTGTTTTAACATAAATGGGCACGGGTCCAAAGACCGCTGTCATCTCCAGTGAGCGCTTATTGCTTTGAAGTTAGTGGTCACAACAAGGATAATTCCACATAAATTTCATATTTATCGATCATAGCCATGCAACCTTGTTTACGTAAAGTGGATATACTTTAATTTAATTAATATAGCCGAAAGGCGGCCATGGCATCAAAGAGTCTATTGCATGAAGAATATTACATGAAATGTACTCTCTGTGCGTTCTTGATCATGGATATTTCACTATGTGTATGGATATATATCCATATCTGTAGCATCAGTTTTATATAAAAAGGAATGTTGCCAAAGCTATTTTGGCAACTTAATTGATCTCCATCGTCATTTGCTGCATGGCATTGGTTTCTTTTTTGTGAGCTGTAATGGAGTTGGGTATGTCGGATGAAGCTGTTCAAG
This sequence comes from Liquidambar formosana, assembly GCA_039720395.1. Taxonomy (NCBI): domain Eukaryota; kingdom Viridiplantae; phylum Streptophyta; class Magnoliopsida; order Saxifragales; family Altingiaceae; genus Liquidambar; species Liquidambar formosana. Next base: position 40,196,893 of record CM077823.1, on the reverse strand, counting down.
ATTTCCCAAGATCAATTGATGAGAAAGGCAATGCTACTAATTTAAGCGGAAGGAGGTCTCGAAAGAAGACCTTTCTCACTTGCATTGGTGCCCATGAATTTTTTTCACCAGAGGTGAGATTGATTAATTGCTTCATTTATAATTAACATTCTTAATTCTAGAATGATTTGGTGTCACAACATTATACCATGATAAGGGGCTATGGATTGTCAAAAATTTTTGAACATGATACAGACTTCGACCTAATTATTAATACTTTGTTTCTGTCCTAGTTGATCGCGATTCGACAATATTGTTGGAAGTAAATTGATTTTGAGACGATGCTTGCCTTGTCAATGGGAAAGTGGAACATCCTACAGACCCCTCCTTTTACCTTTTGTCATGTGTCCGATTTAATCGATTTGATTAAATTAGAATTGATGGAGTACATTAGTCCATTTATGTTTATGTCATTATGGACACGTGTCTATGTGTCCATTTCTTTCTGTATGTCCATATTTTTTCTCATTCTTGGACGGGTGAGTGGGGGTTAGCAAGAACACCTAATTGGTGAGGGGGCAAGTATTTGTCTTGATTTTTTTGTATATCTAAAAAGGTCATACCTAGTACACAAGGCTTCTGGTTAAAGCAGGGTCTGGGAGAGGTAAGTGGTAGGCAGCCTTACCCCGATTTCATCTAATGACTGATTGAAATTAATTTGTATTTGTAACTATTTAGAGTTCAAGTACAGGGTAGAAGAGATTTTGTATTTTTGAATTCCTGGTTGAGTGAGGCGATCCTGGCCTCTTTTTTCACCGGTCATCTCTCGGCGAGTTTTTGGACAGCTTGATTCTTTTAAGTTTTTTCTTTTGGTATACCCCCTGTATACATGGCAATTGCCTTTCTTTGATTTAATACTATTTACTTTACCTTTTTCAAAAAAGTACAGGGTAGAAGTGGATTGAAGTTTCCCTTTTGATTCATCGTTTCAGATGTGGAAAGCAGCACTAACAGAGCTAGTAGCAACTGCTGCCCTTATTTTCACTCTCACCACTTCCATCATCTCATGCTTGGACTCCCATGAGGCAGACCCTAAGCTCCTAGTCCCCTTCACAGTCTTCATCATTGCCTTCCTCTTCCTCATGGTAACAGTTCCTCTGTCTGGAGGCCACATGAGCCCAGTCTTCACATTCATCGCCGCCCTAAAAGGTGTCATAACTCTTGCTCGCGCTTCAATCTACGTGGTGGCTCAATGTGTTGGTTCAATTATTGGTTTTCTCATACTTAGGAGTGTATTAAGCCATCAAGCAGCAGAGAAATATTCCTTAGGCGGCTGCACCATCGATGGCAATGGAACATCATCCAGGATAAGTGCGATAAGTGCAGAGACTGCATTGATTCTAGAATTCTCATGCACATTTGTGGTACTCTTAGTTGGGGTAACGGTGGGATTCGACAAAAAAAGGTGCAAGGAACTTGGTTTAGCCATGGTTTGTGCAGTGGTGGCAGGGGCCATGGCTCTAGCAGTGTTTGTGTCAACTACTGTAACTGGGCGGGCCGGATATGCAGGTGTTGGACTGAACCCAGCAAGGTGCCTAGGCCCGGCATTGTTGAAAGGAGGCTCATTATGGGATGGGCATTGGGTTTTCTGGGTTGGTCCTTTTTTCGCTTGCATTGCTTACTATGGCTTCTCTATGAACTTACCAAAACAGGGTTTAGTGTGGGTAGAAGGAGAATATGATTTTCTGAAGTTAGCTGGGGCTTGTTTTGGAAATGGCACCCCCACCTCTATCGAAGGGAAGAGACAGGAAAATGGATTTATATAGTCACACCATCAATGAACATAATCGTATATCAAAAAATATGTAGAGTTCTGTCCCCTGCCGTAATGCCTTCTTAAGGACAACTCTATATGGCATTCTTTGGGCATTATAAATGTAATGCAATTCCTTGGGGGTAATATTCACAATCCTTCCAATCTCTCTATACATTCGAAAAAGCATTTGATTAGGGTACGCCTTTCATGAAATGGTTGTTTTTTGGGGCACAAAGCAAACATATAGATGGATGATCTTTAGCAAAATGTAGTCACTGCCTGCCCATGTTTGTTTTGTCGTTAGTATTTACACCAATTGGGCAGGCGAGAATTGACAAAAACGGCGTGGTGGAAAAATTTCAAGGGTATTGATGCTTCTTTGGGACATTGGCTTGTTTTCCTTATAATCATCTCATATACTATACTATCCAAGTTAGGCTGTCCTCTTTTAGTTTATATTAATCATCTCGTATTACCAGAGAAATTTTCTAGTAAAACTTCTCATCTATACATTCTTAGTTTTCACTCCGTGGATGTGACTTTCTCACTGATTCATCCAATTTTGTCGTTTACATTGAGGTAATGGGTGCTTGAAAATTGTCAAATATAAGAGGGTCCCCTTAGAATACTTGGCATTTTTGTTTTTTACCCACTCTACAAATCGGCCACAGATTGGATGTAGAGTTACAAGATAAGATAACAAAATGTAATTCAATTATCATTCATTGAAAATATGGCATTAGTGGCCGATCACATCACCGCAATAAATGGATTTAATCAATTAATCACTTACTGAAACTATGGAATTAGTGGATGATCACCACGCCAAACGAGTTTATCTGTTAATACTCACTCAAAATATGGCATCAGTGGACCGTCACAGGGCCGGTTTTGGGGCAAGGCGGGCAAGGCAGCCGCCTGGGGCCCCACATTTTGGCTCAAAAATGAGGGCCCCATTTTGGGACTAACCCTTGTAGTAGGTTTAATCTTTTTTTTTTTTTTTCCTAAAGAGAATGGTTATTACAACCCCTTAATTTTATTTGCACATCCCACTAATTTTTATTTATCAATATTTTACCAAAAATATAGAAGGTTTTTATGAAAATTTGTTACGGAATCTACTAGAAAACATCATTTTGAACAACTTTGCAGAAGAAAGTTTTTTCAAAATTTATCGTTTAAGTGGATTTTTTGATCATTTACCGTCTTTGTTAATTTTAGGCCAAAAAGTCAACTTAAACGAAAAATTTTGTAAAAACTTTCTTCTGCAAAGTTGTTCAAAATAATGTTTTTTAGTAGATAGCATAGTTAATTTTCTTAAAACCTTTTATATTTTTCTAAAATCTTAAGAAATTAAAATCAATGAGATGTGCAAACAAACTTTATGTTTGTACTGGGAAAAAAAAATTGAGTATGAGGGTCTCATTTTAAGAAGGGGGCCTCTATTGGCACCCCAAGACTTGTTTCTCATCCCCCAATTACTTTACATTTTAAGGTTTTATGAAAAATATAAAAGGTTTTCATAAAAAATGATCACATAATCTACTAGAAAACATCATTTTGAACAATTTTGTAAAAGAAAGTTTTTTAAAAATTTATCTTTTAAATGGACTTTATAACCATTTATATAATAACTACTGTAAATGGCCAAAAATTTCACTTAAACAATAGATTTTGGAAAAACTTTATTCTACAAAGTTGTTCAAAATGATGTTTTTCAATGGATAGCGCATCCGATTTTTATAAAAATCTTTTATAATTTTCATAAAACCTTAAAGTGTAAAATAAGTGGGGTATGAAGAACAAGTCTTCGGATGCCAATAGAGGCCCCTTTTCAAGAATTCGCCTATGACTCCAAAAATTTCAGAACCGGCCTTGGTCACCTCACCATAAAAACTTGAAAAATCTAAGACCAATGATAGTAAATTTTGTTGGCCTTAAAGGCCCAACTGGCTTTGCTAGTTACTGTCAGTGACAGAAGCAAGGGTATGAAATAGTAGACCTGGAAGACTAAGGTATATATACCAAAATATAACAGGCTGAAACCAAATTTGTGTGAAGCAAAGGTATGAAACCCAGAAGTCCAAAATTGGACTATGTCCTAGTCCCATGAACCTTCATAATTAGCCCCAGCATCAGTGATCAAATTGACTAAAAAAAATTAATCTCTAGCATCATACAGACTTGCGTCACATAAGATGAGATTTTATTATGGTGAATAATATGGGTCAAACAACATTCCCTAATAACATTTTATATCATGTTTAATCACATTCAAGAATTTTTGTTAAGCACTTACCAACATATATGGTGGGTTTAGCACACGCGAACACATTCAAGCCCTCTCGTTGGATGTGTATGAACATAAATGGGCACCAGTCCAAAGACCACCGTCATCTCCAGTGAGCGCTTATTGCTTGGAAGTTAGTGGTCGCATCAATGATAATTCCATGTGAATTTCATATTAATCGATCATAGCCATGCATCCTTGTTTATGTAGAGTGGATATACTTTTAATTTAATTAATATATCCGAAAGGCATCCTCTTGTTTCGTCTTCTACGCCCGCCATGGCATCAAAGAGTCTATTTCATGAGAATATTACATGAATATGCTCTCTGTGCCTTCTTGATCATGGATTGTCAATATTATACCATGATGAGGGACTATGGATTGTCAAAAATTCTGACTTCGACCTAATTAATACTTTATTTCTGTCGTAGTTGATCATGATTCGACAATATTGGAAGCAAATTGATTTTGACACGATGCTTGCCTTGTCAATGGGCCAGAGGAACATCCTCCTGACCCAACCCCTCCTTTTACCTTCTGTCATGTGTGATGTGTCCAATTTAATTGATTTGATTATATTAGAGTTGATCGAGTACATAACTCCATGTATGTTAGTCATTAGATTTTTATGTATGTCTAAAAAGGTCATACCCAAAACACAAGGTTTCTGCCTCGAGGAGGGATTAAGAGAGGTAAGTGGTAGACAGCCTTGCCCCTATTTCGCTTGTAACGATTTTTTGAAATAAATTTGTGCTTGTAACTATTTAGAGTTCAAGTACAAGGTAGAAGAGGATTGAAATTTCCAATTTGGTTCCTCCTTTCAGATGTGGAAAGCAGCACTAACAGAGCTAGTAGCAACTGCTACCCTTATTTTCACTCTCACCACTTCCATCTTCTCATGCTTGGATCCCATGAAGCAGACCCTAAGCTCATAGTCCCCTTCACTGTCTTCATCATTGCCTTCCTCTTCCTCATGGTAACAGTTCCTCTGTCCGGAGGCCACATGAACCCAGTCTTTACATTCATCGCGGCCCTAAAAGGGGTCATAACTCTTGCTCGCGCTTCAATCTACGTGGTGGCTCAATGTTTTGGATCAATTATTGGTTTTCTCATACTTAGAAGTGTAATGAGCCCTCAAGAAGAAGACATATATTCCTTAGGCGGCTGCACCATCGATGGAAATGGAACATCATCCAGGATAAGTGCAATAAGTGAACAGACTGCATTGATACTAGAATTCTCATGCACATTTGTGGTACTCTTAGTTGGGGTAACGGTGGGATTCGACAAAAAACGGTGCAAGGAACTTGGTTTAGCCATGGTTTGTGCAGTAGTGGCAGGGGCCATGGCTCTCGCAGTGTTTGTGTCAATAACTGTAACAGGGCGGGCCGGATATGCAGGTGTTGGACTGAACCCAGCAAGGTGCTCAGGCCCGGCATTGTTGAGAGGAGGCTTATTATGGGATGGGCATTGGGTTTTCTGGGTTGGTCCTTTTTTTGCTTGCATTGCTTACTATGGCTTCTCTTTGAACTTACCAAAAGAGGGTTTAGTGTGGGTAGATGGAGAAAATGATTTTCTGAAGTTAGCTGGGGCTTGTTTTAGAAATGGCACCCCAACTTCTCTTGAAGGGAAGAAACAGGAAAATGGGTTCATATAGTCTCAGTCATCATTGAGCATGATTGCATAGTTCTATCCCCTGCTGTCACAGGGCTAAATTTTCATCCATGAATTTTCAGCCTAGTGCAGCGCTAAACAGCCCCTACTGCCTAGCCAGCCTACCCACAATCCACACTCACATGGATTCTCCACACTCACATGGAGGTTTGAGAGAAGAATACTGCACAAGCAAACCCACATAAGGCAACCCACGAATTTCCTTTTTACGAGTGATAACTCACTCACCCAACTATATTCAATTCCATTAGAATACAGATTCCGGCCTTGGCTTATGCAGCAGAACATCCCCTCTGCCAAAATGCATAACCAGGTCTGCCTACTAATAGGCTACAGCAACAATAGCAGTTACATCCCAACTGCCTAGGAGTTACAATGCAGTTGACACCCCCAACTGCTTAGGCTACTGATCCAATTACAATGTGCCACACAAGCAAGACAATTGCTCTCAACTGTTTCTCAAAGACTGCTACAATCCCAGCCCGCCACTTGTCTGCCAACAGAATGCCAGGCCATGGCTTAGCCACTGCCAAGCCTGCCTGCAAGTGTCTGGTCCGTGCCAACACCTTTGGCCAGGTCCCTGACCATGGCTGCCTGTCTCCAGCCCATTGTTCAGTCACCTTCATCAAGGCTGCCCATGCCTTGATGTTGCTTCACTGTGCTGTTGACACTGCGCATGCTATGCCATGCCTTCTCCCATGGCCCTAGCCCACAAGCCAACTCAAGCCAACCCGTGCCAAGCCATGCCACCCCATGGCCTTGGACTTTGCCTCGTTGCCAAGCCATGCCACCCCATGGCCTTGGTCTTTTGCCAACTCAATGTGGAGGACAGACCCTGTGGCCGTGTCCTTGGTCAGTCGTGCGCAAGGCCTCACCCAAGCCTTGGCTTTCCTTGCTTTGCTTTGATGTGGCTTGGACCGTGCCAAGCTGTGCTGCCATGCCAGGGCCTCACATGGCCTTGGTGCTACCCCGTAGCCAGGCACCAAGCTCAAGTCACCACCCCCCCCTAAAGAGCTCTTAAGACGTTTACCCAAATGTCAAAGGTTTACATCAAAACATACCAAAAGCAAGAATAACCAGAATTACATAATTCCCACATTTATACAAATTATCAAAGTAAAACCTATACTTTAATAATTTAAACAGTAACACAACTTGCTTCCCAACGCCCCCAAGTGTCCAAGCCAATCTCAAAAGGCTGCATATGTCCACCCATGTTGCTGCACATCCTTGCCCAACATGCTGCCCATACTGCCACACTTCTGCGCACAAGTTTGTCACCAGCCAAGTCAAGCCCTGACTTGTCCCAATTTGAAGTCCGCCCAAGACATGCCTCCCTCATGTCTTGGCCACGGCCTAGCCACATGCTAAAGGGCTTACACCTGCCATAGTGCCTTCCTAAGTACAACTATATAAGGCATGCTTTGGGCATATAAATGTCTTTCGTGATTTGGGTGTTTCAATTTTTGGGGCACAAAGCGAATATATAGATGGATGATCTTCAGCAAAATGTAGTCATTGCCCATGTTTGTTTTGTTGTAAGTATTTACACCAATTGGGCAGGCGAGGATGGACAAAAACGGCATGGTGAAAATTTTCTAGGGTATTGATGCTTGTTGGGGGCATTGGCTTGATTTCCTTAATAATAATCTCATAACATATATTATCCAAGTTAGGCTGTACTCTTTTAGTTTATATTAATAAACTTGTATGACCAAAGAAATTTTGGAGTAAAATATCTCATCTATACATTCTTAGTTTTCACTCCATTGATATGACTTTCTGATTGATTCATCCATTTACATTGAAGTAATGAGTGCTTGAAAATTGTCAAGTATAAGAGGGTCTCCTTTGAATACTTTTTCTACCCACTATACAAATCGGTTACAAGTAGGGGTGCGCATGGGACGGTTTGGAGTGGTTATAAGAGAAATTATCAATCAACCCATCAAAGACGGTTTGAAAAATTTTCAACTCATCGCCAAACCGTTGGTCCTAAAAAAAAATTGACAAATTGGTTGATTTCTTTTGGCGGTTTTGAACTAACGGTTTGAGCGGATTGAGTGGGTTATATCATACCCTTCATAACTTTTATGAGGATTGTCAAGATGACCAAAAAGTGTGCTTTCATAATTAATATGAAGATGGTTTGTTGATTTCTTAGCAAAAATGTTTAGAGATAAACCACTTTTTTTCTTCTTTTTTTTTTTTTATAGTAAAAAGAGACAAATCCTTTAACATTTTATAATATCAAATCCCACAAAATAATTATAAATCAAGCAATAAGAAGTTAAAAAAAAAAAAAAAAAAAAAAAACTATAATGACTTAACATGTTTTCTTCTAAAAAGTGTATATATTATATATTTATATTTTTTTATATATATATATATACACTATTAAGAGAATTCACTTTGTCGTTGGATTGCACCTAAAATTACTAAAAGACCCTTAAAATTTCATTAGGCTAATAGATAATTTAGTAATTTCAAAACTTGAAAACAATTACCACCCAACATTTTCTCCTACTTCTCCTCACTCTCTCTCTATTTCTCTCTCACGCTTATCTCCTAATTTTTTTATTAAAAAAAAAAAAAAAGAACTCCCTCTCTCCCCACGTTCTTATTTCTTCTACAAACTACATAATCCCCCAAAATTTTTTCACTTATCCATTTTGTTGCACAAGCATTGCGTGTGCCCGACAACTAGTATATATAAAGCCAATTCTCTTTGTGGTTGGAATTCATCTATAAATACTAAAATACCCTTATAAGTTAATAAAGTTAAGAGATGATTTAATAATTTTACTAACTTTGAAAAACCTACCACAACCTGTTTCCCCTTAATTCTCTCCCCCACACACACATGCGGTTTAAAAACTTGGAAACTGACATAGCAGTTCCACTGATGTAGTGAAAATTTGAAAAGATGTATTGTACACGCATCGCATGTGCTCAATTACTAGTATATATAATTGACAACATTGGGTTAGTCTATTGGCGGTTTGATAAAGTTCAACCCACCAACCAAGCTGAACCGCCAAATTTATTGCTCAACCCACCCAAACCAATCTGCCTATTCTCTTAAACCGCTTAGGTCGGTGCGGAGTGGAGCAGGTTGGTTTGGTTTGGCGGATTGAGCAGTTTTTTGCACATCTTTAATTACAAATTGGATGTAGTACAAGATAAGATGACAAAATTAAATTCAATTATCATTCATTGAAAATATGGCATTAGTGGCCGATCGCATCTTCGCAATAAATGGGTTCAATCAATTAATCACTTACTGAAACTTTGGAATTAGTGGATGAACACCTCGCTAAATGAGTCTTATCAATTGACACTCACTCAAAATATGGCATCAGTGGACGGTCACCTCACCATAGTGAATGGAGTTTATTCTCTCCTTCTATCACAACAACTTGAAAAATCTAACGATGACATTCCCTCCGTCCTATAAAATAAACCACGTTTGACAAAACACGTGATTTAAGAAAAAACATTATTTCATTGACTTGTCTTTTATTAAATTATATTTTTTTCAAAGTCATCCTCTCCTACTTTTTATTGGGTTTTGTGTTAAAAATACTTATTGAAATAACAAAGGGTATTATAGAAAATTCAAAAAAATTAAAAGAAAAAAAAAAACTCTCTAATTCATATGATACTTCATCACATATATATATAATCACGCCAATATGTGGTCTTGTGACTTTTCTCCTTCCTCCATTTTACCTTTAGCAAAAACATATATATATATTTTTACGATGGCATTGAATTGCAAATTTGCAGCTAGCTAGAATTGCATTGAGCAGTGTCAGTTACTGTAATCGCACCACAAAGCAAAAGAAACAGGAAGAGAAAACCTCAGATAACTAAGAGAATACTCCACCCATACAAGCATCCCATCATATTTGCAAGGCCCTTTTACTCAAATGCGTCAGCAGACGAAATTAGTGCATGGCAGTGTGATATTGGGACCCCTAGACTGGGAAGACTATAACCCAAAACATGGAAATTACATTTTGGGAGTCATTGTGGAGGTGAGATTCCAAATGTGCGTCCCGAGCATGGGAATTTTCTTGACTTTTGGGGTCAATTTATTCAATGTGCTGTGCAATTCATTAGCACATACTTGTGGCTGCCATAATTTTTCATCTTACTACTCCTTGCATTGTTTTTCTCTAACTTCTCCAATCATCTGTGGTGTAATTTTTTTTTTTTTTAACCCTCTGTTTGGTTCATGGAATCTACCAAGGAAAAAAAAGATATGGGAAAAAAAATGAGGAAAGAAAATGAAAGGAAAAAATAAAATCATGTCAAGCTAAAATTATTCCAATTTCTTCTTATTCTTCTAATTTTCCATTGTAACCAAATAAGGGAAAGTACAATTCCTTATATTTTATTTTATTTTTCTTGATAAAATCCTTAAACCAAATAGAGCCTTAAGGAAAAAATTCATCTATTCTTGAATATGAACCAGTGAGATTGCTTGTTGGTATAATTCAGAAAGTCAATAACAATGGCTCACTGCAGCCTACACAATGAAGCTTAGTATATAATTAGATGCAGAAACACTGTTTCTGGACTACCTAAACATTCAACTTTCACCCGCTTTTTGGTGCTGGATTTCCAAATCATTTGATCTCTCACATACTTTTCATAGTTTCTATGCAATCAGTGGCATAAACACTCGTGGAGACAGGGGGCCTTTGGGGGCACTTGCCCCCACTGGCTCAACCAAGGTTTTTTTTTCTTTTCTTTTTTTTTTTTGGGGGAGAGATATTACCATTTGATGACTATTTCTCAACATAATGCGAAAAAAAGAAAGATGGTAGTCATTTTAAAGCATATCTATAGTCAATTTGTAATAAGTTGACAAAAATATCATTTTTTTTTGTATTAAATTGGAAAATAATTACTAAAAAATATTTTTTTTAAAAAAAATGCTTTCAGGAGCTTTTAGTTCCCAATTCCCACTTCATAAAATCATAACACAGTGCCCCCATTGGAGATAAATCCTGGCTCCACCCCTAGACATAAAAATAGCCATGCTTCATGTTGTTTTGTTTTGGAATTTATACTGATTAAGCGGAAACAAACCCATGCTAAAAATAGCTATGCTTCATTTGAAAGTGTTGGGTTGGTTTATTGGCAGTTTGACAAAGTTCAATCAACTAACCAAGTCAAACTGCCAAATTTATTGCTCAATCCACCCAAACTAATTCGCCTATTCTCTCAAACCGCTTAGGTCAGTGCGAAGTGGAGCGGAATGATTTGGTTTGGTGGATTGTATGGATTTTTGCACATCTTTAGTTACAAATTGGATGTAGAGTTACAAGATGATGACAAAATGTAATTCAATTATCCTTCGTTGAAATATGGCATTAGTGGCCGATGACATCACCGCAATAAATGGGTTTAATCAATTAATCACTTACTGAAACTATGGAATGAGTTTATCCATTGACACTCACTCAGAATATGGCATCAGTGGACGGTCACCTCACCATAGTACGAGAATGGAGTTTATTCTCTCATTCTATCATAACAACTTGAAAAATCTAACAATGGCATTCCCTCCATCCCACAAAGATAAAACATGTTTGATAAAACACGCAATTTAAAAAAAAATTATTTTATTGGCTTGTCTTTTATTAAATTCTATTTTTTCAAAATCACCTTTTTTTTTTACTTTTTATTGGGTTTTGTGTTAAAAGTACTTATTAAAATAACAAAGGTATTATAGAAAATTCAAAAAAGTTATAATTTGACCGTTGAAAATAGACAAATATTTTGGGAAAAAAAATAGCAAATATGGCATATCTTTGTAGGTTGAAGGGAGTAGTAAATTTTGTTGGCCTTAACGGCCGAACTGGCTTTGCTAGTTACTGTCAGCGACAGAAGCATGGGCATTAAATAGTAGACCTGGAAGACTAAGGTATATATACAGCAAAATATAACAGGCTGAAACCAAATTTGTGGGGAGCTGAGAGCTTCTGGGTGGCCTTGGTGCCAAGTAGTGCAGTGAAAACTACCAGTGATGTAATGTTAATCATATCCAATGCATTCAATGATCATAGGCACCAAATAAGTTCATATCTTCTGCCCATATAATAGAGTAAGAACAAGGGCAAAAATGGCAGCCAGTTTGTTTCCAATAGAAATGGTTGAGTATCAAAAACTACCCTGAAAAGATAACCTTTTTTTTCTTGTTTTTTTGGTCCCAAAAGAAAAAAAAGGAAAAAAAGTAAGTGTTTTGTAGCTCAAAGATGGCTGAAAATGTGAAAGCTGTGGAGGATGAAGAAAATGTTCATGATGGAAGTAGAACCCAACCTTTCTCCTC